>JBAMHW010000016.1:10072691-10104762 GCA_037177495.1 Rhadinocentrus ornatus | reverse complement strand
GAAGGGAAAAAAGAAAAGGGGTAAGAGGTTTGTGGAAAACGGTATTGAACCTAAAAAAAGCTGTTCATAAGTGAACCAAATCTTGAAGAAAAAGGCCCCTGAACCCCCCCCCCCCCCCCCCCAAAAAAAAAAAAAAAAAAAACTAAAACAGAAGTACAAGTGTTAAAAATAGAACAAAGCAGTGAGTAGCTCCACCGTTTTTGTTGATGACTCCGAAAATTTGTTTTGGCATGCTTGTTCTTAGTGTTTCTAGGAGGGTGATGGGAATATTGCTCCATGTGGTGACGATGGCATCACGAAGGGCATCCACTGTCTGGAACTGATGTTCGTTCTTGTAAACTTCCCCTGCCATCCATCCCCAAACATCTCAATTAGGTTTTAAATCAGGAGAACATGCAGGATGGTCCAAAAGAGTGACATTACTCTCCTGAAAGATGTCCTTAGCGAGGTGAGCGTCGTGCACAAAAGCTCCGTCCGTTTGAAAGACCAGCCAATACCACACAGACGAGGGCCCTCAGTCAAGAGGGATGCTCATTGCAACATCTCCATATAGCCGGCAGCAGTTTGTCGCTCTTGAACAACCTGAAGCGCCATTGTCCCATTGAAGGAAAAAGCACCCCAGTCCATGATGGTCGGGGGCGGCATGGCTCAGTCGGTAGAGATGTTGCCCTGTAGCCCAAGGTTCAATCCCAACCCGGGGAGCTCAAGTCTAGGTGTCCCTGAGCAAGACACCAACCCCTAATTGCTCCTGATGGGTCGTGGTTGAGCGCTTGAGCGTGGTTGAGTGAATGCGATGTATATATAAAACGCTTTAGAAAAAAGTGCTATATAAGTACAGACAGACCATTTACTACGAGGAAGCCTCTTACACTGTGTCCTGTAGAAAAAACTTTCAGTGGGACCTCCTTTGGGGTGGGAAGAGAAGATTTCCTGACAGCCTTTTGCAGAAGTTTCGAAAAGAACTGCAGAGGTTGTGGATCTTCAATTCCCTAATGGAGCCCAGTCAGCTAAATGTTTCAGCGGCTGCTTCTCCCCTCCAGGTCAGTCAGCTTAGCTTTTAGCTTCCAGTTATCAGTTTGAAGCTTTGAAAAGTTTCTACCTCCTCTTGACACTGGTAAACAGTGTCAGCATTTTCTTTTAGTGATGACAGTCTGCTGTGGTGGCCAGCGACGGTTGTTTAGACTCCATTCAATTTGTTGTTAAGTTCTTGAAATGATATCTTGATCTCAAAGAGCAGGGATGATCTGTGGTCAGCTAAGAGTGCTATACTGTTGCGTTTGCTAACATCGGGGTCATCTTCTGACTTTTAACCAGATTTAGTGCTTTTTAGTGGTTTATGTGTTAATGCATTTTTAAAAAATGCATTTCACTTCCTAGATTAATCTCTCTGCAATAACGTGTAAACTTTGACAGCACTAGTTTTTTTCACATTGGTATCGGTTTTGTAGTATCAGAGCACTTTTATGAATACCGAGTACGAGTATACGCAGATGGTATCGGACCGATATGACATTGGTATCGGTGCATCCCTAATCTCCTTGTCATGCCAGTAACGTTGGAAGCCATCAGGACCACCCGGGTTAAATTTTTTCTCATCAGAGAATAAAACTACACCTTTCAGTCTGCCATGTTTGGTGGTCCCTTGCCAGGTCCAAACAGGAAAGAATCGGCCTGTGTCTTCATGGACATTCCAGTCAGGTTAAATTTTCTTGGGTCTACTACTTGACTTTTTTTGTATCATAACCTCCAGGATTTTTAAGAAAACAACTATCTTACCTCGTCCAACCTTAACAGCATCTGTGCGTTGGGAGAGGCTTGCTTGTGCAGAAACTAAATCAATAGAATTACTATCCATAGAGAAATAATTAACTGCCAGCTGGTAACATTGGATTACTCTGTGGAGTCAAAGCTTGAAGGAGCCTACGTTGTAGCAATGTATAGGTCAATGTTATGCCCTGTCTAGGGGAGGTGGAGGCACAACACGAAACTGACTCATCTTCCTCAAGTCTCAAGCAGCCACAGATAAAATATGTTACAAAGCTTTATTGTTCACATAGTTAATACTACTGAAAAAGGAGCTGAAAAAAAAAAGATTTATTACTTCAGGGTGGGCAAAAACAACAAACAAAACCAAACTACCTGCAAAGAATGACAGAAGCGACATCAAACAAAAAGGAAAAGAAAATACAAACAACTTACCTCCCTAAGCTAAACAAAATGGGAGAAAACTAGAAGGAAAGGAAAATGGCAGCCCACGCCCACAAACTCCTAAACATCAGACAGATTTATGGCTGTATGGCAGATACACTTTGGTTGGTTGGGAGGAGAGATAGAGGTAGAGGAGCGACTCCTAGGTCAATGATCCAAGCCTGAAGAGCAGCAAAAGCGTACACCAATCCAGGCCTGGCACCTGCACACTCAAAATTGTATCAATTAACGGCAGACATAACAGTCAATGTCTCCTGAGAAAATGGTGTGAATAATCTCTCCTAAACATGTGATTTGATCCACTGTTTTAACATGAGCAGACATGCAGGATGTCACATATGAGAAACTGTGGAGATAATATAATAAAATAGTTGCAAATTAATTTCTTGTCAATCTTTTTCATTAATCATTAAAATCAATTGTCCAAACTCTTGTTGCTTCTGGAAATAGATCAATTATTAAAACTTGTCTGGGAGTCGAGATGTGAAGTCAAATATGTTTGTCAGCATGAGCAGGGTCCAAACAATGTTTAGCTTCTTTAGTTTAAGGCTTTAGTAAGAGCACAGTAGTAATTTTTTTGGATGATGCAAACCTAACCATCAAGGGAATAATACACTTCTGAAATCATTATGCTGATTTACAAATATGTTTTGTTTATTCCATTGATTTACAACTAGTCGTGCCACTTGACTTTTTGGTTTTGCTTAGGCTGCACTTGGTTGGGTGGCATTGCACAGATGACTTACTTGTCTTACTTAGAGAATTACAGGAATCTAGCTCTACTTTATTAGGCAAATGAATAATTTAACTTTTCCAATTTGAAAATGTTCGTAGTGGTTTTGGTTGTGGTTTCATCCAAATGCTTCCTCCATCTGTGTTTAATGAAAACTGGAGACAAATCTGTGATTTCTGCACAGACTAAAGACTGGATTGTTCAGACAGAGTGAATCCATGGACCGTTGTTCTCGGAATTTGAAGATCCATTACCTGGACATCAGCTTAACTTAATTAGGGTAAAGTTGATGTCACAAAAACTGCATTCAGCATCATTCTCCAGCCCTGCTGTCACCAGTCAAAAGAAAGCCTATTGTTTTCATTTATTATGAATCATCCTCTACCTCCCAGATGTGAAACACCGTCTTGTTTTCATACATTCCTTCTTTGTCTAAAAGAAACAGGCGCCCCAGATCAACAATTATTAATAAGTTGCTTTGCCAAGACAAATGTGAAAAAAAGACACTGTTAATGCAAGGGTCTGTAATTTCTCACACATTGGTACAGTGTGTGTTAATGTGTGTGTAATTAAGGCAGTAGCAGGCAGAGTGAAAATGGCAGGCCTAATTTGAAGGTAGCTGGATACTAAGCTATTAGTTGAGAGAAGGTTATAAAACAAGTAGGAATTTTGCTGCTGGGTCCTGTGGAGTTTTCATCAGGGTTGAAGGTATCACAACAGTGACAAAGCAGTAAGCAGTAGAAGTACAGTGGAGTGACTTTAAAAGAATCTGTGGGGATTCATTGTACTTAACAGGCCAACAGAGGTCTGAATTAAAAAATTACAATACTTATGTAACTATTGATATTTTGATCAATTTTGTAATCAAGTGTATTTTGATTTAGATTTTTAAAAAATTAAATGCAGCATAGTAACATTGTTTTGTTTTTTTCTTTTTTCTTTATCTACATTATCTTGTATTGACAATCACTTTGCTTAACTTCCCTACTGAATAATCCTCAAAAGAGCCAAACACAGTCAGAATCTCACACAAGTGAAGATTATAGCAGGAAGGATAGGTGGAAAATTCCTTCAAACAATAATTGAAAGATTTGTAGCTGCTATTAAGTTGACATGGTTGTTTGGCGAACAACCACGCAAACATAAAGCGTTCATGGGATTATGTGGGTAGTGACATTAGACAAGGTTTGGAACCGATGAACTTATTTATGGAAATAAATGAAGCAAAAGTTAGGATAAGGCATGTTAAAACCTTTGTAGCTAGAAAATAGGGTGGTTAATTACAGAACTTGGGTTCTGGAACCAGTATTCTCAAGTATTCTCTGAACATTAAAGTCTTCTGGGGACTTCAATGCTCAAGTGGTCGATGATGGTGAGACTGGATTCTGTGCTTGTCACAGATTGTCCATAATGAACAGCATGACCAGGCATAAGAGTGTCCACATGTGCACTTGGCACCAGGACACTCTAGATCACAGTTCAATAATCGACTTTGTAGTCGTATCATTGGACTTTTGGCCACATGTCTTGGACATTCGGGTGGAAACAGGATCCAAGCGCAGACACTGGAATGGAAATGGGGAAAGTGTTTATTTGGGTAATCAACGGATGAATGACCAGAGGAGGATGTGACCAGCAGGCAGAGGGGCAGGAAAACGGGCAGAGCAAAAAAGAGTCAGATAGGCAGGCAAAAAGACAAGGTGGTAAAAAATCTTGAAATGGTCGAGAGCTCTTAACACTGGGTAAATCAACAATCTGGCGAAGATATGAAGGCTAAGCTTGTCTAAGATATTCGCTGCTTGATTGCAGAATGAGGTGCAGGTGAGGATCCAGTTGCCAGGAAAACAGGCACGCCAACCAGTGGCACACACCGGAGCTGGAACCACCTGGTGGTTGGAAATTGTTGGAAGGAATACAGCAAAGTCATCCTCAATCTCACCAACACATCTTCCAATGCGGAAGCAGAATCTGGGGACCCAGGGGGAGGCTCTCCTATCTCCGGGGCTGAGGTCCAAACACTCCTTCGTGGCAGATGAGGACCTCCCAGAGTTCCTTAAGGCTCTGAATGCTGTGGGTCTTGGTTGACACACCTCTGCAGCATCGCATGGACATCAGGAACAGTAACTGGACTGGCAGACTGGGGTGGTAGTCCTCCTCTTCAAGAAGGTGGACTGGAGGATGTGCTCTAACTACAGGGGGATCACACTTCTCAGCCTCCCTGGTAAAGTTTGTTCAAGTGTCCTGGAGAGGAAGGTCAGTTGGATAGTCAAATCTCGGATTGAGGAGGAGCAGTGTGGTTTTTGTTCCAGTCGTGAAACAGCGGACCAGCTCAACATCCCTCCAGGATGCACTGAAGAGATTACATCTCCTGGCTGGCCTGGGACTACTTCAGGATCCCACCTGATGGAGGTCGAAGAAGTGGCTGGGGAGAGGGAAGTCTGGGCTTCCCTGCTTAGGCTACTGCCTCTGTGAACTGACCCCGGATATGCGGCAAAAATATGTATTTTGAGATAAGAAAAACAAAAATATACAAAGAAACATAAACACACAGCATGCACCACCTGAACAGCAGACAGATGATGGAACTTAGCCAAATGCCAACCGGAACAACTGCCTGACGGGAGTAAGCTAAGAGAGGGTGGAGGTACAGTGACATTTCCAGCTGTTTACCCTATGAAGTTTGACATCTATCAAGTTTGACATCATATCATCTTATTCTCCATCCACCACAGAACCTTCAAACTGACACTCGTAGCCAACAAACGTACACATAGATTTATTAGCTCTTGACATCTTTTCCTTTCTCAAGTCACTCTTATTTCATACACAGAAAAGCTGGTTGCACACATGCAGACATGCAAAATCCCTGGCATGGGAACTTTCGCCATTATTGTTATCACTCTTATTGCTTTTATATACCTACCTCAGACTCATCCAGTCATGCACTTTATAATGTCATCTCAGCGTATGAGCATATAATTAAGGGTTTGTCAAAAAAAGAAAAAAAAATTCTACTACAGCATTTTTTTTTCCAATTGTTTACCACCCGGACGTTACAGAGAACAAATTTCAAGGTGCACATACATCTGTTAATAAATGCAGTTCACTGCCTCACATCAAGTAATAATTTTGGTTATGATAATACTGAGCCCACACATCCTCCTCAAAAACAGTCTACAGCTTGCCAGCCCTCTCACAAAATATACTTTACTTGACATGCCTCCCATCAACACACTCGGCTCACAAATGCTGCATACTGCAAAAGCGTGTCCTGACACAGCACTAACAGATAGTTCAGGTTTTCATTTACACCATTTCATATACTGTTCTAAACACAAGCTTGTGTGTTGATGTGTTTTTTCACTAAACACACTTTTCAAGAATTGTTAAAAGCGGCACATACTTAAATTCACTTTTGCATCATTTCTGCTCAGGAATGGACCTGCCCCTCAAGTCCCGGCGCCAGGACAGACTACCAGGGCGGGCTTTGTTTTCCTTTCCAACACGACCACATGCAGACACAGGAAGTTACGCAGTCTTGCGTGGCCCTTGTTTTGAGTTGGTAGGCGGAGAAGCAGCTGCACTGTTGTACTAACATTTAGCATCAATGGTATTGTAGCGATCCTACAGTGATGTTCCTGCTAATATTACATGTTTAAATGTTCCATGGGTTTGGGAGACCGATATGTGGTTGGATCAGAAAGTAACAGGGCGGGGTAGCGAGAGTGACTCTGGAAAGGAGCCGGCTAGAGAGAGGGTTGACATCGCCTGGTTGTTTTTCCTGATACTGGTTGTTTGGCGTGTTTATGGGCAACAGTAAACAGTGTTTCTTGAATAAAGCAGCTGTTCTCGGAATAACTCCGCCTCCATTCATCAATGCGTCCTGACGGACGTATGTTAGTAATTTAGCGTCATTTAGAAAATCCTGCTAGCATAATAGCGACATGCCTCATATGCAGGGTTGTAGATTCCAGAGGTGACGTGAATGCTCCCAGATTTACCAGCAGTGACTTCATAAAGCTTTTTGGTTGAAATCACGTGAAAGAGCACGAGTTTGTTGCCTTAAAGTAAATGCGCAACGAACCACAGCAATATCAATCGCTGGCAAATGCTTTTAAAAAACATGAGGAATTAGCAGCAGGAAGCCAGGAAACCACCGCAATAACAGACAAGGTCTTAGAATTTATTGTTCTGGATTACCAGCCCCTGTTCATTGTGGAAAACGTACGTCCAATTTCAAGATAGGTTTAATAGAAATTCTTTGATCAGAGTTTTTTTACTCAATAATTAAAACACTTCTGTGGCCATCATGGATTTCACGTGTTAATAAAACATGAATTATAAATATTAAGGCTGTCAAAAATAACACATTAACAGCCGTAAATAATTTATGTCATTAATTGTGTAAATTTTTTTTTAGCGGAATCAACGCACTCTCATCCTCCACACTTTTCCTGGTTCAACACCCGCACTCCTTCATTTAAAGAAAGAAAGAAAAACTCTTTGCTGCAGTTCTGTGTAATGGTTCACACTGGAAGACCCGGGAAATCAGCCACACACACACACACTAACACACACACACTAAGGTAGGGATAATCCAAAGTGATGTTTTATTGTGCACCTAGTATGCGGATGTAGCAGCTTATAGGAAGGAGGAAGAAAAATCCTGAAGAAATCAGGAGGTTCCAGGGAAGGAACAGGGAGGGTCCGCAATCCAGGGAGAAGAAATGGTCAGGCAGCAGTGGTCAAAACAAGAAGGCAAGAGTTGATACTTATCGGGGCAGGCAGATTTCAGATGTCAGTCCAGAACAGGGTTCGTAATCGGGTA
Source organism: Rhadinocentrus ornatus (assembly GCA_037177495.1). NCBI lineage: Eukaryota > Metazoa > Chordata > Actinopteri > Atheriniformes > Melanotaeniidae > Rhadinocentrus > Rhadinocentrus ornatus. The sequence goes on along the minus strand of JBAMHW010000016.1, from coordinate 10,096,993 downwards.
AGCAACAGGCAAGAAGATCCAACAGGGAGCAGGCTACAAGAGGTCCACGGTTCGTATCAGGGTCGGCAACAGGGTTCAAGAGTGGGAACCGAGGAATGCAGGATATTAACTGGAGAAGCAAAGTTGACCATCCGGCAAGGAGGAAAGAACAGGAGAGGGTTTAAGTAGGGCGCAAGACAGGTGATGATGGTGTGATAATCAGGGCAGTTCCAGGTGGAGCAGATGAGCTTGATTAGGGAAAAGCAGGTTCAGCATTGCAGCAATCATGACAGTTCTGTACTAATATGCCTTCTCCTCCTCTCCGTCTACTCCTCCTCTATCTCCTGTTGTTCCGTGACCAGCTGTCGGGGATCAGCTGATCGGCTTCTCTGGTGCTAGCTCCGTCTTCCTTGTTGTTATAGACCTCTTAATAAAATAACACAGGTATCGGATCCATACTCTGTATCGACAGATACCAAAACTTCAGGTACCGGTATCGGACAGAATAAAATGGCATCGGAACATCCCTACATCAAATTAATTTGGACTTTTAAAGAGGACAAATTCCAGTTTAATAATTCAATATTTGACCCATGTTGAAGCAGATTGGGTATAGAATACAATAATAATAAAAAAAAACAACAACAAACGAACAAAAACAAAACATAGTTTTCTCTGCTATTGAAGAAGAAAATAAAGAGCAGAAAAGAAAAAACTTTTGCCAACACCTAAAATTGGGTCCAGCATATATCAGGTGAAACAGGATAGATTTAACAAAAAATAGAACATTTAATATGATTACGAAGTCTACCTTTTTACTACTAATCTACTAATTTTAACCAATATTCAGACTTTAGAGTTAAATGACCGACTGTCAGAGGTCGAGATCAGTTAATCAAAAAACCTAAACAGCAACATTATGTGAGAGACGTTCAGATCCATGGATCAAATTTTACACAATACAAACGCTCAGCACAACCCAGATGTTTTCATCATGCTCTAGTCACTCAATCAACTTCCACATCGCAGCCAAAGAGGAACCGTGGTGGAGCACTCATTTAGCTACTAACCTGCACAAGTTTACATAAGTTCTTCTTAAAGAAAGGCAACTAGGGCTCAACCAATCTCATCCTGTTTTATTTTGTGTAACTTGAACTCTGTAAAACATCAGGAAACATCTGTAACAGACAAAAACCGGACATGCTAAACATGTAATTGCGACTAACTACAATTAGTAAGCTTAATCCAGCTGCAGACGATGCCTCGAGAGGAAGAGAAGAAGACAGGACACATGCACCTGTAGTTGCTGCAGCCGTTGCTCTCTTGCTAGGTCTCGTCACAATGCTGATATCATCCAAACTGCTTTCTATGTCCGCTACTACTTCATTGAACTTAACTTAAAGAACACATTATGCTCTTTAAATCATTGCGAGATAGATTAAATATACAAACACACACACAAATTGCAAATGTCTCAAGAGATAAATTTTCACAATGCAAAAAAGGCTAGATGGGAGGACCTGACTTGTGAATGGACGGGCCTTGCCCACTGGGGCCTGCTCGTAGCACCGGGTCTGTGCCCCTCCCACCATAGGTTGAGCAGGGTCGTGTGCTGCAGAAAGATGTGAATGCCTGGGGCCTTGCTCATGCCCCGTTTACTCACCCGCTTCCCCGCTCTGCCACAGCAGCTTGTAAAAGTTACGGCAAGTGCAAAAATTAAAGAGATGCATGCTGCTTTTATGAGCTTTCTCTCTCTCTTCCTTTCTCTTTTGGGCCCCACTGTTAGCCTTTCCTTTGCTCTACCCCTCCCCTGCTGTGATGGTAAAAGAATTTTGTGACACATACTTTGGTTTGAATAGTCATGATAATTCTCCTTCTTTTATGTTCTACTGTCTCCCATCTCTTGTCTTGACAGACATGGTTAACAGTTAAGAGAACTCTGTCTCAGTTCTCTGATCCATTTTCAACGGGCCGTTAAACCAAGATGATGTACTGAAATACTCAACCTAGATGAAAACTGACCATGTGATAAGCTCTTCTAAATGATGTGAAAAGATCTCATCAAAGAGTTGCACTGTGTTTGGTTTTACCCCAGAGAATGACATAGTCATAAATATGGATATACCATTACTCTCAGATGGCATATACTGTCAACCAGCATTCATAAATCATTGTAGGAATGACCAGCCATTCATAGTTAGTCCAACTTATTATTTACAGATATACCAGGGTATATTTCTGAAGGTCTCCAGGGATAATAACAATGTTAGTTGCATGCGTAAACCCTGTAATCGGATCTGGCTCCATGCTGCCCAGCATTACCAGGATGTACATCTAATCCGTCGAATGAAAAGCGATGCCAAGTCTGTCAAGCAGCAACCTAAAAGACATTTCTTTTCCATAAGGTAGGCAAGCTGACTAGCTATCATGCTTCAGCTTTTTATAGCAGTTCGACAGATTTTTAACCGTTAATACCACTCAGCAGGGGCTCAAGTGTAAAGTGACCTTGAATGCAGTGGCAACCAAACTTGTATGTATGGAGTTTTGCATACATTAGACTAGAAGTCCAGTGTGTCTATACAAGCCAGGTTTATTTTTAAGCATTCTTACTGGTTATTTCACAGTTTATACAACGGTGAGATAGGCGTTAGAAAACAATGGCTAGAGAAGTTTTATCAAGCCACACAAGTTTGATGAATTACACTCAAACTAACACTTTTGTGGACCAGCAACAACATAATTAGGCTAATTATGTGGTTTTATTGTTTTATACTCGCAAAACATAATTTGGTTAATTTAAAACACAAATTCCAAAATTTCCAAGATTTTGCTTCTTTGTTTATGAGTTCAGAAAGCAAAACCTTGATCATGTGGAGGATGTTTTGTTTTGTTGACCTAGCGGCAAGTCAGGTGGTTGGAGTTTTCACTCCATTCAAAATGGGCGATCAGCATCAGCTGGATGACCTGCTTGCATCCGACGGCTTGTTTGGTGAGAGCGCCCCTTTTTAACACGTGTGGAACAAACAAATCTTCAAACGACTGCTTATGTATCCTTTCAGCTGCTCTAGGCAGTAAAGTTCTGTTACAATCCAATTGTCCTTATATGTTAAGAGACCTTTAATGGACACTGTTGCACTTTACAGACTACAACTTGAAATACAGTGATACCTCGAGATACAAGTGCATTGACATACAAATTTTTTGAGATACGAGCTGTGATTCGTCCAAATTTTTGCCTTGAGATAAAAACAAATCTTTGAGATACGAGCATCCGAGCCGCCGTCGCCGAATAAAGACCCACAACAACGTGTGCTCTGTTTTCCCCACCTCAGCTTCCTGCGTCTCCTATTCCTCCTAACTCCTCCGTCTGTTTACTCCTTCCTCAACCTCCGTCCGCATCTTCTGTTAGCTCAAGTCATCTGATCTCCAAGATAAATAATACACTTTATAATTAAACCAGTTTATTTTTTAACATTCTCTTTTATTACTGTATGTTTTTATACAATATTTGTCATTTATAAATACATTTTTCATATTTCAAAAGACATAATCAAAACAACTGGAGTGGAATTTTGCGAGCTGGAACGAATTATTGGGATTTCAATTAATTTAAATGGGGAAAATTGCTTTGAGATACGAGCAAATTGAGATACGAGCAAGGTCACGGAACGAATTAAACTCGTATCTCGAGGTATTACTGTAAATGCATAAAAAATTATGGCTTTATTATTAACTTTTTATTATTATTTTGCCCTGAAAGAGCCATTCCTCTTTTGTTTCGTAAAGCCTCTTTCAACCTGTAAATACTTTTCTCTCCTTTTAAGTGGCAAGCTCCTCCTCTGCTGCTCATCTACTAAGTTTGTTACTTTTTGCAAGAAGTAACTAGTAACTACAATTAATTACTTTTTTAAAGTAACTTGCCCAACACTGGTTATCACCAACTGTGGCTTGTTAATAGTCATGAGCCACAGAAATTTTTTGAGTTGGTACCAACTTTTTATGCTTTTTCTCCAATAGGATTTACAGAAGCTTCAGTTTCTTAGTATTCTTGCTAAAATGAGATTGTTCATATATGATATCAGCCACTACAGTAGTGTAAAACTATTTACCATTTAAGTTTCCGTTGGGTCCTTTGGTCATATTACTGCTGAAACTGATGCACACAGTTACTTGAACCATTTGGTTGGTGGTGGAAGCCAGGCTGTTGTCAGCCTGTAAAAGTTTAGGAGGCCTCTCTTTATGAGGTTGCACTGAGACCTGGGACTGTCCATGTTGGAAGTCCTGGTCAGAACTTGTTACTTTCACACTTCAGTACTTGAAGAATGAAAAATTATGTTTATTTGTTCCAAACCTTGGAGCTGTTGTATTATATGCATGCACACAAATAGTTAATATTGCAGGGTTTGCTGAGAAGAGGAAGAAAAAAAAAAACTGTTTGAATTATGCTGTCTGCCAGCAGTACCAGAAAACATCCAGGGCACACTTAAAAGGTAGCAAGAGGGTAGAAAGGTCCTTTGAGAAACATTAACAGCCTGCAGTATGCTGCACAGTCCCAGACTCTACAAGCGTGTGCACAATTTTTATGGTCTAACTACCTGTGTTTCCATGCCACAAATCCAAATTACCAAAGATCATAAAGGGAGCCAAAACTTTTTTTAGGACCTTATAACATCTAGCAGCAGCAAAGATACATAAATGGTGAGATCAGTGCCTAGCTTTTAAATGGTCTAGGTCTTCTAATGTTACTGAAGGAAGGGTTATAGGCAGACAAACAATTGGATGTGGATTACAGCAGCACCCTCATTATGGTTTCTGCCGCCTACTTTGCTGTACATGCAGATGGAGGCAGGGCCATACTACTTGGACCTTGTCAAAAAAAAAATTTCTTCTCTCATATGTCTTCAGTTTGTCTCGCTCTTAATTTGAGTGAAATGTCCCTTAGCCTTTTTAGACTTTAACTTTATTTGGATATTTTTAGTAAAAATTTTTCTTATATCAGGCATGATTTTATTATTTTTTTTAAAAAAAGAGAGAAATGAGTTTGGTTAAATTGTAAGATTTATTAAAATGAATTAGAAAAGTTAACTGAAAAACTGATACACAACACTTGTAGCCATAAATTAAGTCTGGAAAAAATATATTTGATCTAAATATCATTAAATTTCTAAAGAAATATGATGAACATATGGTCTATGGTCACACATGGGACCACATATGGGCAGCACAAAAGCTGCTCAGAGGCTATTTTTGTCCATTTTCTGTACAAAGACTTAGATGACAGAAGGGAAATGAATGTTTAGGTCACAGAGTTTAATGAGACAGTGAAGCACGTTATGTAACAGAAAACATTTGGCCAAATAAATTAGAGAGTTAATGGAGAACTAATTTTGCACAGGCACTTGTTGTGGACCAATATCCAATGAGGATCACTAGGTCAGAGTCAAACTAAAACTGGATTTATACTCTTGCGGCATCTGCGTGCGGTCGGTTATGGCGTAGCTGACGCTGGGGATGTGTGCTCTTGCACTCGAGCGTAGGGGGTACGTATCATTTTGGTGTCGTGTTACAGTTTCTCTTGCTAATCTGAAAGTGGCAGCAGGGGTGGTATCGGCTGGTAAACTCAACAGGACGGAGTTCTTTTGATGGTTCACTTCAATTCCGGTAGGTATTTCCAGTTTTAATCTGACATGGTGGAGTATCTTCATGAGCTTGTGGAAGCAAACAGCGAAATAATTCAGTCTGCTTCTTATCAACTTGATCCATCGGGTGTGGTTTTACAAATGGCGGTCACACCACAAATTCAGCAGAAAGATCCATAAATCTGGAAACACGTAATCCCAAACTGACCATTCACAAGGAAGTCCTTTCGGGAACTGCGTAACAGGGTGCACATCAGGTCTGGAAGAGGTGCGCGTCGAGTCTCCATGGACCTACTGACCCACCTTGTGCAGAAGCCACACGAGTAAAAGTCCAGTTTAAGGCTGACTGTGTCCTATAAATGCCAGCTAAACAACTTTTTGTATTATTTTGCACTTGATGGTCATTTATGGTGCAAGTTATTATTATGACTGCTGTTCTCCGCAGTGGCCCCCAGGGTCATATGATAGGATTTTTCTTGATGTGTGAATTTCTAAAATGGCCAACATTACGAGTCTAGTGAGCTTTCTCACATAAACTCAAAAGAGCATGAGGTTTAGAACATTGGGGCAAACAGTAGAAGTACAATGCTTATTCAGAGGCCCTTATGAAAATCCCTTATCGTATAAAAGGGCAAGTCAGATTTTCCTACTGGGGTCAGAAGAGTATTTGTGTTTGGCTAACTTTTACTTTCATTGGGAGAGACACTCATACTCTGGTTTCAGTTGGGCATTAAATGCACAGATGGGGTCATTTTATCCTTTTAACAATGCTGGACGGAAGATATGTGTTTGCAGCCATAACCGGTTGGGTTGTTTTTTTTTGTTTTTGTTTTGTTAGCGATTAACTTTATATATTAAGTGCCATTAAGCCATCCTTAAACAAAAATAAAAATAAATAAAAGAAAAAAAGGAAGACAAAGTAATTTGGCAAGCATAATTTTAGCATGAATTGCTCAGCATAAAAGCTGAAACTAGATCCTAAAATATAAGCTTAATATCATCTTTCAAGATACACAATTAGGGATGTGCCACACAGACAAAAAATAAAACTTAAATATATATATATATATATATAAAACAAAGAGCTGTAATTGGCAGCACAGATAACACTCAATGATAAAGTCAAAGTGTGTGCATGCAATGCAAATTCTGGGGCTGGATGTCTGAGACATTTTATGTGTCTACATATGCAGAGAAAATGAATATCATTAGGTTAGCCTCAGCTGATGTGTTCAGTCTTTCATGCTCCCCTGCAGAATAAAAAACTCTAGCTCCTGTCTGTAAGTCAAGAGTGCTGTCATAAATTACAGCTTTGCAGCTCCAGAGTTTAAAGTAACGATTTGTGCAGGTGCTTAGTAAAATTCACAACATAAAGAAGAAGTAATAATAAAAGGAAATGTGTCCTTAATGGAGGTATCACTGAGAAAGTAAGCAGAACAGATAAACAAATAAAATAGAAAATGAAAGAAAGGAAGCATAAAAGAGTCCTATAACAACATGAAGTTACAACAGCTGCACTGTTAGCTACAATAATAAACTCATTACAGTGCAGGAGTGCAGGATTTTGCTTTTCCATATGTTTATTTAAGTATCCATTACACAAGCAGTTTTTGTTTTTTTACCTTTCCCCTGTTTAATGAAATTCCCCAAAAATCTGTGCCCCGTTTGCTTTTGTGATGTGACTTGATCCAGTCAGCCGTCAGGTGTAACTAATCTGCGCTAAAGTGAACACGTCTTTGCACATACATCAGGTTTCAGCTGATAAGAAGACATCAGGTGTCAGCTGAAATCATTGCAAACGTTACACTCTCCGTTTGTGATATTTCATTTTAAAATTAATTTACTTCAGAAATGGCATGACTTCACCACTTTGTCATGGTGAAGAGAAACAAAAGAATTTGGCTCTTAACGGAAATCACAGCTAAATATGCTGAAAGATGTTAAATTACTATGAAAAAAAATGTCCAAAAAGCACAACAAGATGATGTTTTTTTTTATTTTCAGTGTGATGAAATAAACTGTGAGCTTGAAAAATGAGCCTGATATTGTTACAGTGTTCCTGCCTTTTTTTTTTTTTTTTTTTCTTTTTTTTTTGCCGTGTTATTCTTGGGATAGATATAAGTAAAGTGAGCCAAGCGAGATTATAAAGCAGGAGTTATTTATGCTGTGGAGGGGGAAACAAATCTCCTGGGGTAAGCTGGATTTATAGTTTAGTATGTTTAACCTCTGTGTATGGATTGTCAAATTTAATGTAGACTAGTTTACCATTTAAAGAAGTGGATGGTTTTCACCTCTTGATAAGATGAGGTAAAGTCAAGCATGTAGAAAATGTTAAATGGTCTGGGTGATAGCCTATAGGGATATTGTATCTTAAAGCTCCTAACACATTTGTCTGCAAACAAAACTGATCTCACTTCATTTTTTACTTTTTTGCATTTCATATTTTCCAATATTGTCTCCTTGCACAATACTTTCCTTGTTTTGTCGTCCTCCTGCCTTGATTGTCTACACAGTTCTCCCCAACTGCTACACTCTTCAAAGACAGAAAGGGCATCAAAGGCTTTGGCCCTTAGTGGCCTCCTCCTCTCAGCTCCAGTGCTCTCGTTCTTCTGTCTGTATGTCTCTCTGCTGTTCCAGCTTTGTTGTTCCTTACCTCATGTGTAAGTTATTAGATGTCAGGGCTGAAGAAAAACACAGGCTTTGTTTTCCAGGCAGTGAGCACGCTCAGAATTCCTGTGGATTTATAGCAGTGAGGATCTCTCAAATCGTAACTGGTTAAATGTTACTGTAGAGGTGCTGCTATCTGTAACACCATCCAGGTCACTCCCTAGCCACTGTTTGCCTGCTTGTCTACATTTATGTTTATTCTTTCATTTTATCTCCCCCTCCTCATGAATCTAATTTTCCTCCTCTTTCTTCTCTTTTAGAACTCGAAGATGACACAAAGCTCTATTCATAGCCTGATTGACTGCTCATTTTCTCATTTCTGCCCAGCTGTCTTGCCTCACTGTCACTAGTTCTAATGAAAGGTCAGATGGTCATGGCTGGTATAGTTAATTCTTTGGAGTCTTTATAGGCAGTGATTCGGTTTTGTCATCTGCTCTGTGGAGAAAAAGAGTATCGAGGGTCCTGCTGTTTAATGGTTTGTCTGTATTGTGACCTTGACAGAAACTGGATTCTCAGTCCAGCTGGCCTGATAAATATTTTAGGGTTATAATGGAGCCCACCAGCTAAATGAAGAAGAGTTGAATGTTCTCATGACACATGCAATATATTGCTTCTTTAAGTCATAGAGAGTAGGAAGGCTTTGATCTCCAAATCAAAACAGCAGCATTTGGTTGATAATCTTTTCCTCCACACACTTCTAACACTTCTCATCTGGCAGTTTGTAGTATCTTTGACTAAAAATTTACAGCACTGTAGGAAAAATGACGACATCATTGAAATCACACACAGTGTAATCATTGATGAACATCTGCAAATCCTAAACATCTGTGCCAACGAATTAAGTTAAAAAGTAGTGATTTTTCACTGGAACATTTAAACAATTTTGTGTTCATATAAATCTTCCATGGCAATCAATAGAGAATAAGACAATTGTGGATGCATCCAACTGATAACAAGCTGACATTGCCATCATGATAAAGGGGCTAAAAATGCTTGGGATTAACAACCGGTTGAAGGGTGTGTCAGTCCTTGAGCTCAAGTTAAAATAATAAACAAAATCTCAGAAGAAAAAAAGTTTTTATCAGGCAACATATACATGCTTTTGAAAATCTCTTGCACAATCCATTCTACTTATCAATCCTCAGGTTTGCCACTCCAATAGGAGAGTGTCCCCAGAATAGCAAATTTCTAGCATGGATCATAGAGCCGCTCTGGCATGCTCGTGTGTTTACTGTAGAGTAATGAAAGAAGGTTGAGGGGCTCAAGTTCAAATCACATTTGATCAAACAAAGGAGGAGCATTTGGAGAAAACTCTGAGCCTGCAAGTGATTTAAATCAGGGAAGGCTGACACTACAGCGTGGTACATGTTAGCATACATATTTTGGAACTTGTATGTCACTTTGTGCAATGCATGTGGAGAAATAAGAGATCTGTTATCAAAAAGAAATATGTGTAACTTGTGTGTGTGTTTGTGTCTTTGCACATGCTTGTTTCAGTCATTATTTTTTTTACTTGATTTGTGTGCGTGTGTATGTGTGTGTGTGAGCATGCACTCATGTAAAAATAAACACACAACATGTATAGGTTGGCCTGGTCTGGTCTACGTTGAGTTGCAGCTGGAGCTTTTGGCTGGTGATATGTGACATGTAAACTGTTTTCAGTTTAATTCTGTTCAGCTTCGCCTCCACATGTGGAAGCAATGCTGCGACCTACCAGCGTAATTCAAACATTTGGTAGATAAGGCTTAATGATGTGCAGAGCACTGGAAGTTTTGACTTCACACATTTTTTTTGTTTGTTTTTAACTTTCAGTGATTTAAGGTACGCAACAAAAGTTAAAAGTATTTCTTCATGATTTGTTAGAGAAAAAAGACCACAGCACATACAAGGGGGTTGTTGTCTTTGAAGTTTGCTCTGTCTGAAAAATTTGATTTACCACCCCACATCCCATAGATTCCCTTACAGTTAAGTGTATTGTTGAATATGAGGATTTTTATGGGCAGTTATAATTCTCTTTGAAATCAGTATGTCTAGGGTGTGAGTGCAGGTTTGTATTTTCTACCAAGTTAGGTGATGGTGTGATTACATATTTCTCAGTTGTGGGTAAGGGTTGTCAAAGCAATGCATCCAAAAGGTCACACCCTCTCTGGATCAGGTTTATTTACCACACACAAGCTCTGACAGCTATTACATTGTTTCAGGATGTCAGGCCAGCCATGGTGACACCACAAGCTCATATCTTTAAAAAGAAAGTTGAGCCAAGCATGGATATTTAGGTGGACAATTAGCTTTTTGACAATGGTTAATTATGTATCAGCTAGTGGACACAATTTTCTTTTTCTTCTTACCTTAAAAACAACAAAAATGATTTTTTATGAAATATTAAGTCCTAGATTAACAGAAAAGGCCTTGATACCTGTTTAGCAATGTTGTTGTTTTTTTTTATTGATTTTTATTCTTTTACCAAGCCTCTAGTGAGCTTCTAACTGCAATTAATATTATATGATAAATGACAGCAACATAAGAAGTTAAACATTGGAGCACAAAGAAATATAAAAACAGCAAACAATGAAAAAAGCATATAACTCTTTTCTGTATTTGTGCTTTGTAAATAGGCTTTTATTTATGACTTCGTGTCCTTAATGTTGATGAAATGTTGAGCCTACACGGCTCTTTCTCATGCCCTGCTGCAGCATCTAAACATGCATCCTCCATTTTAAACTGTCATTCCTTGAAAATCCAAAGTAAACAGGATGAGCAGTGTACTTGCATGCACAGAGAAAGAATTAATTTTATGGAGGGCAGTGCTGCTGTGTAGTTTTGGACTCACTAACAGACTGAGAGGGGCTGTAAATGCAATTAGTACTGCTCTGCTCTGACTGACTGTTTCCCTGCTGCACTGCATCGTTCCATCTGATGTGCTTTGACTCTGACAATCATCTGCTAGGATATACTCAAAAGTAAATTTCATCGGGGTTGGTGTCAGAATATGAATGAAAGTGTGCAGTCAGACAGAAACAAGTAATTTTACAACTGATTAATGATTTAAAGATTGATTGATCCAGTAAGTACATTCAGTGATTGCAGATTCATGACACATTTATCTTTGAATTAAGGATCAAGTTTTATTGCTAAACCATGAAGGGTGATGTATTTTAATATTTTATATTTCTTGAGGATCTCTCTTTGATTTAAAACTACATATCTTAAAAATTTCCTGTTCTTCTGAAGTCTTTGAAATGTTACTGGTCAGGTTTAAATCTTGTAAGTCTATGTATGAACCTTCAGTGAAGACAGCTGAAGAAGCTAAATCCTGGCAACAGCAAAGAGAGCTGAACGCTTCCATTATTTTCAGCTTACTGACAGCTTCTAGAACCACTCACCGTTACATTTCCATTGTGAAGGATTAAAGAAGTCTTGTAAATATCAGTGTATTTAAACACTTTGCACAGCCTGATGTGCTGACAAAGTGGTGAAAGGTGCACATTGCTGGGTCCAGCTGAGCAGCAGGTTTTTTTAAGTAAACCAAATACTTTGTTGCTGCCTCTTAACTCTTAAGTAACAACTTTTACTAGTGGTGCTAGCTATATTGTGATAGTAGGAAACTGTGGATTGTCTCAAACCAGACAATAAACATTTTACTTTTTTATGTTTTACCTAAAATGTTCATATGCTCCTCTCTGTCTGCCTCCCTGTGCTTTGCTATGACTTTGCTTGCAGAAAGTGAACCTAGCATCCCATCTTTACACACATACTGGAAAAAAAATGCACCCACTTTTCTAAATCGGGAACTGACCCGTTGTATTGGAGTCTGGTGATTGTCAGCAGTGGCTGCTCAGTTCAAAGGCTTCAAACTAAATAATACCAGGCAGACAGATGAAGCCCATCCACCAGATGTGAACTATGACACACTCCGCTGTCTGTGCTGTCTGTCTGCAGCCTCCAGCCACACACTGACAAATACACACTGACAAATACACACTGACGTCTTTCCAACTTACAAATACACACTGATGTGAAACTGTAGAATTATTTGTACACATCTTTGACACATCATAGAGAAAGTGAATCCTCTTTGCAAATCTATCTCTGTCTCCATATCTAAGTCCTTCTTCTCTTCTTCATATACTCCAAGGCTCAGTTTATCCCCAAAATGGACTCTTCCAGCTTACACATCAGTTTAATGCCTTTCATAAAAAGGTTTAAAAGCCAGTGAAATCATTCTGTTTTATCATAAAAGGCTTGGTTAGAGTTAAGAGATCTGGCTTTATATTTGTCTTAAAATCACAATCAGCATCTTTGTAGTCTTTAAATCCATGCATATTGTTTTGATCCAAACTTTTTTCGTGTCCACATTTGCGTCACAAATTAGTGGATTTTCAGTAGCCTAGCAGCCCATCGCTCAACCTCTGTTTGTCTTTGCCTTTTGAAGAGGTGGGAGGATTGTTTATGTTAGCATGAACCAGACCTAAGCCCATCATGGCTTTTATTACTTTGAAAAGGACCCAGGACACTGTCTAATGTGTTTAAAAGAGAAACACAGTGTACAGTATATCAAATGCCAGTCGGGTAGTCTTGCAGAGGTAATGAAGTGAAACTACATAGGTGGTTTTTCTCCTGAGCAGAGAGGAGGAGCAACAAAGAATAACTGACAAAACAAATAATGGGACAAGATTACAAAATTAACAGCAGAACCCAGAGATGTTCCACATGGTCTCACCACTTCCACCTCAATCTCTCCTTTTTTCCTTCTTCTGCTTGCTCGTTATTTTATTGAGGAAAACTTCACCCTGGCGTTTGATCTTACCGCTGCTTTGACCTTAAGATGGAGGGAGGGATGGAGGAAAGGTTTAAGGCTGCATGTGTCCCCAATTACACCAGCGAGATGGCAGAGTAATTCACTACTTCACTCAACGACTGGTGGACAAGCCTAATCAAGGCCAGAATCACCAAGCATGCTGCCAGTTCTGACACACAGACACTGCACACGCATGGACTCTGTCAGACACACACAGGCTCACACACCCTCCACACAGCTCACCACATTTGAAGACTTATATAGTGCACATTTTCTCACTCCACTCTTTCTCCTTCCCTCCACAGCAGGATCATAAAAATCAATAGTAAATACTTCATGCGACATTGGGATTCAAACTGGGGGATGTGTTCCTATCTGCAGTTTGGAAATAGCTTTTTAAATTTATCTATCAGCCTCCGTGTGTTGGAGTCTCACTGTTCTCAGTCTTTTCCATCTCTGTTTCAAATGAATTCTCAATAAATGTTTTAAATGGCTATGACTATACAGTCAACTTATATAGTTTTCATCACCGTTATGTTGACTGTTTTTCATTATTAAACCTTTCAATGAAGTTTGCATTTTTTTTCAAAAAGAAGCTTTTTTGGCCTTTGCATTCTTAAATACTTATTATTTTGAATTATTAAGTGGTTTATTGCCTTTTTCAACTCTGATATTTAGTTAACTCAGACTGAAAAGCAGGGAACTGCAGAGTGTAATGACTTATAATCAATGAGGTAGTTTACAGTCATTTTAGCAGATGCTTTCATGGAAAGCAACTTATAAGTGAAGATTAAAACTGAATAAAATGGTAAATTTTCAGGTTTAAAGGTCAGGCATATTGATGCAAAGTCAGGAGAGGAAATGATTTGTCTGTCAGACTGTGCTGATCTTCAGAACAGACTTCATCTCTTCAAGCTGGACAGGAAATGAGAAATTACAACAGACATCTTTGTGCATGTGCTGCTTCTTTGTTCTTTGTTCACCACTATGTGTCCATCCTCCTTTTCATCATCTGGAGTGGAGGTGGATCTGTCATGATGTATGTGTTTGAGAGAATTGACTTTATGAGAGGTGAGGTGAAACTGTGTTTTGAGAAGCAAGGTGGGATGCTTTACAAAGTCTGCACAGTCAGCCCCCGCACCAGTCATGAAATGAAATGGAAATTACAACAGGCTCAGAAAACAGAGTAAGAACAACAAAGAGACCCAAAATCGGCCACAACATACAAAGTTGATCAGCTATCCCCACATTTCTGCGCCCGACCAAATCAAATCCAGGCTTTGTAAATCCCTCATCATTTCAGTCTGCAATCATGTGTTTGGATGGAAGTGTTTTATCATCAGTGTGCAGCTCCAACCAATAAAGAAATACAAGGCTTCACCCAGTGCGCTCGTTTGTTTTGGCCAAGTGTTTCAAGTGGTATTGTCTTAAACTGTGTTCAGTTCAAATCACATATGATAGAAAAAACTCTTTTTTTTTGCTTTATCATTAATTAAAGTTATGCACTGAAAAACTAAGCATCTGAAACTACAGGGCAGATCTCTGTACATAATTTTCTAATGAATAATTACTATTGATTTCACAGTGTATCCACTGGTATTGTTATATTTATAATGATCAGGAAAGTAAAACAAAGTATAAACTTTTTTTTTCTCTTCCCTAGTATTTTCTGTTTTTCTTTGCTCGGCTCGCCTAGTGTCTTTTTCCATGCCGGGTCATTTTTCTATTGTGTCATCACTCTGTACCCTTATGAAATATTTTCCCTCCTTTGTTATTTTTCAGGATTTTTCTCCCCTTCATCCTTCTCCTCCTGCGCTGATGATTCCCAACATTAAGTTGAGGAATTTCTGAGTCAGTGATTCCATTCTGAGTTTTCCATGTTGCCAGGTTTACACTATGTGATCCCCACAGTTCGATCATTTTCATGCACCTGACATTTCTCCTCTTCTTCATTCACATCTTGAACGTCTCTTTTTTCCAAACTCAGGAGATTTAAGCAGGTGTCCTTTCTGTTCCTGTGATTGTCTAGTTCATTTGATGGTAATTGTTTTTGAAATTAATAGTGTTTCGGACTTTGTCCTAGTGGCTGGTTTTCAGTTTTCTGAAGACAGGAGACAGAGATATTTCCCTCTACTCATCTCTCGTCCTCGGCTGTCTCTTTGTCCAAACAAGTGGAAGAATGCTTGTGCTTATTTTTGCAACCTGTGACAAGGAGAGGTGTCCTGTAGAGCATCTCTGTGTGATTGACAGGGAAGCATGCTGGAAATGCTCAGATTCTCTGTTTCCCTCAGACCATCACTGTGGGCAGCCAAGGGGTGGTCTCTGTTATAGGGCTGTAAAGCCAAAGAATAAGAATAAGAGAGGATGCTTTTACTGAGTGAATATTTTTTGCACGCTTGACATTTTTCTCTCGCTTTCATCTTGCCGTCTTAGTCTCTGCAGTCTATCTTCCTGCCTCTGTTCTCCCACTGCTTGTTCTTTTCATATCTCTGTCTCAGTTTCCCCCTCTGTACCTTTCATACTTCTTTCTGGCCTGGAATCAGATTTCTTGGGGCCAAGTCTGTTTTTAGGCACCAGCCACTGCAAGCTGAATCAGCTATGAGTTGGAGACATGATGTTTCACACCCAGTTTGTCAGAAGCATTCAATAATTATTTAAACCAGTTCGTCACTGCAGCTGTAGAAGCCAGCAAATAGAGGCTGCACGATGCACGCGGTCCGTCAGTTATGAAGAGAAAATAGACAAACCAGTGGTTAAAAGGATAAAGGTATTGATAAAAAAATGTTTATAGAGATATTAAGAGTACTGCACCCATTTGGTTAAAACCCGCTGAGAGATTTATGTATATATCCTTCTTTAAAAAATCTGGCTCCCATATTAGCTACAATTAACACTTTTGTTGGCCATTTGGTCAGCGCATGTAGCTTTTTACTACCAATGTCAAGCAAAATGATCTTCTAACTTCATTTATTTGTGTTTAATGTAAAAAAAAAAAAATTATGTTTGAGAACTTGGACATCACTACAAATCAGCCTGATTTATGAAGACATCCCTTGAGCCACTGTCTTGGATTTTACATAGCTTCCATTAGCGTCACAAAAGTTTTTTTTTATACACAGCTCTTTCAAAATATACTCAAGACATCTTTATTACCTATACATTATTATTTTCTGTGTAAGACTTGTGAAGATTGCCTTACAGAATTCCAGTACAATGTGATACGTCACTGGATAATGTTTTGTGTTGGTACTGTATTTCTATGTTAAAACTTTAGTCTGGGAAGTAAGGAAATACTGACACAAGTATAGAATAGTTTTGGAATGGCGCCAGACTCAACTGTAGTCACATGATGTCTAAATCCAAGTCATGTTTGAAATCCAGCAGCATTACTCTCATGTTCCCAGAGTCCATCTGTTGGGGCCTCTCGTTTTGAATTTGTCACCCTCAAGGAATCTGGGAATGTTGACAGATAACTGAAAGGTTGGTTTCCCTGGCCACACTTGAGCACTCTGTTGTTTTTCACAACACATGCATAGGCCGGTATGTTTAATTTTTATACTATTAGCACTGCTGGCATACAACATATGCTATGTAGAAAAGAGCCACAGACTAAACACCAAATAAGCTGACTCTTCATGTCCTTCGTACATACAGCCTGACTGAGTTTGGCTTTTGATCTTAAATCTTTCAACTTTCAAATTATAACCCACAGCAGACATTTTATCATGGATGTAAAACATGAATTTACACCACAGACCTAATTCCGTCATTACATGCTATGCTCTTTTTGAACAATGAGATGAGTTGCACCGTGTGACACATAACATGCAGGTGTGATGACTCCATTCACATTCCAGAGACAGACGAACAGACAGAAGACGGCCACTGCAGGGTCTCCGGGCTCAGTCTGTCTGCTTGGAAGTGATCAGGTTTTCCAGAGAGCAGAGCGTTTGCACTCACACTCGTACAAAACCTGTCAGGTGAAAACAGATGAGTTGCTCAGTAGGTGGCAACATACTGGTGCAAATTCCTCACCAGTCTGCTTACAGCACTGGTAACTGGAGCTGAGAGAAGCCTCACCCAAAATGGACTCACCAACTCTTTTAGACCAGCGTGGTTTGCACTGCAGATCTCTACAGAAACAGCAAGACTTAACAGCATGGCTTTACTCATGCAATATTTATCTCATAACAAAACAGACATGTGTTTGATGGACAGTTGATTAATATTAAGATCCATATTTCAGTCAGCTTTAACATGAAGGGAAAATAGATCATTTCAAACTTTATCAGGCTGCATCACATGCAAGTTTCCGAGCTCTGTGCTTGCATGGGCTTCCTCATTATATTTAAGATGACCCACTCATTTTAATGACTAGTTGTAGTCTATTGGTCTGAATGTGCCACTACTAGATAAAATTTGATATAATTGTTGTTGCATCTGACGATTATGAAAATACTGACTTCTTGTGCCGGGATATTCCAAATACATGAAAATTTTCTACATTTAATCACAAAGAACAACTGTAAAATATAAACCTACACAGAAACTACACAGAAAATAAACAAATTGTAGTTGATTCGCTCAGAGTATCTGATTCATTTAGGGAGGTACAACCAAACTCTAAGCCGCATAGAAGAAGCAAACCCTGGTCCACCTAATAACATAGGGCTCTATTTACTTCAAGTGAACCAAATGCAGGAATCAGACTACAACTTGTGTGGTGGAAACAGAAGTTGTCCTGCACTGACCAATAGATGAGTGCTTGACTTGTTTTTTTCTCTCAGTAATTCTTGATGCAGCACCGCTTCAGGCGAGGAAATCTTACTGAAAAGATTTGGTTTGTTTGACTAAGTGCAGTGTGAATGCAAACTTGGACTGGCTGAGTGTTACAACCCTCCAACTAAACAATTAGAAGTGAAAATGACCATATACGCCGTTTCCAAACTGATTACAGGAGTCGAGTTACTACAGAAGTTTCCCTAGACACATTGTATGTTACTTCTGGATCTGGAAATGATGCATGAAAAAAGAAAATTCATATTAAAAGCTTTATGCTTTATGTCACCCTCTTGAGAAGCAAAGGCCAGGGTTTTTAGAAGATTGTAATGATTCTGACTGAGTTGTTTTTTTTCCGTGAGGACGTTGCATTGCTCATTCCTCTCAATGCTAGCAATCCCTTTTGCAAAACATGTAGCACAATTTATCTTAAAAATTCATGTAGAAGGAGCAATTATACTTTTTAAATAATGTTTTTCATGTTATGGCAAATATTTTTTGCAACCTGAGCTCCCAAGTTCTGTCTTTCTCTTGTCTTGTTCAAATCCAGAAAGGGCTCAGTTATGCAGGCTCCAGTCATCCACGCTGCTCACATCACACTCCCCTCCCCACTCACACTAACCCGTCTGTGGTCTTATAAGGTTACAGAGCAAGACTTTCTGAGCCGATGCAGCAGTGGGAGTGAGTGTGACTGTGTGAGAGAGTTGGTTGTTACTGTGTTCTCTGGGCCGTGATGTCCTCAGGTGAACAATCCTGAACTGGGCCTGCTTTTATTATTCCTCTTTATGCCTCACTTGAGCCTAGGAACAATCACCTACACACAAGCACGCAGGTATAGCTATACAAGCGTGCATGCACATGCACAGGTACACCACCATCCTTTTTCAGCTCTACTGTCTTTTTAAGGGATAATTTTCTTATTTTGACCTGATGGCTTTACAGTTTAGGCAATATTTTATCTTTTAGGGTACTTGGGATTCTCTTCAGAATACAGCTTACCATCCCCCCTTCCTCTGCCATTTAGCTATGACGTCACAATGCAGAAGATGGCCTCACATCAGTTCTCTTTATCTAAACCTCCATCCATCCTTCGATTGTTTGCCACTCATCCAGAGTCGGGTCGCGGGGACAGCTGCCTAAGCAGGGAAACCCAGACTTCTCTCTTCCTGGCCGCATCCACCAGCTCATCCGGGGGTATCCCCAGGTGTTCCCAGGCCAGCCAAGAGATGTAGGCCATCCAGCGTGTCCTGGGTCTTCCCCGGGGCCTCTTTTCGGTCAGATGTCCCCGGAACACCTCACCAGGGAGGCGTCCAGGAGGCATCCTGACCAGATGCCCGAGCCACCTCATCTGGTTCCTCTCGATGCGGAGGAACAGCGACTCTATTCTGAGCCCCTCCCGGATCACCGAGCTTCTCACCCTATCCTTAAGGGAGAGCCCGGCCACCCTGAGGAGAAAACTCATTTCGGCCGCTTGTATTCGCGATCTTGTTCTCGGTCACTACCCACAGTTAATGACCATAGGTGAGGGTAGGAACGTAGATTGACCAGTAAATCGAGAGCTTTGCCTTTTGGCTCAGCTCCCTCTTCACCACGACAGACCGATGCAGAGTCTGCATCACTGCAGACGCGGCACCGATCTGCCTGTCAATCTCCCGCTCCATCCTTTCCTCACTCATGAACAAGACCCCGAGATACGTAAACCATAGATGGTGGGGGGAGGATGCCGGTTCCAACCCCTATGGCCCCTCCTGCAGGTGGTGAGCTCAGGGGAAGGGCTTAGGTTTATCTAAACCTAACCAAGTAATATTGATGCTTCATGAAGACCTTATAACTTATAAGTTCAGAGATTATCACCCCTAAGAACATAGTGCCAAGTTATATGTTCGTGGTCACTATAGCTCTTAATGAGGTGAGGTAGCCTACCACAGTTTCAGTTGACTAAAAGAATGCAAGGAAAAACACTGAAGGCTTTTCTTGGAAAAGTTGCTTTCCCTCATCTACCAATTGACAAGTCTTTCATTTTACCAACCAGTAAACCTACTTTGTGGATGAAGCCTGATCGTGATAAATAGACAGTAATCTACCTAGTGTATTTTTTTTTAGTGTCTGCACTTTTCCAGACAATTTACAACAACTTGCTCTGTGGTATGTACAATAAACCTGTTCACTGGATCAGTCTTATTACGGTACTTTTTTAGTGTCTAAAAAAATCCACCACAGTTTTACTATCTGATTTCCTGGTCTAGGTTTTATCTACTTTACACTGTCTACATTTCTAGAACTAATTTGAGTGCTTCAAAATTAGATCGCAGCTTCATTGCTCCATACATCCCCATCAGTGTAAGTCCTGAGTGCACATCGAGATTTCTCACTAAAGCTTTGATGCCTAAATAGGATGTACTGATAAACTTAATTATTTTTTTTGTGGCTTATTTTAAATAGTATCGATGAAAACTACTTACATGGTGACATGCTACTGTAGTACAGTAGTAGAAATTGCTTGTAAAACAGAAGGGTCAAACCAGAAACATACAAAAACCTGCATGTTTAGTGATTTTATTGGACACTTAAAATTATTTTCATATTTCATTTTAAATTTTTTTACTAGCTTTTAAGATGTCCATGTATGACTAGTTTCTTACATCTGATATACAAATTGTTTATACCCTGTCCTGAAGGTATTAACCTGCACTCTGCTCTGTAGGAGAGATCCCACATCTTTAACAGCAGTTTTTTCAAGTGTCTTCTAAGAGATTTTTCAGAAGTTTCTTCTCTCCACATTCATATTTTCCAAGCTATCCTCCATCTATTTATCCTTAGCTGTTCTGCTTTCCTTTGTATTTCTCCTTAACTTAGTTAAGCCCTCTTCGTTCTCTCAGATCCCTTTCCGTTCCCCGTGACTGTAACTTTCCACTCATTTTCCAGTAATTGTGCTAAAATTCATTACAACTGCTTGTTCACTTTACAGTACCTAAACTGTTTATCAACACAAACTGAGATGTTGGCTGGTTGATTCACCATTTGCATAGTCAGTGTTGCACTTTTGACACTTAGACTTTAACTGTTTCTTTTGGTCAAGTATGCAGATGGAAGTTAGGAGTGACTGTGGTTTGAAAGGGGAATTGGGAGTATTTCTCTAGCAGAGGCATCTCAATTTTTAAGTAAGAAAAGAATCTGAGTGAGATGCTGATTTCTTGGAAATGATTTCTTGGATGGAAACAAAGCCGATCAAGACAAATTAGAGACAGAAATAATTATCATCTTTGAATATCTTTGCATATGTGTCATCTTTTTAAGGCAGAAATATTGCACGATGAAAATGTTGGGTTTGCCATTTTTCCAGATAACCCCAGAGTTAGGTTAGTTTTCCAGCTAATTGACTTGGAAGAAAAGCTTGGGAGAGGCCCTAATAACAGAGCGGGAGAGCTCATACATCAGTCTCACTCACCACACCAACCACCCTGGCTCCACACACAGCCCCCAGACCATGTAACACCATATTAGTTGCTTTAGTATGAATAACTGCTCAAATTGAACATTTCTGATTTGGTTCAGTTTTACCCTCTAAGGTTCCCCATCTCTTTCTTTCCCCTACTCTTTTCTTTATTCTTTTTCTTATCCTCACTCTCAAGCCTTCAATTTTGATCCTCTGCTCTAATTCCCTTGTGCTGCTGTCACAGTAAAGTCACACCAAATTCTCAGAGCTTTATGGTGGTTAAGCTCATATCGCTGCTTGATTTTTTATCATCAGAAGCCAAATACAGCTGGATTGGGAACAGATGCTGCTCTAATTCAACTGTATGTAGAGATTTGATGTCCAGACTTCTTAAAAGCAACTCTATTTTAACAATTTACCTAATTCTATTACAACTGGGAGTGGTTACAATCTGACAAAAGGTTCATATTTCAGTTGTTTGAAATGCACCATAGGATCCATGAAGGAAAATTGATACAGCAGCACCCAACAGAAATATGTTCTCAGCCCCATTATCAAGGTTTTATTGCTAGTCTTTAAAAGTATTGAAAGGGAAATTAGCAATAAAGCCGAGACACTTGACACTTTAATAAAACTTCACTTCCTTTCTGCATATTTCTCTAATGAGCTGAGATTGAATCAAATAATTCTGGAAAACTAGCCGCTAAAATACGTGGTATGAAATACACGTGGTATAAATATGACGCTAGAAAGTAGTTTGGTTCTTGGCTGGGGGGCAACACACGTTTGGTAAATTTAGAAATATTGAGGTTTTAGCATATTAAGTGCCTTGCTATGACTTCTTCATGTTCTATATATCAATTGAAAGAAGTAGTAGCATAAAGTGTAGGCCTGTAGTTTTAGGTAACGTAAGTATTTGCAGAGATACAAGGACAACAAATGCCATAACTTCTCTGTATTGCTGATAAACATTAGAAAGGAAATCTCTAAATTGCCCTGGAATTCATTGCAGATATTTCAGATGATTGTCTCAGTGAAAGGGAGCAGATGTGACCTAAATGTAGGAGAGAAGGCGATGGACAGACAGTGGGGAATAAAAGGGAGAAAGGTGCTTGTCACCTTGGATGGTTGTTTATCAGTTGATCTTTAAACTTTAAACTTAAGAAGCATTTTTTTTCCTTAAATGTAGATTAGTGTCCCCTCCCTTCCTTCTCTTTTCCCATGTCATGCTCCAGCTATTGAACTCTCACCTGGTTACACTTGGCCAGCTCTGCGTCAGTGAAACTACTGAGCTGCAATATTCCCTCTCTTCTGTCCTTTGTTAACTACAGAGCCTTAGGTTTGTAACATCCTAGAAAAGTAAATTTAGACCCACTTTGGGGCCTAGACTTGGTGTAATACACTGTCATGTTATTGGGTCCTCCTGGGATACACCAGCAAGTCATTAATGACCCCATACAGCAGCACACTTTGTAAAACCTGGCAACATTAGAAATAAAACATTGTAGAAATGCACTCCTGATTTTATTGTGTGTGCATTGTCTGAGTTTGCTGTGACAGTCTTGGCTGTAACTCATGAAGCAGCTTCCTGTTGTTGAGCTTCCAGACGTCCTTAGAAACAGGTGCCGAGACCTAAAGCCCTTTTCATTAACACAGCTCATTTCACAAGCACAGCACGTGTGAAACAACACATTATCACCCAATTAGTGTGACCCCATGTCAGACTTCTGGTCCTGTTTGCCTGTGCACTCGCTTCCCACATACGATACTGTCATTTTGCTTGCCACAGATGTTACAACAAAGTTTTTTTTATGTTGTTAAACCATTAACATTTATAATGTCTAAGACATTTTTTATTTTAATGTGTGAAACAAGTATAAATACTCCATCTCAAGGCCTAAGGTCTACAGATAAATCCCTGTAAACAGCTACCTCAGTGACTATGCTTATATTTTTGCTTGTGTTTGGGACTGTAGGGTGCTTGCCCTCTGTTGCCTGGTAGCCATTTGCTCATCATGTTAAATACTCCCAGCCTGCAACAAAACATGTATGTGAGCTGAATGTCTGTCAATTGTCTTTGTGCCTTAAAGAATCAGCAATGATGAAACAGTTTCAGGGTCTTTGTCAGACCCACATGTTTGGCTTTTTCATTTGTGGGGAATCACCTATGACCTGCAGCGTTGCACACTGAAGCCCATTTTCTGTCTCCTCTCTCCTGTAATGAAAAGCAGAGGCGGTCTCTGTCATCAGCAGGTAATAACAGAGCATTAGGTCTACATGGCTTGTTGATAGGCTCCCTGTTGTACATTCAAACCTTTGATCTGCACCACAATGCCATCACCACTGCTGGGACATGTGTGTCTGTGTGCAAAGAAATGCCTGAAATATTGATTTTTATTTTAAAAATAAACAGAAACAAAGCACTATTAAAGGTGCCATTGTTAAAATGTTTACCATCACTTTTATATGTCTTGCAATTATAACCATGCCTAAGAAATATCCATTTTCTTTGTTCACAGGGTCTGAGCTTTCCCAGGACCCTAATGTGCTAGCTGCCACTTCATGGAACTCCACAAGTGAAAGTAAATGCATGCACCGACACCACATCCTGCATGAGCCTTTCTAACAAAACTTTTATAGGTGTCAACACATCTGTTACAGGCAACAACATAATAATATCTTCCCTGTGCAAATTAACACATGCAGTGTTAAACTGTAACCCCATATGTGTTGCTAAAATTTCATTAAATGATGTGTTAAAGATTACACACTCTCAAGAACCCGCCCATTGTCCCAGTGTGGGCCACTATAGAGGAGAATTGATGGAACGAATTGCACATTGATCTACTCAAGATGTGGGCATAAAGCCACAGGTGTATTGTATTTCTCTAATTTCCACTGACCTACTTTTACAACCCCCGTTATGCAGAAATTACTAGTGAAACCTTGAAAGGTGCCTCTCTTGTACTCGCTCTCTCTCTCTCTCGCTCTCTCTCTCTCTCTC
>JBAMHW010000016.1:10055653-10071542 GCA_037177495.1 Rhadinocentrus ornatus | reverse complement strand
CTTTTGAATTAGCTTTATTCAGACTTTGAGAGTCCCCTGTATTTCATCTTGCAGTTACATCACTTTTCTGCACTTGATTTTCAAGAGATGCATCCCTTAAACTTCCTTATTTGACAGACTGTCATCAACATCCCTATCATCTGGTACAAATCTGGTGGAATGCATGACTGTATGGGATGCATTATGTAGAATTTGATTGTCATAAAGACTGGATCATTTTATGTCTGCATTTTGCTTAATTCTTTTCATTTTATGAGTTGATGTTGTGATGAGAGCTGTCATGTCTCCTGGAGTTGTCCAGGTTTAGTTCAGCAGTGCCGGCCAAAAGAAGCATTTAAAACTGCTGTTTTCCTGTCAGCCCTTCATGAATGAATGAGGCAGATCCACAAATCTTTTTTTTAAATAATTGCCACAGTGATCAGTCAAATCTCTTCTACACTTTTCAGTTTCCCTCTTCAAGATCCAACATCTGCCTCAAACCCCGAACAATGACCCAGACTTGAAAGATCCACAAAAGGAAACTTCTCTAAACCTTCATTTTTGCAAAACCAATTCATGTCTTGCAAACCCAACACTCCCACAACATACCTCCCACACCAGTTTGTGTGCACACTAAAAACAGGCACATAGTCACAAAGGCAAACAGTAGTTTCTAAACATGATTGGGCAGTTTAGGGAAGATAATGAATATGCCGACCATTGGGATGTTTTCTAAATCATAAACATAATGATGGATAGATTTAAACAAATTACAGCAGCAACTTAATTTTTACACAACATAGAAATATGAAAACCTAACAACACAGTGTATCTGCATGAGTTGGGTTGTAATTTTGAGCTCAGCTGTTTCTTATCTGATGCATGGATGGTGATTGCACCACTTGTTTTGTCTGCAGATGGGGAATGTTTTTGAGTGACCAAACACACAGCATTCAGGTAGCGTGGCTCTATCAGCATGCATCAGTAGCAGGAAGTCATCTTGCTGAAAGAGACTCATTATTGGGCTAAAATCAGAGGTGATGATTGTTTACAGAGCTCATTTTCCTTATGGACATCTTTAATTTTTTATCTGTGTTTGCTTCATTTCACGAATGTTCTTTCCTTCCTTTCTTCTCTGTTGGAGAGGGTTCCAACTCATTGAAATTCACCTTTATTCATAGCTGGAAATGCTGCAGCCCAAACTCAGGAGCATATCTACTGATATGTTTCGTTATCTGTCCAGACCTCAGCTTTCTGAGTTTTGCTAAGAGACACCTAGCAAATCTTTAATGTATGTGTGGAGTCATGTACAGACACTTTTAGAGTACAGTTTTGCTGGTAATAATGAAAGTGTATTGTGTAACATATCAAGCTCTGAGCGCATATAGTTTGGTGTGTTGCGGTTGTGTGGGTGTGCGTATGTTTACATTTATGTGCCTGGATGTGAGCGTTTGATTGTACAAAACTACTGCGAGAAAATCCTGGCTGATGACAGGGCACCATTTAGTCGCTTGCCACATTAAAGGGACAGTCCACAGTAAGGGTTTGAGTTTCAACATGCTCCTTGTGCCAAATACCTCAACACTCACCACGAGACAATTATGTACAGAGTGGCTTTGTAAGACAGGCATTGGCAGGGCATCCTTTTCCTCTTCACCTCTCCTCTGTTGTCCTCTCCGCTTGCCCATTCAGTTTCCCACCGGTTTATTGTCAGTTATTATAACAGCTAATGAAGTGTGGAGACACATTAATCCATTTTCTTTCTCATCAACTCAATTAATAGAACAGTGATTAAATAACTATGTTTGACCTTCCTGAATCTGGCAAAACGTGTGTTATATAAGAGTTAGTTTGCTTTTTGTTTTTAGGTACAATGCTCATTCTTAATTTGGTTTAAGCATCAGCAAATACCGTAGGCCACTATGTGCTCAATCAGTGTGCACAATACAAGCACAGACTCTCTGCAGACCTCTGCAGACCTCCATGACTTTTTGTTGATAGTTTTTTCACTCAGGTCAGAGAGAAAATACACACCCTTACAAAGAAGTGCGCAAAGACAAACCACCATGTGTGCTCATTAAGATGAATGCGTCACCCAGCAGGACTGACCTTTCTATGCTGCTTTCTGTGATTGGTGTCAGCAATGCATATTTAGTATGATACCGTGGATATGTATGTTTTTGTGTGTGTGTGATTCTCACCCTGTGTGTGATAGGTGTAAATTAGAGAAAATGTCACGGTAAGAAATTTATGGTTAGTAAAACTGAATTTAAGATTTGTTTTATTGAATTCCCCCAAGCCCCATTTTGAATCTCCGCTGTACTGCTCTAAAATATGTATAATGTGCATGTTTCATGTAACGTTCTCCCTTAAATTGTTCTCATGAACATTAAATATATACATTGAAGAATTCCAAGAGTCTTTAAAATATATCTCTAGGTAGATATTGAGTGCAATTCCTATTCCCTAACATTTGGCTCTGAATAAAACCTATAAATATCTTAAAAATTATGTTAAAATGTTATGTTAAAATTATGATTACCCATCCTGAACAGGCCGTGCGTTTTATCACTGACCACTAATGTTACACCACAACATGCTTAAGATCATGGCATGTTTCAACCTTTGTTACGACCCCTTTGAAGTCTAAAGTCTTCAGGGTCGATAACAAAACGAAAACCGGACAACTCAAATAAGTATAACAATTTATTCACAATCCGGGTTCTAGCAAAATTACTATACAATAAATTACAACAAAAGTTGTCCAAAGGTAGGTTATATAATAAATGAAAATCTAACAAACAAAAGGTGTCCTTAATTTATGGTAATTATCTACAATTTTAACAATTAAACAATTAACAATAGCAATTATCTATAAAAGTAAAGGAAACTAATTAAATATAAACCAAAATCCATTAAGAGCGTCTCCTCTCAGTACTTAATTCAACAAGCACAATTGTGCACAAAACCAAAAGGGAATTACTAACTGCTCGAAACCACAAAAGGGTATTCTCAAAAAAAAACACCAGCATCTACTATCAATCCCAGAGGCAAACTGTGAGTCTGAGGAAACACAGCTGACCAGATTGCTGTCACCTCCTTCCATTTAAAGCCCACAGCTTATCCACATTGGTCGTTATAGAGGAAGTGCAGAACGGTCCTTGTCCAATCAGAATGTCCAATCAGCAATCCTGCGTCAGAGCAGGCAGCGGCCAATCACCATGGAGCTGTCTGAAGGGGGGGTGGGGGGGGCAATCCTCGAGTTGCAACCTGACAGCAGCTTACGACCTGGGGACGTAACAACATTTTGGAGGCTTGATTTGCTAATGTAATCATTTTACTCCACACAACACAGCAGTGCCTTAAAGTATTGTTACTTAGTGTGTGCATACAAAATGGTTTTAATATTAAAAGAATGCAACCATGACCACCCATCTTTGTGTAGACAAATCCAGCAGCTGTTTTTTGTATGTGTTATCTTTCAGCACCGCCACTACTGAGGTGGCGAGTCCTACCTCATATCTGCTTTCCCCTGCCTACATGGACCACAGCATGGATATCTGAAGTGACGATGTTAGACAGTGGCCCACAGTTACTAATAAGGGCATCTTATCTAGCAATTTTAGTCATTTTGATTAAAACATCAGTTCATTAATGTAAACTATGATTCATCTGACAAAATCTGCTTTTAATAAATAGCAATCCACAATAAATATAAAGCACAAATCTTATTGTTTTTAAAAGCTGGTAAAGAAATAGCTTCAAACTTTTGTAAAGACTGTTAGTTTTCTTGTTTGTCATATTTTTACATGGTTTTGCTAGTCTTAAGGCTGCTGGATACAGTGTATTTGATTTCTGTTACTGACCAAATCATTTTAACTTTCTGGTCACAATTTTGTTCTTATAAGAGAAAATAATGTAATATTTAACAATGTCTTCCAGCTGTTAGCAAATAATCATTATTTGAGCATTAAGACCTGCAGAGTGAACGTAGTTTTACGTAGTTCTCAGCGACATTGTAGATCCTGGTCTATATGAACATTAACTGGCGCAGGGCTTCTCAGTTCGTTTCTACGGGGGCCATTTATTTCGGTCAGGTGTGTTGAAGCATGAACATATTAAATATCTGCAGGACCTGTAGGATCGAATTGAGTAGCCCTAAACTAGCGTAACAAATGTCACCCATTGCGAAATGACAAGCTGGATTTCAACATAGAGACATAGAATTTTGTGTTAGCCTAACAACCTTTTACCACAATTTATCGTGCTGCTGTCAGAACAAAATGAGTAACCATGCTGAGTAAACGTGCTGTGAAAACAAACAAAACTGCAGAACAACTGCTGCATTCAAATGTTTTTCATTTGTCTCTCCAGGCTACTGCCTCTTAAAGTGAGCTGTCAGCAAATATTCGAAAAGACAGTTTAGTTTTTTGCAGGTCCGTGGTGTCTGCATAATGTGCAGAACTGCTTTCCAAACTTGCAGCTTAGTAGGATTACGATTTTACAGTGTTAAAATAAACGGTGTTACTTTTTTTCGTAACAGGTCATTTAAATACTGTTGCTGAGGATAAAACGCTACTGTCAGAATGTTACTATTGTAAGACAAGATAGATTTTTGATTTGGGTGAGCATAAGTTTTACAACTGTGGGGACTATATTCTGCTACCGCTGTAGTGGAGAGAAGGCGGAGTGATATGGTGGAAACTAGAGAATACATTCAATGTTTAAGTAGAAGTTGCTGTATTCTGTTGTGACCTTGTGCAAGCCAAGAATAAAGCAGCGTTATATTCAAGCCAGAAGTTGTCCCTGAATTATTTTTACGACCCAAATTCAGTTAATAGTTAGAGCTGAAGACGCAGATAGCATTACACTATTATTCTGCACACTGACGCTGTATTCATCTGACATAGCCTCAGTGATGATGATTGACTGATGAAGAGTAAAACGTCATGGCAAACTTGGGTAAGTCAGTGTGTGCAGCAGAGAAGTAACTATTAACTATAGTTGATTACTTTTTAAAGTAACGTACCCAACACTAATTGTTCCAACATACAACACATCCTCTCCCCGGCTACTTCTTCCAGCTCATCTGAGGGGATCTCAAGGTGTCCCAGGCCAGCAAAGTGACATATTCCCTCCAGCATGTCCCAGTTCTTCCTTGGGGTCTTCTCCTGACGGAACGTGCCTGGAATACCTCACCAGGAAGGCATCCCGGAGGCATCTGATCATAAATGCACAAGCCACCTAATCTAGCTCCTCTCAATGCAAAGAAGCAGTGGCTCTACTTGAATTTGCCCACTAAATCTCGCCACACTGATCCACCTGTATATATTTTACAAGGTGAGGTATCATATCCATCTTGGATGCCGATCCATCAAGGTTTTTAATTTGCTCTTAGTCTGACCCTCCCCCTGACACTAAAAGCGTAACCACACCTTGAGGTACAAAGCGGCTCTACATGAAGGTAGAGGATGGTGCTAGCTGCTTTACATTTTTGACTTGAGCTTGAACATATTTTCTTCACATTCCATTGATAGATTACATTTTTTTTATGTCGTCATCCAGTGTGCTTTATTGCACCATGAAGGCCAGTATTTTGCCCTGAGTCCAGCTCCTTGCAGCTCAACGACAGATACAGTTCTGTCTTTTGCTCCAGGAGGATTTACCTCCTTGTGATCTGTAATTCTAGGCAGAATTTCTTCAAGCAAAAAGCTTAAAAAATACTTACATATTAAAATAGATAATATTATGCTATACTGCTATATACAGGATAGTGAACCCAGTATATATTTCAGTTCAATTGTAGGTGGGGTGCGGAAAGTTAAACAGATGATGACCAAAGTTTAGGATGAATGGGTTTATTACTCAAGCTGAAGTGAAAGCAATAATGAGGAAAACAGTCCAAACTGGAAAACTCGTTTTAAGAAGCTAAATTAGCTGCCTTTAAATGTTTCAGTAGTTGCAAATCTTTCATCATCTTTCTAACTCTGCAGGGTGTGTAAGTTGCATGTCACATAGTAATAAAATGTAAATGTGTGTCAGTTCTAACAGGAGTCAGTGTGCACTTTTTTTTCTTTTTATTTTTTTTTCTATTCACACATCCTCTTGAGGACTTCTTGATATTCTCTTCCATGTGTTTTTCTCATTTGTTTGTTTTGGCTGGTTTGTGTAACCAAAAGCATTTCTGCATACCTAAGATGGGTTTTGGGGTTGAGGGAACTTTCCAGAAGTTTTTTTTTTCATGACATTAACACCAATGTTTTCCTGCACATTAAACTCTTAGGTGGCCCACCAGGATTTTTTTTTTTTTTTTTTTTCTAACCACCTTCAGAAAAGACACTGAAGTTTACTTAGTGTCTGACAATGTCATTCTGAGGTTTTTACAGTGGGTCCTGGAAGGTTTGCCTCTCCAGTATAAGTTTATAATTTGTGTTTAGACTTAAAACCCTAGCAAGGGGCCTGCAATTTAGCAGCTTTTACTTGCATTTATCATCTCTCCTGGCCATTTAAAGGTCTCTGTTGCAATTTGTGAATTTAGTCAATTTCAGACCACCTTAAAGATAATATACTATAACTTTATGGTGTTTCTGTCCTCGCAATATCTTCACCAACAACCTAGGTGCATTTCTCATACACAAGTTTAAAGAAAAAACTTTCTGGCTTCATGCTGCCACGGTGAAAAGCTGAATTAGGTGTCACAGCTGTGGCAACCACAGAATAACTTGTAAAACCAGGCTCTGACTATGTGCGTCTGAAAACATGATGTTGTTTTACCACATTTTTTCACTCTGCAGGATAAATCTGGCCCTGATGTAGTACAATAAGTGTTATTTGATTTATTTCTTTATCCTTGTGTAACACAACACTTTTCCTGACTTTTGTATCACTTACTTGGTCTGTTTTTTAAATTTTTCCGAACTTTCCCATTACTACTCATAATTCTTTTTTACCCTTGTGTTTTCTCCTTTCATCTTACACATGATTTCGATGTCTTCCAGGGCCCTTTTTTATTCATCTTGATGCTCCCGTGAACAACATTACCACTTCTCTGGGCCACACAGCCGATCTTCACTGCCGCGTATCGGGCAATCCGTTGCCTACTGTCCGCTGGCTGAAGAACGACGCCCCTGTGGTGCAGGAGCCGAGGCGGGTCTCCTATCGGACAATGCCATATGGATCACGCCTTCGTATCCGCAACCTGGACACAACTGACACAGGCTACTTCCAGTGTGTGGCCACAAATACTGAGGGTGCTGTGTCCACAACAGGAGTGCTCTATGTCAAATTTGGTAAGAACAGTTTGGGTCTAATCTATTATATCACTGACATGCAGATATCACCGTACTGTGGCAAATACTTCTCTTTTCCTCATTTTTTTTTTAGAAAAGATTTTGGCTTCTTATAGCAGCACTCATCCCAGCTGATTCCTCTTGTATTTGGCAGCTTGTGCAGAGAAAAATCTGGGAGCAATATTGCTTATCCTGTAGTAAAAAATCCCCTTGTCTTCTTTTCCAGATCCAGTCCCTACACCTCAGCCAGGAAAGCCCACGTAAGTTGCTTTTCCTTTATCCATTTTTCTCTTCATCAGTCTATTCATTCTGTGCTTATACAACAGAATACAGGAAACTTTCAGAGGAGAGATTAGTGAGGAAATCTCAGACTTCAAATGGCAACAGAATTTCATTCAACAGATTTTTATACCATTTTTTTTCTTATGTTTCTAAAATAAAAATAAAATAGGAACATGATTAAGATTGGAAAGATTTAGCTAAGCATCTTCCCAATGGCTATAACTTAAACATATCATGCTGACATACTGTTGGATGCCTTATAAAAATAACGTCTTAAAACTAGAAAACTATTTGTAGAGACGTCACTCATTTTCTAACAGTGCCAGTCTGTGATGTTCTAATTTACTGGATCGGGTTTCTTTGTGGTTAAATGTTTATTCAATGAGGTTTTGTACATCCTTAATGTTGCTATCTACCTTTTTTTCTTTAGAAAGCAAACTAAACTTATTTTGCTCCTAAATGAAAGCATAATTTGTTACACAAAGCCTAACAGAATTCTGCAGCAGCATTTGTAAAAACAGCTGTAGTCAATAGTGCAAAGGTAAAACTAAAGCCATAAGTAAACATAATTGTAACATATTAATAATTAATGTGGCTTGTTATCTATTTTCACGTTTTTTAAACAATGTTACCTCCTTTTCAACTATAATTATTTTATGTATTCCCCTCACATGTGTAGTTGAAAATTTGTTATATTCCATAGTTTTAAAATTAGTTCAATTTAATGAGTGTCAGGTTGAAACAATAAGAGTGATTTTTCTTTTAATCAACATTGAAATTAGGTCTGCAAATACTATGCTAAAGCGAGGAAGACAAAATCATTTAAAGATAGAAATAAAATAATTCTTAATATGTGCAAATCAATCTGGTGAGGTTGATTGGGTTGATCCAGTGGTGTGGAAAATAAATGATACATGCAGAACTGTGGTAGAGCCAGGTGGCTTTTTCAGATGACCCAAGTAGTCCAGTTGGATTTAAGCTCACAGCTGTGTCTAAAAGAAAATTACCTGTCACACTGTGTGTGACCTTAAAATCAAGCCTTAAAATTCTAATATCAAGTCTATGATTGACTGAAAGTCAGTGGGGTGTCCTCAGCATGCCGCATTAATGGTTTTGTTTTTTGATCCTGATTAAAACTCCACATGTTTTTGGATATTTCTGTGAGCAGCATGTTACAGTTGTCTAGTCAGTACAAATACAAATAAAAGCCAGAAAAAGTTTTTCTACTCAGATATTAAAGTTCATGCGGTTCAGTTTTGATTGCGGGCTGTTTACACTCAGCTACAGTAGAAAAATGGATCAAGTACGTGACCAGGTAAAAACCGATCTGCACACTAGTCATGACTGAGACTCACACACAAACATGGCATCTCTTAAGCATATTGCATACTTATCTTTATTGTATTAAAAACATTGGAATAATTTACAACAAGAAACTAGCATATGACTAAAAAATGTAACCAATGTGTTCCATTAGTTTAATTTCAGAGCAACAATGAAACATTTATCTGCCATCAAGGCTGTAATGAAGTTATTATAATTAAGAATGTCTGCTTCCATCATGTCTCTTTAAAATATTGCTCTCTGAAATGAGCAATAAAAAGACTAAATTACCCACATGTGTCTCTGTGGTTTGTGTTATATAACCTTTAAAAGTCAACCAATTAGCTGCCAGCTGTGTGGAAATACAGCAAAAGCCAACCACACTGATCTCTTAACATTCACTGAACACTGAATGAATAAATGAACTGAAAGTAAATCTTTTAGGGCAGCAAATAAAACCAAGTTATGCAAAAAGTTTTTAAGAAATTAATACAGTTATACGACACCATAATATTTCCATATTTTGTGGCCATAAAAACATTGCTGTCCATATCGAAATTGAATTTTAGTTTGGCAAGCTTTCTTTGCTTTATTTTGATGTCTCTCCCCAGTGGTATTGGATAAAACTCAGCTCACTCTGTCTGTTTGATTCTTAGAGGATTAAAGGACTCTGGATGATTTTCCCCAGTGAGAATATGGCAAGGCTTGCTGCCATGTTCCATGCTGCTTTCTGTGAATCAAAACTGCTGGCACAGAGCAGATTTCGCACAGTTACTAAACTACTCACTCTGGAAAACTAAATGCGTAGACTTGCGCTTACAGACAATGGAAGAAGTTTCTCCTCAAACATCTGTTTCTGCCATACCTTTGTTTACATGTATTCAATCCCCCCCCCCCCCCTTCTTTTTTTTTCCTGTTCACCTACATTACTGCTTGGTTTGTGGATAAGACTCACAAGGAAGTCACAGGAGAAATATCAATCCAAGAAAAAAATCCCAGAGAATTTTCCGTTACAATAGTTGTGTAAATACTTAGGATAAACACAAATGGAAAGTTGGATGGGGAGGAAGACAGGAGGATGTTGTTTTAGTTTTATGTTACATGTTGATTATCATTGTAAGATCAATATGATTTATGATCAGAAGAAATTTTGCAATTTTGTATGTTATCTTTTTATCAAAGGATTTTCAAGTCTACTAATTGGGGGGAAAAAAAGTTTAATCATGCATTAATTTTGATACTCCTTGCAACACTTGCATGGACATTTTAAATTAAGTAGAACACCTGCTCTTTGGCATCAAATGGAGCCACATGAAGTGGCTCAGGCCACCCATCAGGAGGAGGCCCAGGGTAAGACCCAAGATGCGCTGGAGGGACTCCAGTAGGAGGGACTATACGCCCCCTGTATGAGTTGAAAGAAGTGGATCAGGAGAGAGAAGTCTGGGCTTCTATGCCTTAGATGCTGACCCAGGGACCCAACCCCGGATTAATATGGATGGATGGATGGAAGGAAGGAAGGATATGACACTGTATATCTTTCTGGGTATGGAAAAAAACAAACATTTATTGCCTTGAATCATGGGCATAGACTGATAAAAAAAAAGAACAACATTTAATTCTAGAGTTATGTTAATGCCATTCTAAAAAATAACATAAATATCTATGTGATTATGTTTTCAGGCTCATTTAATCCAACAGAATTTTTTAGGCTTTAGATTTTTTATCATTTGAATAAATTAGCATCTCCTTGTTCTTTGTTCCTTGTCAAGTTTTTAAAAACTGTGAGCTGTGAAACCATTACATTAAAGATTTCATGTAAATAGACAGGGGCCTCCTTTGACAAAGGTGAAACTGTGGCAGCGTTGGGCTGATTGTCACTGCTAGTCATCGTTAGCATCACGCCTGAGTTATTAACTGTAAAGTTAAGGTGGCAGCCATCAAAAAGACAAGGTCACCTAATGATGACAAGTGATGACCTATGCCGTCTTACCTCATACTGCAGCTGTTCAAGCATCCTAACTTCTCTTCCTTGACTCCAAGTTTTTTGAAAAGACATCTGGTGCAGACACTTCTTAGTTAACATGAAGTATGCTCATTTGTCTTCCAATCCTTTTTGTTATTTATTCTCATTCCCCAACCTTGCAAACAGAGTGATTTCCATTTTCTTGGAAAAACTATCCACAAATACCTCTTGCAAATTTGGGGGGAAATTTCTCGCCACCCACCTTGTAGAACCTGCACACAGGATGAAGTTCACCTCCTCTGTGTTGCCTTTGCTTCAGTCTGTGCTTGGATTTTCATCGTTTCCACGCTGGGTTAAAGTATACACTCTGTGGTGTGCTAAACATTACAGTGTGTGCTCACATATATCCCAAGAGTTAGGTTTTCCAAAGCTGCCGCAGCCTACCTGAAAGCTGACGGCCAGCCTGGAGGGTTCAGCTGATGATCCACACAGCTTGTGATCAGAGAATTACATGGCGCAATATTAACATGAGTTGTTCAGTAGTGCATGTTTTTATCATAATTAAATCCATGAAGAAAAGGCCAACTTAGGTTTACCTTTCGTCAGGATATTGCAAATAGAAAAAGCCTGTGGTTGATTGTTGGTTGTGAAAACTACACAGTTGAGACTGGATTTTATCCATATAGAGGCCTAATCACCAGATAAGGAAGGTGTGTGACTGCATGCCTGTTTATTTCTGCTGTTTTATATGTTTTTGGGTTTAACCTGCTCAAAGCCTTTGGAGACAAAACAATCCAGTGACTCCATAAATTCAGTCTTTCTTTTATGTTTAGTTGAAATCACACCAGACAGGGACTAGGTTCTTTCAATGTAGAGACCACATAATTAGATATGGAAGGTATGTAGCAATGCCTATTTCTGCTGTCGCACCTTTCTTGATAGTTCTTGGATTTCAAAAGGGCAAAACTTCAAGACTTTAAACCCAAAACATTCCACTGAAGTCAAGTTTTAATTGACGGAAAGGGATTGACATTTTAGGGAGTATATTTGTTTGTCACAAACAAGCCTAAGATTAGTTACAAAAATGGGAATCACACCTGACAAAGGTTAAGCACAGATAAGCAGATAAATGTGTTATTCAGGAAGGTCAGGAAAGAACATGTGAGATGCTCGGGCAAAGACAATCCAAACAAACTGAATTTCTGTGAGGACAGATAATTACTGATAAAACCCATAAAAATGGGGCCATACAGAAATCATTCCGGTGAACGACATTTTATGATTAAATCGTCCTTTCTACTTCACTCACTGGCTCGTAATCAACCAACACACATGTAAGAACGGATGTAAGAAGCTTGGCGATATGAAGCTGAACATAGAGGCTGCAGACATGGGAAACCTGACACAATGCTCTTTTACTGAATCAGCAACTAGCAATTCTAAAAATAAAAGTTTTTTATCTGGTGTTTGTCATGATATCCCCAGCTGTCACACCAGTAGTGATGTGTTTTACTTCACCAAGCAATGAGTGGTTTGCCAGAGCTGGGTTATTAAGTAACCATAGCGATGAAGACTGGGTAAGGAGGTGGATGTGGTGAAATCATTGAGGAGCAGTTCAGAAAAGTTTCTGGTGCTTAGTTTAAATTTTGACACTCGGATGAAGGATCCAGTTTTTACATAAACAGAAGATAAAGAAGGGGGAGAGAAAAGTTCTGTTCTCCAGATTTAACTAATTAGCACCTTGAATTCTGTTGTTATGCTGTGTTTGCCAGGTAACCAGCACAGGCTGGAAGAATCCTGCACATAACCCCTAAGGGGATGTTTCTATGCCTTGTATTTCCCTGCCTCTGTTGTTGTAATTATCTCATTCCATTATCCTTAGACAGAGTCTGTGTTACCTCTCAAATTAGTGAAAGATTCATAGATATGTATAGATATTCCCCATTTTTCATTTAGCCTTTTACTGTACAAAAAAATGTATAGTAATTTTACATTCTGCAATTACAACTACAAGGACAGCTGAAGCTAACCAGTCAAAACAGACTTTTGCAATGGGTGCAACAATTCTAGCTTCATTCTTTGGTTTTATGCATAATGTTATATAAAGGAAAACAATCTGATTATTTATATTTATATTTAGATTTTTTATTTTGAATTGAATATTAAATTAACAAATGACACATGGACCCTCCCTGCTCCTCTTACCATATAATTAAAGGTTTAAATTAAAGTCCTGTTGAAGTATCAGCAATACAGCCCCGATATCAGCATTTATCACGAACTAAAAAGCACATCCTTTTATCAATGCTCCTCCTAAATCTTCTTACCTCCCTTTCCGTGCCTCCAGGGAGATTGTTTTCTTATAACCAAACTAAAGTCAGGGTATAGTGGAAAAAGTCTCTCCACTTTCCTCTTTTTTTTTCTCTGTCTCTGTCTCTTGTACTGCAATACTTCCTTCATTTTCTGAAAAAGGGTTGTGATTGAGACGTTGGGAGGGTGCAGGGAGTGAAAGAAAAACAGTGTTAGCAGAGTAGGAGGAGGATGGTACCATTAACACTCGGGGGCAGCGTGTTTTTCTTTGGTTCCTGGGTCCTGCAGGGTCGGCGGCGCTCAGGTATGATTAGCTATGTAAGCTGCTGGGAGGTTTAGCTGTAAGGTCAGATCAGAGGCAGCTAATAACTGCCACAGTGTGACAAAACAGCCTAAAACTGCCCTTATTTAAACATTTTTTTCTCATGTTTATTTACAGCCTTTCATTCAGCGGATTCCCTTGGTTAGTTGGCTGCATCAGAAACATTTTAGAATAGAGGATTGGACTGAGCTCAAACTATAAAGTATTGTAATTTAAAAAACTTTATTAAAACACTACAGCAGACATTGTATGTGTTTTGGGAGTTGTTAAGGCATGATGTGTATGAGTGTTGCATCGAGCATGATGGTTATAGTTTCCACACACAGAAAATTATCATTCATCTGGAAATTTGATGGAAGGGGGGGTTTCTAGACATCAACAAAAATCCAACAGTTAGCAACTAACTGCTGAATAATGTCAAGAATTTAACATCTGAACAGTCATTTATTTCCCTCAGCTGTTAGAGAGCAAATAGTGGCCTTGCATGGTCAGTTAAAAATAAATCCAGATGAATGCTAAAATGTGCGTAATATTTAAACTGGATATTGGTTTTCAATTTATCAATTTATACTATATGTCCATCTCACATAAACCATTAAATAAATAATGAGAAATATCCAGTTTAAAGGTGGTGATGGAGTTTTGTTAACAGTTTTGTTTCTTTTTGTCCCAAATGGTCATGTCATCGCTTTATATTACAATATATATATATATATATATATATGACTTACTGAATAAAGAAGCTCCTAATCTGACAGCAGCCATAAACAGATTTTATGCAACACAGCCACTGATCCTGGAGTCTTTGTCTGTGTTTATAATAGAGAGGCTCTCTCCCTGTTTGAAAAGACTAATACTGCTACACACTGGCTGTCGAGGCTGTTTAAATTTCTCTAAACTTTCCCTACCACATTTCTCTCAGCACTGGCAAAAAAAAAAAAAGCAATTACAAAAATAGATGGGTTTTTTTCACCCCTCTACTTTGCCTCTTCTCCTCCTTCCTGTACTGAGGAGTAAAGACTTGTCGAGCTTAACGAAGGACAGACTTGCTCTGCTCTGTTTTTACTGGATTTGTCTCTGTCTACACTCCCTGCTCATCCTTGCTCTTCTTATCACTTGTTAATATATTTTTTAAAGAAATGAAAGGTTTGCAGCGTTTGATAGAAGTTCTTATCATACATGGACACACCTACCCATTCATTTTTGAAAAGGTGGTGTGTGCAGACTTTTTTAAAACCTATATCCACATCTATGTCATGCAGCAAAACCTTGTATTTACTTTTTGTAAGTTTGCAATTAATTTGCCAGTTGAGATCATGTTTGGGTGTAACTTGAAGACTTGAAGCGATTATTTCAATCAGGTGTGTTTAACGTCGGTATAATATAAACACACAGAGTACAACTTCTTCCTCAGTTGTGTGAATGGTGAATATGGACCTTGCAGATATGTGTGGCAAGAAAACAACCAACTGACTGCAGATGGCTCTGTAATTGGCCAGCTGTCAACACACTGGATTACATTTACCTTGGAGCAGATGTGCCACAATCCACTTATACAGTGTAAGTAGCAAAACGTATAAAATAAAGAGCAGTTTAAATTTTTATAGACAAGACTGTAGCATGTGTGTCTCACCCTCTGTGGTGTAGGCGTTGGCTGACAAATTAGCTTTAGGAAGTGATTTCCAAAAGGTGTAATGACTTGAAAATATCACACATAGTTGATCTTAACTCTTGCTCAGGCTTGCTTAAAGATATTCAAAATACACATGTAAGGCAATCATAATATTTATAGTTTGATTTATTCTCACAACCCCTTTATTCTTCCCCCATACTGCGGCTGTTATGACAGGATTCTACCGACAGTGTCTGTGTGAGAATTGACTGGTAATTTTGTAATAAATCAGCCTTCTAGGTGTGTTGTGAAGCTTTGTATTTTGAGGAGACTCTGTTACATTTGGCAAATATCAGCAAAGCCTCCAAAATTATGCCATAATCAAGCTTCACTCCTAGCTTTAAAATTTCTCATAACAACTAGAAAAGAAAGCACACCAGCAAGTTAGTTGGGAGAGTACAACTCATCACGAGTAGCTTCAGTATGTAAAGCTGCTCTGTTCTTTCATATTTATTTCTTATGTTGCTACAGCTCCACTGCAATATTTTGTGTAGCCTTCTCATTAAATGCCAGTTCCCCACTGTAGTTGTTTTTAACATACTGGAATTTTCTCTAATTCTCACCTAGAGATATGTCATATCTTGTTTGTTCACTTTTCATGTTGTTCAGTTGTTTTTGGGGTTTTTGGGGGTGGATAAGCCCCCGGTTTGGGTCCGGGGAGCGTTACTTGATTTTCCACGCCTCTCCCCTCCTGATCCACAACCACCTTGACGCAACTTCTGCTGCGTCGGTGGCCAACTTAACAGCCC
>JBAMHW010000016.1:10027395-10055553 GCA_037177495.1 Rhadinocentrus ornatus | reverse complement strand
CCCCCCCCCCCCCACCACCACCACCACCACCATGTATGCAGAATTTAAGATGGGGCACAAAAGTGTCCTTTAGGGACGCTTTAGCCAGAAAGAGACCCATTTGAAATTCAAGTCCCCCTTTTAAAAAACAGCCTCTTCACCCACTCAACAACCTCTCAGCCCACAGCATAGAGTGTGTGCTGTTTTTGTCACAATAGACTCTTAACTCAGACCTAGAACTTGTGTGTGCTTTATTGAGAAACTCTGGATTTTGGTTTCACTCCTGCTTACCTCAACACCAGTGTCAACATTGCTGTGGCTCTCCGATGTTGGCCAGGACCGATGATGATTTGCTCTACACCACAAGCACAGCACCCATTCAGACTAAAGGGAAATGACAGGCCCACTAAGTTTCTGGACGCACTTTGCTGCAACATGATGGTCTGCTTCAACACTGCTTTAACACATAAAACTAAACATAAAACAAAACAAAAACTTGGGCTTCTCCAAAGTTATTTAACTTTTGGGTTCCAGTTGAGAGCGTATGTCTTTCACTCTGAAGCTTTAATGTTCGAACTTGCCAACAATAGTTTTACTCAGAGTAAGAGTAGTAGCTATTGCAAGATCCCGAAATTACCAAGTGCTTAACTACAAAACATGCAGAATGAAGTCATGAAGTTTTATGGCTAAAAACTGTAATATAATATTCTGTTCATGCTTGCATTCACTTTATGCCGAGTTTTTGATTATCCAATGTGTGTATGTCATGCAGTTTTGAAAGGCAAAGACACTCTTCTGCCACTTCTATTCACTTCGTACTTTACTATGCACATCCGGAATAGCCTGTAGTTTCTACCCACAAGCTGTTATACAAAGAGCTGCATACACAGTTACCCTTACAAACGCTTTCTCTTACACATGTTTAGTTAAGTCCTCGGTGGGGCCTAATTGCCATCTTGTTGTGGATTCTTTTTAGGGTGGTGCTGATTGATTGGGGATCAGGGTCCTAATATGGCTCATAAGGGACAGGCCCTTTGACATGGCCTGGTCCCAGGGCATCGGTGCTGTTTGAAACCAGAGATTGCTCTGCAGCTCCCTCCCACAAGACTGCTTGCATTTCTGCTAAATGCTGCTAAGATCGGTGGGGGTCTGGGGGTGAGGAGGTCTTTACATACATAGTCAGACACACACACACTCTTGGACTGTCATGATGTGTAGACTGCTTATCCCATTAAAGCAATTTACATTATTAGTCCTTAGTAACTGCTAAGTCTTTACATGCTTTACCACACACAGCGTGTTTCTTACTCAACTCATTATGAAGAGAGCTTTCACACTCAGCTTGGACATGGCCTACTTCCTGTTTCCTGTTTCCCAGATTCCCT
Organism: Rhadinocentrus ornatus; assembly: GCA_037177495.1. Classification (NCBI taxonomy): domain Eukaryota; kingdom Metazoa; phylum Chordata; class Actinopteri; order Atheriniformes; family Melanotaeniidae; genus Rhadinocentrus; species Rhadinocentrus ornatus. Next base: position 10,054,189 of record JBAMHW010000016.1, on the reverse strand, counting down.
TGTGTCAGTCTGTTGGTGATCCTGTTGGCAGGTCTGGTCAAGGTCAGGTCTGGTAAAGTCTGTGGTTTAAGAGTGTGTGCATGTGTGTGTTTTTGTGAATCATGGGTTCTCCCTGAGGGCTTCAAGGCCTAGACTGGGTTTGGGGTTTCCCTGAACTCTGATCTAAACCTCTCATGAACACACACTCCTGCACAGAAAAGAGGAGACATACACATGGAGAGATATATGCACAGAAAGTGTTCTTTCTTTCCCCTTAGTGGTGGTGTGTGACAGAAACAGTCAGCCACAGTGTACCTTGAGTATTTCTAGGTATAAATAGAGACTTTTGTTTGCAGTTGGGATCTCTAACCTGCGTGCCACAACTAGAGGATATTTAGTAATTTGTAGAGCTTAACAGGATCACTGGAGTTTGATGTTCAGAAAGTTGATAAAGGATGCCCTTTTCCTCTATCAGTGAAGGTCAGTTTATCAATCAGCTTTACATTTATTAGTCCTGGCGCCTACCAAATTGCATACATATGACTAGAGGGATTTTTGTGATCAAATTCTTTCTTTAAATGTAGTTCTTTTTTTAAAACTAACACTACATCTAAATGTCAAGTTTCAACAACAGGTTAGAGTACATACCCACAGATGAGTTGAAGCAAGCTCCCTTAAATTAATAATATATGATAATTTATAACTGTTTTAGTACTGTAAACATTCAACCTATACAATATATTTATTCGTAATCCCTGTAAGACAATTTCAACAGTCACATTGGATCACATGTGATGACCAGAGGCTGAACTACCGGTACATGGTTATGATGAGGTCCAATATGAGCTGCCGGAGCTTGGAAACAAAGTGGGATAAATTCTGTTTTTTGAATGTGTTTTCAACCACGGATGTTTTTTAAAGAGAACGTCTCAGTGTTCATTTACATTAATATCTGTTGCTTGTGTAACCTGAATTGGTCCCAAAAGGCAAATAGGAAGCGAGATGGGTGTGTGTGTGTGTGTGTGTGTGTGTGTGTGTGTGTGTGTGTGTGTGTGTGTGTGTGTGCGCGCGCGCGCATGTAGTTTTGGGTTTAACTTAAAGGGAAGAGAAGAGAGAATTTGTTCTGAGATGTTTTAAGAGACTAACAAGACACGGACATTATAGCTCTGCCCTGGAAAGCATTGGAGAAATTAAAATATGTATTCCTTTGAACATACACAAAGGCTAACACACATAGTATGTGGACCACACTGTAAATATTGGTGACAAGTTTTTAAGAGTGCTTTGCTGGCCCTTGAGCAAAGCAAAAATATGCTGGTTAGTCCCATTTGTTTATAATAATATAATACTAGAGCCTTCTCTAAGAGGCTGCTCAGATTTACTGCAGAGTTATAGCAATTCATTACTTTGTCTTATTGTGTTTCATAATCCTTATAAGATATAGTTACAGGTCCATCCCTAGCATGTATATCGACAGTTATTGTGGTTAGTTGAGCAGTAACAGCAGATAACTGAAATCATAAAAGAGTATGTTTTTTTAAAGTTTGAGATAGTAGCAGATTTTATTACCCTTTTTTAAATAAAGTAAGATGCTGGTAGCTATTGTAGAGTTACATAAAAATCCTTCATACATGTATGTTCAACTGTCATAAGCCGTAACCTAATATTACAGTAACAAACTGTTAAACTAAATTACAGTTTACATGTCAAATTTCCAGGTCTTTATCAGTATTTTGCTATATTTAGAATTTATCTTTAAATTAGAATAGTGAGAAAGTAATCTGGTTGTGTATCCTTTATGTAGTTGCTCCTGCAATCCTTCCACAAAAGTATTGCTGAGTCTAGAGAATTACTAACATTATTATGGCTGGCTAAAAATTGTGGTGTATTCCATGAGATTTTTGATGAGGTGTTATGTTTTATCTCTTTGTTGTGTCCACAATAATTTAGTTTGGTTTGTCTCCTTGAGTTTTATCCAGAGATTTAAGTACTTGTCCAAAATCTATGGAAATCACAGACAGCATGCCCCAAACTCAATTTATTTTTCTCAGGAGAATGTTTTCCAGCCAAGAGAAAGTCATCAGTAATCAGTAAGTAGCCAGGTTTCCAGTTCTCTAAGTTTCATATTTAGAACATGTGAATCAGAAAAGGCAACTGAAAAAGACTGAAAAACTTCCATTGATGTGCAAAATAGGTTTATTTGCTCACTTGATGTGGTTTTCGCCTGTTATGAAGTTTAGCCGCACATGGAATCACATGGAAAATCATTTTGCATATCCCGCCTAGTCTGGCAAAAATTACAATGATATGACTCACCAGTTGTTTCCAGTATAATAAAATCATATCACTCACTTCCCAGTCTATAATTATTCCCCAAATATTCCTAGAAATGAGAGTGGATGCCCTTTAGGATGTCCACTCTGGTTGTTGTTGTTTTGGTTAGTCTTCTGCTGAATTATAAACATGAGTAAGAATTTATACTGCCACCATCTGGCAAAAGTACACAATATATTATCTCTTCAAACCATTGAACAGAATATTCATATTTCTTTCTTCTTCTTTTGCTGCTTTTCAAAAGATCCCAATTCATAGAAACTATTTTAGCTGCTATCTGCTCTCATCTAAGATGAATCAGTCAAATAGAAAAAGTTAAAGAATTAAATGTCTACTAAAGTCTTACAACTTTTACTGTCAACAGCTGATTAACAGTTCTGTACAACTGTTTTATAAATGTATTGTAAATTGTATAGGGTTAAGCCCTTTTGTTTGTTTTCTGAGTCCTATCGCCACCTTAGACAGCAGTGTATGTAAAGAGGGATTATTTATGGGCTTCCCAGTACAACAATATTTTCCCTCCCAACAGTACATGTCTTTAGCAACTCTTAATCACTCTCATCAAGGATTACTTGGCTTTCCTCAGGAAGCCTTGCTCATGTTTGAACCTGTGTGTTCTTGCTCCTGAAGCCTGTTCAGTTGCCAGTCAGCCAAAACATGTGTCCTCCTGTCTTCTTTAAGTGTCTGCCTTTGTGTGTTCAGATTGAGATCTGTGATCTCTGCAATGAGCCGTCGTAAATCATGCAGGAAAATGTGCGTATGTGTTGAGGGGTGTATAAACACTGTGTAAATCCCAGAAGTAGCTTTGCTCTCGGCGTTTCTGGTCCCCTGTTCTTTCTTTTCTACTGTCTTTGCTTTTCCTGTTATTATTTCCGCACTGATGTTTGCAGGCAGCCTGGAGACAGTTTAAGGAATATCATTAAGACAAAGCTGAGGGAAGGAGTTTTTATGGTAGCAAAAACAGAAAATGAGTGAAGTTTTTTATTTAGATGATAAATTCTTCTCATACTCCACTTCTAGTTATTGCTGTCAACATTAATGTGGTTAGTCAAATCAAAGCGCCCCACCTTCATCCTTATATTCAGCTCTTTAGAAGTTGGTTCTACTGTATGACCTTTATGTTCTCTTTGTTTGTATATGTCTGTCTAAACACCACTGGGTTTATGTTACTTTTTCCTTTCTTTTTTTTTTTTTTTTTTTAAGAAACACATTGCCTCCTTTCCTAATTGACAGGCTGACTGACACCTTTACTCCCAAACCCACCCACACCCACACTCTGATTCTCTGCAGTCCTCAGGAACAGTGATGTCACCAGGTAAGGAGTTTCGTGAGGTGACGGGACTAATGTAGAGTTACTGTGTATGTGGTAACCCTGTTATTAAAAGCTTTCGTCTTCATCCGCACTCATGGCTATCTGGCTGCATTTGCAAAGCAATTGTCTTCAAACAAATTCTTTACTTCAACACATCAAACACCAGTATCTATATTTGGAAGTCATTTTGTTCAATATTTTAGTTTAAATCAGCAATTGAGTTACATTAAATGACGCGATAACATTAATAAATGTTTACCAGAGTAATTCCTCTAAAGGCTGTTTCAATAAAGCTTTTGCCTTTGCAGCTGCAGCCTCCCCAGTGCCTGCCACAGCCTTTCTGGGAAAATACCACAGACTCACTTGAGGTGACGCATTTTGCATTCCTGGCAGCCAAAACAAAACATGTGCTTCTTTAAAAAAAGATGCAACAACTGCATATTTATCAAGATCAGAGATTACCATGGATAGGCCCTGACTTATTATAGTTTTAAAAATGTATCGTCTTCGTTCATTTGAATGAAGTCATTCTGAGTCGTGATGCCAAGCCATATTTATGTCTTTTCTCTTTATTTTTTTATACATTTGATGCTGCAATATTTTATGTATTATATTATATATATATATTTCCTTCCCCCAAAGTCTTATTAAACTTTTACAGAGTTTTAGCACCTGATAAAACTCTAAAACCGATGAATATTTGAGTCAAACTGGACATTCTTATAACAATAATAAAACTAAAACTATGATTTCTGAAGGATTCCTACCTCAGAGCTGTCTATTAGACATGACCCTTTTTTCCCCCTAATTTAAAATAAGAAGAAAACTTTCCACCTCAAATCCATCCCTTATGCCTGTTCTTGCTTCCCTGCTTTCTTAGTTTGCTCCTTTTCTCTGACAGAAGCCTCCATTGTTGCTGTCAGTGAGCTGCAGTAACATGAGGACCCAGAGGGCCTTCTCTTTCTCTATTGTGTCCTAATGCAAAGCCTCAGTTGCCCTCGCTCGCTCTTCATTTCCAGTGTGGTCATGGGCCACCGGCAGCCACAGATCCCAGTCAACCTCAGCCTCTGTGGCCGTTTTGGCTCCCTGTCACTGAGATTTCTTTGCACAGTGCAACCACACCAGCAGCTGAATTTGAATCACTACCCTACAATTGTTGGTTGTTTTAAAATATGAGTATAAGTTTAGGTAATTCATAAATAAAACTAAACTAAGAAGACGTTCACATCACCTAAATTAAATAATAGATAAGTACTTATTCTGTAGTACCTTTCAGGATTGTAAAAATTATTTAATTGATGTTTTCCTCTGCTCATTCTCTTCTTATCTGTTATATTCCAGACCCACAAGTTTCTTTGCTTTGTTGCTGAACACATTCCCTGTAATGCAAACACACCATCTCATCTGCACAGACATGCACCCAGAAATAACTCGATCAAAGTAAGAATATGACATTGATATGCCTTGCTTGATAATAAATGGCAACTCACAACATGGAAACAGCGGGGTCAGTTATTTAGGGACACATTGGTCTGGTCAAGATTTACTTTCTGACCTCTGTTAAAGTGTTAAAAAATCCATTTAAAGCTTGTTTTGTTTCAGAAAGTTATTATGAGTTGTTCAGTGAAATCAAAAAGTCTTTAAAATCATAAAGTATTTTTACACATGTTTAGGGGCATCCCCAATCAGGATCCAACAGCTGTGAGCTCATGCTGCCTGCAGCTCATCTCCTCTTCACTCAGCACCCACAGCAGCTCCTGGAAATGAAACCCTGAAATCTAAAATGTCATCAGGATCCGCCCCCTTGGGTCCTCACTCTTAAATCCCATCCTTTCTATATTTCCCTCCAACAAAGAGCGTTGAGTTTCACATCCCTTGAGCCCTAAAATACAAACCCATCATCACAGCCCACAGATCCTTGATGAGAAAGTTGACTTCCTAAAGTTGTCATCCATAATCAAATCCTAAACCCAAGTAGAGACTCAACAAAGCTTAGTATGTCATAAACAGGGTGGATACAAAAGTCTCCCACACTTTTTAAGGAGTTTTTATAAATATTTAATGTTTTCTATTTTTCTTTTTCATTGTTTGAAATGTTTCAAATTCGCCTCACCCACAGGCTTTCAAGTTTCACAGTAATGCCACAGAAACAGACTCTAGTTCAGCTGGAAAACTTGGACTCCTCACACAATTTTATAATTGCACAAGCTCTACCAAAAGTCTTATGGTGTGTTTGATCAGCTAAAAAAAAAAACTGAAAAGCAACTAACAGGGATTGCAAAAGAAATTAGAAAAATATTCTTTCCAGCTGTTTTTTTTTGTTGTTGTTGTTTTTTTTATGGCTGCTTAAAATGAAATATATATTTGTAGAAAACCTACAGCAGAGGTGACATGTAAGTTCTGGCTATTCCTTCAGGGAGAGTGAAAAAAGAAGACCTGACATTTTGATCGATTATAAGTTTAAAGAAATCCAGTTGTTGTGGCTTTGATGCTGAATTCAACTTCTCCCTGAAGATGATCAAGTGCAGAGTCGATTCTTCCAGCTACCTTCTCAACTTTAAACTCTCTTTGCTGCCAGCATTAAATTTTTCATTGACCATTAACTCTTGTCTCAAATCAAAGTGTGATTATATCTATGCATCTGTGTTTATACAATCAGAAAATTTTTTGTCAAGCATCCATCAGAGGACACCTAAAATTTGCCCAGTAAATCTTCTAATCAGTTTCCCGTGTATAATCTTTTATGTTCAGGCATGTGCACATATTTCCTACCAAAATAAGTCAATCCAGTTTCATGTTAGTGGGGAAATTATTATAAAATGAAATGTACAGATTTGTGTTTTTGGACATACCTTCTTTTTCTCGTTATATAAATTGATGCAAAGATAGTTACCAGGACAACTTCACAGCATTTAATCAAAGTCTTATGAAATGAGTATTTACTTACACTAAAAAGTTGTTATTTGGAGGCTAACTCAGTTTATACTATACTTTATTTCGTTTAACTTTGCTTTTGTTTTGCTTGCTGTTTTGTTACTTTGAGGCATCTAAACCATCTTGTTAAGTTAAGGCATTGAGTGTCAGCATCACGGTCTTTGGGTTTTGGTTTAGTTTTTGTTGAGTTTCTGTTTCAAGCCTTTTTTGTTGTTTGTCTTGTTTAATGTTTTTTCATAAGGTTTTCCCTTTGTGTATTCACTTAAATATGTGTTTTTAAATGTGAAAAGTAGGAGAAAAAGGGTGATTGTACAGCTAGGATAGTGATTGTATTACTTTATTTATGAAGTTGTTTGTTAGGAATTGTTTGAAAGGAACACCTTTAAAGCATTAGACATCAACAAGCCCAACTCATTCTAAATCCTGAGTAATGAGGCCTCGGGTGGTGTTATGTGACTTTTGGCATCAAGTACTAAAACAATGCTCGCAACATTTTTATTCACAAGGTCGATACAGAGTTGAATAGATGGGCTTGAGTACAACGTCATCACTGAATTTTGGTCACTCAATATTTTTGAGTTATGAACTTTATCCTTCCTTTGCAGCATCTTTTCCTTAAAATAAATCTTAGTTCTTTGTCCGTCCACCTCCTGCCTTGATAAAGCATAATTTTTTTTTTTCTTTCAACTTTACTTATTTTCCTGCAGAGCAAGTGCTTAATGCAGTATCACCACCAGTTGATGCAGTTTAAAAAAAGACAAAAAAAAGCTCCATAACAAGCTGATCTCTGTATTCATAAGAAGAATGGAAAATGTATTTTGGTAATCGGTCTCCTTGATACCTTGTTTACATAGGCTCTGTTTTGAGGTTCGCTTTCTGTTTTATATCTGCATTATATATCTAGTCTTGGTGGAGAAATCTTTTCTTAGAATTAAATGTTATAAAACATTTCACAGAAGGCTTTTGGTGTTAGTGTGTAAAATAAAAGCCCCAAGTAGCTATCCATTGTTTACACAAATAGCAACTGCACTTGGCTCTTCTTGCCTAAGACAGCTTGCATGCATACTCTCAAACACAAAAATAAATGGATACAAGACCTCAGATGTCTCATAGTGATTCTTTAATTTGTTTTCCTGTTTTTTGTTACAAGTCACTAAAAGTCACTTTATTGTGCCTTTTAGGCAGAGGCAAGTTTAGGCAAGTTCATTTAGAAAAATAGAAAGACATAAAATAGAGAGCATTGCAGGGTGATTCGTGATTTGGGCTGACCTGGTTCAGTTGAGGGCGTTCGGACACTTATAATTTACCCACAGTGATCTGGCTGAATTGTGGTGGATCGTCTCCTCTCCCTTGTCATTTACTTGTCTGTGTGTGGCTTCATGTTAGTGTGGATGTGTGTCCACCATCCTCTGTGACGCACTAACCTCTGAGCTGCCTGGACACACTCCAGCCCTCATTCTTTATACTGTATTTGTGTTTTCTCATGCTCCAGCTGTTTTTTTCCATATTTTGGCTCATCCCATTGAGAATGGCAATGACCCAATAAATCATCAATCCCTCAAATTTTTCTACTGGTTCTGTCAGTGGTAGTTTTTTTTTTTGTTGTCGTTTTTTTTTTAGGACTTTCCCTTTATAGCTTTATACTCAGGTTATATTTTTTAACTAGAGACTGAGCCTTTTACCAAAGGAAAAATATTTGAAGACGAAGCAGTTTTAGAGTTTGTGGCTTGTTGAAGGGGTGCTAATCCTTCTGCAGGCACACCACAACATGAAATTACTTTTACTGATACCATATTTTAGTTGGAAATAACATATTCTAAACATGACATCTGCTTAATTCTACATTCAGTGTAACTTACAGATATCTGTGTGGACCTGGCGGTATGCAGACCACTGCTTTATAGCCTCGTGTGTGTGCGTGCGTGTGTGTGTGTGTGTGTTTCTGGAAAGTCCATTTAGATATGCACAGTCAGGGGTAGGGGGTAGCTGACCTTGGCCCTTCAGTCACTTAACACTCCTCAGAGAAAGCGAACCTAATGACCCCTGACTCACACCAAACTTACACACCCTTGATGTCACTGAGGCTGTGTGTGTGATTGTGCTCACGTGAACAGTCATGCATTTACATGTGCTTGCCTGAAGCTTTGTCACCTTGTTTGCAGATACATTTTAAAAGTGCAATTTTACATTTTGTGGGTAGTAATTGGTGTACTTTACACACTGTTACGTCTCTTGTAAACTATGTGAGTTTCATCAGCAAAGGCAGCAGGACTGAGTGAAAGATAAAGCTTTATGCTGCAAGACGTGAAGCAGTGGGTTTGTAATGTGGAAGCAAGGGTGAGTTATAGAAATAAAAAAACAGCCTTGGTTAAATTAACAAGATGTTTCCATTGCATTTTTATTTAGAATAGAATTTTATTACAGTCAAATGTTTAATGGGTATTTTTTAATTGAATTCAAACCATCATGGCTGAAGGCTGCATCTATCCACTATATAGTTTAATGTATTTTCCAATCTGGTCACTTTCAAAGGGTGTGCTTCTGTTTGCTCGAGCTGCGGCGTCTAATGCGTGAGGATGTATTTCACATCAGCCAATAACGTGTGTATATGCGAAGTGGCATCATGCACTCCCCTGTACTATATATTGTGGTTTTGCTTGGTCTTAAAGTCCCCATATGGCATGACTTAAAGCACATGACTGAATGATCTCACACTGAGCAAATAGCCTGCTAGTGTGTGTGTGGTTTGTGTGTGTGTGTGTGTGTATATATAGAACAAGAAAGGTAAGAGATTGAGGCACCGTGAGTATGATGGAGATGGTACATGGATTTAAAAATGGCAAAAAGTTGTTGTATTAAAGAAGCTCTGAATAAAATAAAAGTTGAATACTGGTATAAACTTGTAAAAACACAGTGATTTCTCTGCCATATAAGGAAAGATCACATTTAGCCAGAAATAATTCCTAATGTAGTTTACATCTGTGCTGCAAACTTTTTTTGTGTGTGTGTTTTAGATTTCTGAATTGGGCAACAACAAGAAACAGCCTTTCCCCATCAAATCATAACTAGTGGGTTTTGTGCAATAATTTTAAACAGACTGACATCTAGTGGTGTTTTCTGTGTACTGCAGAATGTTCATATCTGTTCCTCCAATTGTGGCACTGAAGGATGTGTTTAATGTGTTCATATAGTTCAAATTTGTCTTCCTCTTGTCTCTGTTTCCTCCCAGAGAGGAATTTGATGAGGAGGGATTCTGTCAGCCATACAGAGGGATAGCCTGCGCCCGCTTCATCGGTAACCGCAGCATCTTTGTCGACTCGCTGCAAATGCAGGGTGAGATTGAGACCCAGATCACAGGTGAGAAAAATGCTCTTGCACCTCAGTTTGAGTGGATTCAAGTTTCTCACTGAAAAGACAAACTATTTGTTTATACTGCACGGATACAGACTTAATACTACATACAGATGCATTTTATGAACATTGTTAAACACATTCTGCTTTTATCAAATGAATACACCAGTTCAGCCATCTTCAAAAAAAAATGTTCTTATTTATTTTACTTGTAAAGCACCTCCATTAAAGTAGCCACTCTGCATTTTCTAAATAACTGAAAATCTTTTCCAATTTCTTTCTTCATCCTTTATCATTATGCACAAGAAATGAAGTTGGACATCAGAGTTCAGAGGAAGTTCAGCGTGCTTTCGAATCTGCATGGAGCACACATGGCCCACACACTTTCATTCTGTTATAAATGAGCGCGTCTCCGCTTCTGTTTTTTTTCCGTGTGTTTGCGTGTGTATGTCTTCAGAGGTCAGCTAAATGCAAACATTATTGATTGTATCCACGCAGCTGTCACCTTATCCCCTGAACAGTTCAGTGATGAAAGCCCCCGTGGACCCAGACTCTAATCTGAAACATCAAGGACGAGTGGTTCTGAAGATTTATGCTGCCACAGTATCATAATAAGGAATGTAAATCATGAACGTTATAGGCAGGGCATTGAGCATTGGAATTCAATATTACCTTTATTGATCTTTATCATAATTTTATTCTAGCAATATGTGCTGCAGGAATATTTGGATCGTAGCCAGATTCACTTACCCTCTCATTACTTGCCTGTCCTCTTTACCACTCGGCACATAGCTGCCTCACTGATAGTGACAACCAAAGAATAGCATGTGTTTGCAGTAACTGTACAGCTATGAGTCATGCATTTAAAACTACAGTTTCCATCATCAGTCTGTATTTGATTCATTAAGAGAAAGCAGGCAGTCGAAGCAGAAATAAAATGAGCGTTGCTTGCAAAAACAAGATGCCCTTGTAAAATTTTGAAGCAATTCCTCTAGACAACATTTAGATTCTTATTTCTTAGAATGAATTTTCTTTTAAAAAGAGAAAGTGTGTTTGTATTTTTGTTTTGTTCGATCTCTTAAAACTTTCTCTATTCTTGTTCACAGCTGCCTTCACCATGATCGGGACATCCAATCATTTGTCTGATCGTTGCTCCCAGTTTGCCATCCCATCTCTTTGCCACTTTGCCTTCCCCACATGTGACCGCAGCTCAGGTACCGACAAACCACGGGAGCTTTGTAAAGATGAATGTGAGATCCTGGAGAACGATTTGTGCAAGACAGAGTACATCATCGCCCGCTCAAACCCACTTATACTGAAGAGGCTAAAACTGCCAAATTGTGAGGACTTGGCTGCCTCCGAAAGCCAAGAGGCTGCCAACTGTTTGAGGATCGGGATTCCCATGGCTGAGCCCATTAACAAGAGTAAGGCCTGTTATCTTGTTCACTGCTGTGGTTTTACATCATTATTGTCAGGGAAAAGCTGTTTAGAAAACCCCTTTTTTCCCATCTTCTCTTAATATCCATGTACAGCCTTACATTTTAACACTGATTAAATAATTTGTTAACCACCTTTGGACAGCAGAAAAATCTTGTATGCCCTGAGGGGAAACATCTACCACATAAGTGGCTAAATGACCATCTGTTGGCTTTGCACAAATAATATACATCTTACTGTTTTTCCTTTAGATCACAAGTGTTACAACAACAGCGGGACAGACTACAGGGGGACGGTCAGCATGACTAAGTCAGGGCGTCAGTGTCAGCCGTGGAATTCCCAATATCCTCACAGCCACACCTTTCTGGCCGTCCACTACCCAGAACTGAATGGGGGTCACTCGTACTGCCGAAATCCAGGAAACAAACACAAAGCCCCCTGGTGCTTCACACTAGACGAAAGGGTTGAAATGGAGCTCTGCGACATTCCCATCTGTGGTACAACACTTAAATTTTTTATATAATTTATAAAATTACATGTACATAATTTTATTTTGTGCCTATTTAAAAAGGTTTGAGTGCTTTGATAAAAAAAATAATATTAATAGTATCTTATACTGTATGATTCTAACGGTTAATCTTAGCTCCTGAGTCTTTAAAACCCCTCTCTCAAAAAGTTTATTCTGCTTTGATATAATTAAGTAAAGGGAAAAAAGTCTGAACGACAAATGCTAAATAGCTTCCCTTTTTTGTAGAAGGAAAAAAATTTCTTTGTACAATTTGGCCTTAAGTCTTGCAGACCTTTGATGTACAGAAAGACAGAAGATAACCCAAAATTCTAAAGATGACCTTTAAGTACATATGTTCACATGAGAGTTGTGGAGTGTAATGTTGTGATTGTAATACTTGGGCTCTTAGCTGGTTGAACAACGGTAATAGTGTACAGTGTAGTGATAAAATAACCTGCAATGCTTATATTCCTTTTTCTCCATAGACCATAAGTCTGGTGGCAGCAACATGGAGATCTTGTACATCCTGGTTCCAAGTGTGGCGATCCCATTAGCCATCGCTTTGCTTTTCTTCTTCATTTGTGTTTGCCGTAACAACCAGAAGTCCTCCAGGCCTCCCGCGGCACGGCCGCCCAAACCAGTCCGAGGACAAAACGTGGAGATGTCCATGCTCACAACAGCATACAAGCCAAAGGTTTGTATGCAACTGAGTCACTATACACTATACTTTGTTTAGAAGGAGTAGATCTCTAGGATAAATAGGGAGATTAATAAAATACCAGAAAATAGAACGCTTCTATTCTGCTTGGTCAGATTAGACACATCACAGTCTTTCGTATAATAATCTTTTTGGTTCCTTGAAAGTACCTGCTGCTTACGGACAAAATTCAGCTTTAGTTTCAGTCAGGTCAACCCTTAAATAAGCACCTTTTTCTGTTTGTCTATACAAGTCCTGAGAGCAGACTGCAAGAGTCAAAACACTGGAACAGCACGCTGTGTGTTAACTGTGATACATCGCAGCATGCAGGGGTTGCAGGGTCGAGTGTGTGGAAGTGACCTGTCTCATGCGAAGCTTCAGATCTCTATCATCAGGTCTCAGCAGGATCAGGAATGTTCAACTGCAGCTTTTTTCCTCTGTTTATTTCTCTCCCACCATATCTTTTTTCCACACCTCTCCCTTGCACTCCTGCTTTCACTTAATCCATCTTTTTTTGGTTGGCCCGTTTATGTCTCTCGCTCCATCCCTCTAATTCTGGAACCCCTTTTTTCTCCCTCCTCATCCCCTCCCTCTTTCACAGAGCCTCTTTGTAATGCAGATTATTGGGCTCCTGCACTCCCAGCCAACACATAGCTCACATTAGAATCTGTATCATGTTTCATTCAAGGTTGCACTCAGTTGCATCGTGTCTGTTTATTTTTTTCCACATAACTTTTAGTGGTTAAAGTGGAGGGTGTGGAATTATCTCGACAGCATGTTTGCTTGGGCATAACAGAGCTGATGCTCAAGGTACTGTTTATATTATTACCATCAACAACTGTAGGGAGAACCACCACATGTCAGAGGAATGTCAGAATCCATTAATATTGCTGTTTATTAAGGTTGGTTTTTTTGGGATGGGAACAAGGGTTTCTCTGACCTAAAAAGGAAGTCTTTCCTCGATGTGTTTAGATGATGAATATACCTGTAATAAGTCAAGCTTACAGGAGATCAAGGCCAGTTTTTCCAGAATGACAAGCATGCTGTTATGAAATTATACAGGACCTGAAATGTGGACCAGACATATCAAAGTACATAAGCACTCCTAAAACTGGAAACACCTTTGAAGAGGTGTAGCTCTCGGCTCACTTTCCAATACATGAATCGAATCTTGTAGCTAAATGCTAATAATCTACAAGACAATTTGAGATAAATGAGGATTTCTAGTCTTATAAACCCTTTGTAATGAGCAGTAAATCCTTATATATTTAGGCATGTTTTTTCAAGTTGTGGAAGTGTCTTTCTTTTCTATTTCCATTATCTACAACTTTTTCCGGGGTTAGAATTACACTGCTGCCCAGCAGGCTTTTCTTCAGGGTCATGAAGGGGCCACAGTCTGTAACAATCCACTTAGAGACACATGTGTGTACATGCACAGAGACCTGTGGTGGTGTGAAGAGGATCTAAGGATTTTTGGATGTGGGGAGGAAAGAAGAGGGTGAAACAAACCCATAACTGAAAACATCTGTGTTTCTCATAATATTCAGCACACACTCACTACCCCCTCAGAGCTCGCCACCCGGTGTATGTGTGTGTCCTGCTCGCAGAAGAATTTCATTATTCATCTTGGAGTTCCTGGAATCTGAAAATCTCTGCCAGCCTTTCCTTGCTTTTTATCTTCTCCTGAACACAGCCACAGAGTTTCTACACACATATTAGTGTTCATTATAACAGATCTTTAAGTACAGAAATAAAGGGCTTTAGTTTGAATTAATGTAATGGATATTAACAAACTAACCATATAATCAAATGCAACTGACTCATGAAACTTAGCCCTGTTGAAATTATTTATTTTAAAAAATAACCTTCCTCCCAGTCGGAGTCCTTTTCAGCAGACATAGAAAACAAAGGCAGCATCCATTCTGAAAACCTGTTCAGTAGAGTAATCAAGCTGGCAGACATTGCTGCAAGTTTGCCTCCCTTGCAAGTAAGAGAGTAGTAGCAGTGTCCAGTCAGATGGTTGCATTTTATAACTACTTTTATACTTACTTTAAGTTCAGAGGTAGTTAATAGTGATCAGAGTTCATGTTTGTACAGAATGGGGTATGGGTGGGCGGGGTGAGTGTGCGTGAAGCCTGGTTTGTATGTGTGAACAGTTATGGGGTGCCTTTGTATTTTTTGTTATAATTTTTTATGTAAAGGCTTTAAAAATTTTGTAGTAAATATGCATGATTGGGTTTTTATTGTGTACAGCACTTTGTGTTGCCTTGTGCATAAAAGGTGCTATATAAATTAAATTTGATTTGATTTAGGGTCATAAAGGGTCATATAACAGAAATTTTTTTTAAATTGTTTAATGTTTATTTTAAAGGATTCTCATTAGCTAATACCAATACATCAGCTAGACAAGAATTACAGTCTATAAAAACATAGAAAGGAAAAAATATACAAAAAAAAATAAATTAATTAAAAATAATAATAATAAAAATACCTTGAAAAGTACATGAAAAAAAAAACATAAAATCACACATAAACGATAATACATAGAAACATATTTAAAAATATTACAGATAATATAAAATACTACATAGATGATAATACATAGAAATAAATATCTATACATGAGAAAACATAGGAGATACTAATTTTCTTAAAAAAAAACGAAAACACAATACGAGTTATGTATCACATGACCTAGTCAGGATGAGCAAGATTGTTGAGGTGTTAGTAACAAATACATTTTAGTTTTTCTTTAAAACCAGCCTTTTAATGAATAACCTTAACCTCATGTGGAAGGTTGTTCCACAACACAATTGACCTATAGAATACTTCATGGCGTCAGTCTTGGTTAGTGGTAAGGTAACCCATCAGTTATTCGTTGTGGATATGGTGAATCTTGGCAGGACTCTGTGAAAAATAAAACCCAATCATAAATAAAAATGGGTTTCCATCTCAGTTTCTGCAAGTGGATTTTTATTCTTTTGTTCTAGTCATGTGAATGCTATATTTAAGCGTAACAGAAGTAGTTGATTTGCATTGAATTTCAAATATGTGTACACGTATAACAATTTCTGCAATTGATGCTACATTTTACTTACTTCCTTGCTTTACTTTACTTTGTTATCTGATCCTAAATACTGCTTAACCAGAGCGCCAAATGTTTTTTTAAGCTAAAAATGTTGCCAGATTTCACAATTTTCCTCCATTGCTTTCCAAAGTTGTAAAGGGAGTTATTCGGAGCTGATGTAATGGACTGAGTTTGATTATGACAATTATCAATTCTCTAGACTCTAGTTTTACTTTATTTTACAGCTTAAAATTGTATTTGGTGTTATGTTGGGCAATGTGAGTGCATTGAATTAGAAGCAGACTAACCTTTTGTCTTCATTTCTATTTTCTATTTTCAAGGATATTTGTAAGAAATTGGCCTGTAAAAGAAAATAATACTCGTAGTTTTCTGCCCATTAATGTAGCTTTTTCTGTTTCTTTTACTTTTCACTCTGCAGAGTAAAGCCAAAGAGCTTCCCCTGTCAGCAGTACGTTTCATGGAGGAACTTGGAGAGTGCAGTTTGGGGAAAATTTACAAGGGTCACCTGTACCTGCCAGGCATGGACCAGGCCCAGCTTGTGGCTATAAAGACTCTGAAAGATGTCTCCAATGTTCAGCAGTGGGGAGACTTTCAACAGGTACAGAATGGATTAATACCTCCAAACATTTTATCAATTTACATTAAATTTAATATCATTGCTAAGTAGGCAAGTCATAGATAGTCTATACATATTGAAAAATAAGCGACAACCCGTACAGTAGCTGTGATGTGATGTCGTTTCTGGAGAACCAGTTTATTTATTTAGTGTGGGTCAGTGAAACATAACGTCACTAAAATAACCTACTGTCATAAACTAAAAGAGGCTACATTCTCAATGGAAAGAACTCTCTCTCTCAAGATTTGGGGCATGTGTTGTTATATTTCCACAGTAGGTAAATGTGGAAATATAATGGCTGGAGACTGCGTATGGCTAGAAATCACTGGACTGTAGCTGAGTTTAGTGGAAATACTTCCAAAAATAAAGAGTAACTGCTGACAGGTTGTCAGGATAAATTTAGATGTTAAGGAGGATTGAACAGACTTGTTTAAAACATAATTCTCACTTTCCATTTTGAAGAAATAAGGTACGCCTGAGGTGTTGGCTCTTAAAGTGGCACTGCAACAAAGAAATTTTCAATGTGGGATTTAAAAAAACAAACAAATGAAAAGCCGTTGCAGATTAACTTTAAGAAACTAAAGTTGGATTTAGCATTAACTACTTGAGCCGCTAGAATATTTAGTCCAATGACACTTTAAACTCACTATAATTTATCTGACTTTCATAAAGGAGATTGCTGTGCTTTCCGAGCTGCAGCACCCCAACGTGGTGTGCCTGCTGGGTGTGGTGACCCAGGAACAGCCGGTGTGTATGCTGTTTGAGTTTCTGCCAAATGGGGATCTTCACGAGTTCCTCATCATGCGTTCACCACACTCTGATGTTGGCTGTAGCAGTGATGAAGACGGCACAGTGAAATCCACCTTGGATCATGGCGACTTTCTGCACATGGCCACACAGGTAGGATCTGAAATCTTTCAAAGAATAGATTCCTATTTACATTCTCTAGATTTAGAAAACTTCTAAGAAAGTTACATAAAACCAGTCCATCTACATCTAGTGCATCACGCCCAGTTGTACATGTAATAAAAAACATCTAATCAGCATCAGATTCATCAACATCTACATCTGAGCCCTATTAATGTGCAGCCATATTTGTGAATCCAAAATAGAACTAAGTTCGCTACCTGAGGCTTTATCATGCATGCTGTCCCAGTCAAAGTATTCACTGCAAGCAGGATGATCTGCAAGGTGCATTGTGGGAACAGGAGTACTTACATTCATCTGAAACATAGAGCCATAATTTCCGTTTTTTCTGTCTGTCTGAAAAGAAAATCTGAGACATAAAACACTGATCAGTAAAAACAAGTGTTTGTTTTTAGCTTAGGCTTCGCTTGACCTGATGCATCTGAAGCCCTGAGGGTTTTCTTAATAGCCCCAGTTCTACAAATTAAAGAAATGTAAATAATTAAACCCCAGAAATATTGTGATAATGTGATATGTATGCTCTAAAACACAAGTAGGTTTTGTTTCAGTTTCTTTGCATTTAATGCAAACAGCAGTTGCTTCACACCAACTGGTCACAGATTGTATTCCTGCCATGTATTTATGGTGAGATTTTTATCCAGCTAGTCTGACTCAGAGGTTGGGAATTTTTGTGATTTTTACCGCTACCTTTTAATGAAAATAAAGTACTTCTAAATAACATAATTAAAAAATTATTATAGCAATAAAGAAAGAAGACACTTTATCTTAGAAACTGTAAAATAGAACAGATAAATAGAAAAATAAAAAGTCTATTAAATGGTTTAGTCTGAGCACAGTGTACAGTGGTGTGGTGGCTGGTGCCATTTCCAAACAGCAGGAATGTATATTTTGAGCAGGACTTTGTATGAACAGGACTGGAACAGAAGAAAACTGGATAATCAGAGGAGTTGAAGAGTGTAAAAGACAGATAGGACAGCATAAGATCTGGACAGGTGAAGAAGATGAGGTCATCAGATGGATAAGAAGCACAGTAGTCTGTCATAGTTCAAAAGCAAACTTACTCATACAATGGGTGAAGCTATTAATATGAGCTGGTAAATTAAGGAAATTGAACAAAGTTATTGATTAAACTATAATTTTCCTCTGGGAAAAACAAAGTATATTTCATTTCAAATTTCAAAAGTATTAAGTAATAAGATACAAATACTGTACACTTTTTGACTTTAAAATTGAAACTGTAATTATGATGATTGGTTTAGTTTAACGTCACTTTTCATCTTCTCGTAGCTCCTTTCCCAGCTTGGTTCATTCTGATTATTTCCTTCTCATAATCTTAAATAGGTGGCTGCAGGGATGGAGTATTTGGCCAGTCACTTCTACACCCACAAAGACCTCGCAGCTCGGAACATTTTAGTAGGTGAACAGCTTCACGTAAAGATTTCAGACCTGGGTCTCTCACGAGAGATCTACTCCTCTGATTACTACTGCATACAGCCCAAAACTCTGCTGCCTATTCGCTGGATGCCCCCTGAAGCAATAGCCTACGGCAAGTTCACCACAGACTCAGACATCTGGTCATTCGGAGTGGTGCTGTGGGAGGTCTTCAGCTACGGTTTGCAGCCCTATTACGGATTTTCCAACCAGGAAGTAATGGAGATGGTGAGAAAGAGGCAATTGTTGCCCTGCCCAGAGGACTGCCCACCAAGGTAGTAACTCTTACTATATCTTACTATATATAGCCTCATTTTCTGTTAAATTTCAGAACGGTTTGAAATGTCTGCCTGCTAATGAAAGTTGCTGCTTCATGTCATCTGAACTGTATGTTGCCTTCCACTTGTTCAGTGATAGTGCAGATATGTTCAAAATACATTGCCTGGCCAAAGAGAAGTCACCACCAATAAGAAAAGGTCACACCTTGGACCACCTTTAGCTTTGATTAAGGCCCTTCGGCATTGTTTCAATAAGCTTCTGCAATGTCACAAGATCTTTTTTCCATCCAGTGTTACATTACTTTTTACCAAGGTCATGTATTGATGATCGGCAAGTCCAACCACTACACAAAGCCTTCTCCAGAACATCCCAAAGATTCTCAATGGGGTTTAGGTCTGGATTATGTGGTGGCCAATCCATGTGTGAAAATCATGCTCCCTGAACTACTCTTTAACAATTTGGGCCTGTTGAATCCTGGCATTGTCATCTCGGAATATGGCCATCAGAGAAGAAAAAATCCATTGCTGGAATAACATGCTCAGTTAGTATATTCAGGTACCAGCTGACCTTGTTCTTTGGACACATAATGTTGCTGAACCTAGACCTGACTGTCCGCAGCAACCTCAGATCATAGCACTACCCCCACAGACTTGTACAGTCGGCTGTGGCTCAGGAGGAAGAGCAGTCGTCTTTCAACCGGAAGACTTGGGGAATCGACTACATGTCAAAGTTTCCTTGGGCAAGACACCTAACTCTAGCTTGCCTCCCGATGTGCCTGTCGGGGTGTGAATGGGTGAATGTGACAAGTAGTGTAAAGCACTTTGAGTGGTCAAGCTGACTGGAAAAGCACTATATAAGTACAAGACCATTTGCAGTAAGCACTAGGCATGATGGGTGCATCGTTTCATCTGCCTCTCTTCTTACCCTGATGAACCCATCATTTTGGAACAGGGTAAATCTGGACTCATCAGACCACATGGCCTTCTTCAATTGCTGCAGAGTCCAATCTTTATGCTCCAAAGAAAATTGTAGCCTTTTTTTTCCAGTTATCCTCATTGATTAGTGGTTTTCTTATGGCTACAGAGCTGTTCAGCCCAATCCTTTGAGTTCCTTCACATTGTTCATGTGGAAATGCTCTTACTTTTACTTTTAAACATAGCCCTGAGCTCTACTGTTGGTTTTTTCTAATTTGTTTTTACCAAATGTTTAGGTAATCGCTGATCACCGTCATTCAGGATTTTTTTCTGACCACATTTCTTCCTGGATGACAATGGTTCCCAACTATCTTTCCAGTTTTAAATAAAACGTTGCACAGTTCTTAATCCAATTTTAGTAGTTTCTGCATCTTCTTACATGTTTTCTCTGCTTGGGAAAAGGAGCTGGCTGAAAAAGAATTTCCCCTGCAGTGGTTAGAAGAGGGGGCTCGTACTTGTTTGTTTGAGTGAGCCCTGGTGGCAACTTTTTTTTTTTTTTTTTTTTTTTTTTGGCCAGGCATTGTATAAAGATTTGTTTACATCTTGCTCATCATCTGAAAAAGTGTTTCAAACAGTTTCTAAATTTTCAAAATTCTTCGTCAGACCTTCAAAAAAATCATTAACTGTTTATGAATAGCTACTGATGTCACCCCTAAATGTGTATTTTGGGCATTTCCTTGTTAAAATTCTAAATACTGAGAATCTTTGGAAATGAAAAACCCAAAATTTTAGAAAAGTTTTTATTTTTTAATCATCTTGTTTCATTTGTACAAACATCAGAGTTGCTGGAAATGATGACAGTGTCATTCTGCCATCTTCCAGATTTTATGGTTTGATGACTGAATGCTGGCAGGAGGGACCAGCACGCCGACCGCGCTTTAAGGATATCCATGCCCGCCTGCGAACCTGGGAGGGGCTGTCATCCCACGCCAGCTCCAGCACACCTTCTGGAGGAGGCAATGCCACCACTCAGACAACCTCCCTCAGCGCCAGCCCTGTTAGCAACCTCAGCAACCCTCGTTATGCTGCTGCCGCTGCTGCAGGGTACCTCTATCCAGCTCAGGCTATTCCCGCGCCGGGGCAAATAGCTACAATTCCAGCCTGGACCCCCATGGCTGTAACCCAAACCCATCAGCGCTTTATCCCTGTCAACGGATACCCCATCCCACCAGGATACGCAGCTTTTCCAGCTCATTTTGCACCCCCAGCTCCACCCACTAGAGTAATCCAACATCACCTGCCACCTCCCAAAAGCCGTTCACCCAGCAGTGCCAGCGGCTCCACCAGCACGGGTCACGTCAGTGGTGTGCCCTCCACCTCAGGCTCCAACCATGAGGCCAACACACCACTGCTTTCCCACTGCATCATGCCAGGAAGTGTGGGAGGGCAGGCTCAGATGTATGGACACCTTTCCCATAAAGGGGGGGCACAGCTGGACCACGTGTCACAAACATCAGCTCTGCTCACTCCTGACTCTGACACACGGATGTACAACGACTCGGTGATCACCGCAAACCTGTAGATGGACGACAGAATACTCACTCTTCCTTCTCTGGACGCTTATCTGAGAAGTTTTGTCTCTAAGCCGGGGAGCCAGTATCACAGTTGTACTTCGGTCATATTGAGACCCAACAGAAGCAGGCTTGTACATACATCTGGGTATGCAAGACCTCTGTCACAGCTACACAAGTATTATCAACAGCTGTCTGACTTTGTAATGCCTTACTGTTTAAAGCAAGTGTACTTACTATCACGGTTTGAAAATGTTATTTTAACCTCTGTAAATGCAGTACCTAAGTCCTGAGTGAATGAATGAAATACATAAATATATATTCAAAAGAACTTTTTAAAGAAAAAAACGTTAAAGGTGAAGAAGTAGCAATCCCACCCTGTGCCCTTATAAAATGGTTTCTTGGTGAAGTGTTCCTGTGCCCTTAATAGACTTATACACAGGATTCCTCATTTATGGGACCACCTGTAGGTGCCTTTCAGCGATGCTACAACTAGCTCTTTTATAGATGTATACTGACAAAAAATCAGAAAGCCAGTCAAGCAAGAATAGGAGCAACAGGTGGTTTGTATTAGAAGATTGGCCCTGAGCTTCTACAGGTATAATATTCTGCCCTTTAAAGTCCAGAAATGCTCTTCAGTATGTTTGCTTTAACTTTTTTGCCAGACAGCTAGCAGCTAAATGCCATCATTTCATATGAACTCAGATGGGCTGCAGATGTTAATGGCAACAGCATATGCTGAGATCTGGGAAAGTGCATCTTCATTTTCAGACAAAATCCATTTGAAAATTACAGCTGAATGTTTCTTTTATTTGTTTTTTTGGTTTTCCTCTGCAACCTCAACTTGACTATCTTGAGACTTCTCCAACAGGTACACAGGCATCTTACGAATGTTCAAACTATCCTCAAAGCTACCCAATCAGAGAACCCTGGACTGTTTCTCATTGGACAATAGGCTCTTTTTCGCCTTCTTTATTTTCCATCAGATTCACATTTTAACTTTAAACTGAACAGGTCTCAGGGAAAGCATTTCATCCAATAAAAAAGATCTGGAGTCAGTTTTACTTTGAAGAAGGACTTAAAACATGTCCTGAGTGCTTGTCTTTATGTTTCTGTGTCCTTTTCTGCTATACCCATCAATATAATGCAGAAAACACCATTTCTTGTGGTAAATATGGTTACAGTGGTACTTCAAGTTTCAGCCGTGTACGATAGAAAATCTTGTTGGATGTCCTTAAATGGGTTTTGTGCCTGAAAAAAAAGAAAGTTTTTCCTAAAAGAGGATTCATTTCACATATTGTAATATGTGCTGAGAGATTTATGGATGCTACTTTTACTCAACTCTATCAATATTTCAATAACACCTGGCGGTAACTGTGTTAACATGTAGGAAATCTAGGTAAGCAGCAGAGAAAACACTCAGAAAAGCACAAAAACAACCTGCACATTTCATCCATTTGAGTTTTTGCCTATTGTTATATTAATTTGTCAAAATGTAGAGCTGGTTGTGTTGACTCTTTTTAAAAAATGAAGAAGTGTGTGTGTTTGGTAAAAGATAAACTCTCTTTTCAGTTAGTTTTTGGTCATGACATTGATTAGATGCTAAATACGAGATTCTTCTAACAATAAAATGGCCATCAATGCAGGGTAAAGAATATTTTGTGATCTTTATTTTAATCTTAAAGTTTTAATTGTAAAAAAGAAAACCTGAAAAAAAAAACAGTTCAGCACTTGTGTAATGAACAATCAGCAGGATTTTTATGGCCCCACAAGTGCTGTGTGTGTGTGTTTGTGTGTGCTGCACCATGTTGTCACTGACTATATTGCTGTGTTTCTCACACACATCAGATGTAACACATAAGTTCCCCAGCAGCCTTTCACTGGGAGTGTGTGGTGGAATGGAGATGGTTTATCCAGCTCTACGGTTTTCCTGTTGTCCGTGGATGAAGACAGCAGCTCAAATCATCACCTTCACTTTATGAATCAGATACATTATAAACACTGGTTGAATATCCCCATTAGAAAAACCCAGAAGGGGATGAAGGGGAGGCTCTTGATTCCATCTTCAGAAGGGATTTTTTTTAGTCAAATACAGTCAATTTAAATACCTGAAGTATATTTTTCAACCAGCAATTTATTTCACAGCTGTCTTCTCTCCCAGTTCTTCCAAGATTTTTTTCTTTTTCTTTAAAGCAGACTGAGCTACCTAAAGTTTTATGGGGAGGTTTTCTCACAACTTCCAGCACATAAAGGATGCACAATTACTAAATAGCAGAGCAAAAACCACTTGTACACAAGACTGTGAATCTTAATCATGTACTAGGTGTTCATGCATTTGACAAAGAAAAGCTTTTTTGTTTTATTCTAAATCTTTTTTTCAAGACAATGTTCAAGTAAATTTATAATTCAAGAAGAGAGTCCCCATTACGGAAGGTTTACATCCATTTTGACCAAGAGAGGCCTTGTCTTTGTATTTTGTCTGAATATTTTTGCACAGATGTTTTGTATTGCAAAAATCATTTATTAAATGATGATGTTTGGTTTATTTCTTGGTAGTTATCTGATCATTGTCTTTTCTTTTTAAGCTGGACGCAGATTTGTAATAGCAAAGGGAATCCACTGGGCGCCACCAAATTTCCACTTTTGTTTTTAGTCTGAAATTAGTGATGCAATGATGACCTTTGACCACAGGGTGGTGCCATTTACATGTAGAGGCCCCACCAAACCTGGACGGACCAAAATGAGTTTAGGCACAAATCTAAAAATGACCCTAGTGTAGTGCTCTGCTTTACCTAGCTTTTCATTAGTTTTCAGCACATTTTACCAGTAAAGATACTCAGTCTTTTTCTATATTCTATCTTATCATGCACATAGTTTGTAGTGATTTACCCAGGCTTTGAGACTTTCCAATTTAGCCCTAGTTTGGCATGCCAAAACAGGCATGTTTTGATATTTCTCACTCTTGTTTTGTTTGTTTGTCTTGTTTGTTTTGTGAGTCTGTGTCTATCAAAGACATTGAAAAAAATGTTGGCAGTGATACAGATGTGTCACATAAATATTTTCTTCTGTGGATAAGAGAAGCAGAGCTATGAATCGTTATGACTTCTTCATTAGGCTCAGTGCTCTGGAAATTTTAGATGCAATCTATCCCAAGGCAAGGACAAAGCCATTTGCCATTCTTGCAAGTGCTGCCAGATAGAAAGTAAAAGGAGGAGGGAGATGAAGGGGAAGACAGAAGGCAGCTGTAGCTGATAGAAACCAACATCTGTGTGGATGTGAGAGGCCAAGATCCTGTCAGAGACAGGGCTGACTTCATGGAAGGCATTTTACTTTCACACTTACCGCTGATGCTTGCAAGCACTTGTGTACTGCTATTTTGTTCTCTTGGCTGTGTGTTTTTTGTTGGTCAAAAAAAAAAAAATCTGAAGTACATGAGACTATAAGACCCACCCATCCTGACATCAAGCTATTGAACAGCTTTTAAAAACAGATTACTTTTCTTTATCAATTAAGTTATTTACATTTATTTAATTTATGAATGTGAAAATATCCTGAGTGTAAGAAGACAATTAAGTCTTAACGTTAAGTAGAAACAGACACACAGATCTTGCTAAGCATCACTATTCATCACACTTCGTACCAACTATCCAACCCTTCTGGGTCTCCATCACAGCATTATGCAAAGAACCACCTCTCTCTAGTGATCTTATATAGACAATTTTCCCCGCTCACCACTTGTCTATGTACACAGGTGTGAGGAAATGACCATCATGTGGGGGTGTCTGTCACTAATTGACCTTTCAAAATTCCAACTATTTACAGCGCAATTTAAATCAAATCAAATAAAAAAAAAATTATGTAGCACTTTTCATACACAAGGTGCTGTACATAATAATAATAAAAACAAATCATACATATAAAAAACGAATTTTAAAAGCCTTCACCCATTGAAGGACAAAAAGTAAAAAGGCTCAATCATACACAAACTCACACTCACACAAACCAAGCACATGCACACTCTCCCCCCATACCCCAATCTGTACAACAGGAACTCTCGTCTATAATAACTGTCTAAAAAGAGGTAATGAAATGAAAACATCTGGATTGACACTGCTGTGAGGAAACGATATTTTGGGGATCCAGTCACACCGGAAGCCAGCCTACCCATGACCACAGAGGGCGCCGCCACCAGAACCACCCAGGTGAGGACAGGCCGGGGTCCACACCACAGCCACAGGGCTGCAGTGCCGGACCCCCAGCCACCCAGACAAGGGTAGTCACCGTGGCAACAACCCCGGCAGAGGCACCGGTGTGAAGGATCCCCAGGAGGAAACACCAGAGTTAAACAGTAAAAATAAGAATAAATACACTTAAAAAACAATAAGAACTGATTAAAATGACAAGAAAAATGATACAAATAAAGGAGTTCAGGAAAATATAAGTAAAGTATAATAAAATAAGATAAAACCACTTATAAAAATTGTACTTGGATAAAATGAAGCAATAAAACAGTAAAAAAGCAAAAAAAACAACAACAATAAAACAAAAAGCCATATAAATAAGTCAAATAAGCTAAAAACAAAAAGATATTAAACTTCCATGGAATAAAAACTTTATAAGTTTATAAGTATTATAAGTCACTCAAAGTTACATAATAATGTCTGTTATTCTAACATAAACTAGGAGAATAATGAAGGAATAATTGAGGTATCTAGGCTTAGAGCATAAGCTGCCATGTGAGCTAATCACTCAGACCTTTTGAGGAAAAGTTTGTAAATGAGATATCCACTAAAGGTCTCCTGTGATGACGATTTCTACAATATTACCACTTCTATCCTGTTAATTGTTGTTTCAATGCACTTAAAACTCAGATGCTGATATGTCATGTTTGAAATCACTAAAATGCAGCCCATATCTGTTGGATTATTCCCTCATTCCTTCTAATAGAAGTTGTATGGATGTAAGTTCACTCATTCTCATTTTTAAATTAATTATGCCAATTAATGATGATGATTTTTTTTTATTATGTCTTACCATGTGAAAAAGATGAGCAGAGGACGTATGATGACATCATTGATATCACACTTCTTCCTTGTATGAAAACAAAGCATTCACCTTAATCGTATTAAAGCATTTAGCATAATCCCTTCACTTTCATCAACCATTTGGGTGATATCTCAACCATGTCTGTTTAGCTGTTCTCTCTGTAACAGTGATATATACTAGAACGTTTCTGAGGTTACATCCTCTCTTGTGTTAGTGATGTTTAAGCAGTAGTTCTTTTTAATATTTGGATATGGCTGAGTCTGATGATGGGTGTGAGGGTGTGGCGTGACAGCCCCCTCACTAAGGTGATTGTGTTCAATATATTGTGACATTGTTTGTTTTTTTGCTTAAGTTGTAGTTGTGATTTATT
>JBAMHW010000016.1:10012444-10023916 GCA_037177495.1 Rhadinocentrus ornatus | reverse complement strand
AATTAAAATTAAAATTAAAATTAAAATTAAAATTAAAATTAAAATTAAAATTAAAATTAAAATTAAAATTAAAATTATCTTGCTTAAAATCAGCCAAAAAGTGCAGTCAATAACCAACCTTTCACCCCCACTACAAAAATACAACCATTTCTTTGGCCTAGTACTCCATTGGTGCAAATGTGATGACCTCCATTATGACAATGCAATAAAAATGGATTATTTAGACTAATGGAAAGCAAAAAAGAGGCTGACCCAAGTACACCTTGTAGTGGACAGCAAGAAGTGTCCCTAAGATACTGCACCACTCAATGGGATGGGTATTATAAACCATTCTGGTCCAAAACAAACAGAAGTGGCAATTCTTTGTTGTTGCACTATTTGCTAATAAGGCATAGAAAATATTAATATTAATATCGTTATGGCTGGCCGGACTGGTATGCAGTAGATGACATGTCTGCATGGCTCAACTGATTAGAGGTGTGATTGTAATAAATAAGGATGCATGTAAGATGTTTGTTATGTAGAATATATTCTATTGTCCTTTCTGTAGTAGGTTAGGCAATGCCACATAAAACTACTCACAATGCTATTATTAACAAACTAATCCTAAATACTTCCCTTTGGGCAACTCTCTGCTAAGGGGAATAATTCAGGCAGAGGCTAGAGGTTCTCTGCATGAATACATTAGATTTGTCATATCTTTTAACATATACCTAACATCATAAAATATAAAAAACTGTTAATGTGCTTGCAAACAGATTAACATAGCTTTTCCAAACTTTTTAATATTAGCATTAACATTTTGGAGTAAATTTGATTGTTTTGTCAAACCAGAAAAGAGTGAGCACAGATTGACCTTATTAGATTTAAATGCATTGAAAGACCACATGTTTTTTTTAATTAGCAGTGTTTTGCATGTAAACAAACTTTGATTAGAGTTCATGAGATACATATCTTATGGCAGGGTGCATATTTTATGAATAAAGTGTTATTTTCAGAGGCTTACAACGTATGTGGATGAAGGTCATAAACAGCCTTTAGCAAGTATTTTTCCTCAGAAATTCTGCATGTACAAAAAAGAATGTGTCTTTCTTTCCTAAAAAGATTATAAAAGGACAAACAATACTGCATGCACTAAACAATATTTACAGTCAAATCTAGACCAATCAAGCAGATCATTGCAGGTATTAGTTGTTATGGGTCATGTTCAAAGAAATGTCTTTCACATGTTTATGATGCCAGACATCTAAAATATTTGTACATTTTTAGACTGGGTGGAGATTGTAAATCTGTCCTTTAAAAAGTAGCATTTGTTTCATTTGTTTACTTCAGAATTTCAGTATTGATTGAGATACACCCTAACTCCCTCATCTGCATGACTTGCCTTCTTTTGCTTTGACCTTGCAAGATTTAGGCATGCGATGTTAGACTGTATTTCCACACTTAGATCTGTGAATAAGGATGACATTTAGAGAAAATCAGCTTGTTTTTCATCTGTTAAAAGTGAATAGGTAAATTCTTTAGTCTTAATTCTTCCTTCACAAGTCCTCATGTCTACTCTCAGATTCCCACATTTCACTTTCCACATTTCACCTTTTCTCTGCCTCCACTCAGACTATCTAATAATCCATCCATCTTTGTGTTAAAATGGCGGTCTAATGCTTTCCATGTGTGTGCTTCAGTGGAGGGGCTCCAAGGGCAAGGCCTGCCACTCTTTATTCACTCCCCCTCTCCACTTCAACTCATTTCAAACAAAACCCCCGAGTCTGGTTCCACTCAGCCCTAAAGTCTGAGACCTCGCTCCACGCTGGGGCCCCTCCTGGCCTCAGGCAGCAAGCGGAAGTGGGCCAGGACCCTGGATTTTCTCTCCTAGGACTCTAGAGATTCTTGGTCATGCTAAGCTGAATAATTGAGTTTATCAATCATATATGCACCTTGGATTGTATCACAAGACACCAAATATTTTGTGTGAAAGCAGCACAAAAAAAAAAAAAAAATCATCTGCAGACTTTATTGAAGGCATTATTTAAACTGCACCTAATCAGTCTGTGGGTAGAGTTTCCCTCAAATCTCCACTTTGGCTTTCATCTTGATGAAGAATAGTTTTCATAATTCTTCAGCAAGAATTACAAAACTTCTCCACCAAATTTAATAAAACTTGATGTAAAAGTAATGTATAAACAAAAGGTCTGTTGAAAATGCTGAAGCAGAGATATTCGTTTTTAATCCTGTACTCCAGCATACCCCATGCTGTAGCAGTTGTTCAGTTAATTTATTAATTGGGATTATAAAAGGGATTATGATAACAGCTCCCATTACTTATCTCATTACTGGTATTTTTGTTGCTGGAGGAATGTTTCTGCTAGTTTTTTTTATTTTATCCAAAAAAATAAATAAATTAATTAATTAATTAATTAAAAATAACAATGAAGTATTCATTGACAATGAACTGCATTAAAAATGCACTTTTAAATTAGGTTTATTTTAGTCTAAAATTCACAATAAATTTTCATGTAGATCTATTATTCAACATTATTTAATAACCTAAATATACAAGACATGAGAAGTAACTAATTTGCTGAACCAGTCTGTATTTTAAGAGAAACACTTGGAAGAATATTCTTTTCTGAAGTTCTGCAGGGGGAAAAAAACATTTGTTTTAGAAAATATATGGAAGAAAAGGTTTGAGGGAACTTGTATAGCTGGCAGTGATATATGTTTGCAGTCTTGTGATCCTTCTTTTATCTTTCCTCTTACAGTGTGACCAATGAAATACTCTAATGTCAACAAAACTGCTTGAATTAAAAGCACTAAGTGTGCTGTGCACATTGAGATTGCTCTTCCTTCTCCTGCTGATAAAACTCTCCTGTATTGTTCTGTGTTGTGAGATGAATAAATTTTAGGTACTCATTTCCAGTGTCATTTGAAACTGTCATCTGCATAGTTAGACACACTTTTAAATGGACAACCTTTTCACAGACACGCATTTGTTCTCACAACCACTAGATGTTGCATAATCTTGAAGCTAATTTAAATATAAAATTCCTGCAAGAACAACACATTCATTTATGAAAACAACAGAATCGAAATATGCAGATTTTTAGCTTTAATTTGCAGTAAATGCAAAAAGTTTTCTGTGCACTAAATATGCCCACTTTTGGGGTTCATAAGTTTTCATAACAGGGTTGCACTAAGCATGGCCCACACCACATAAAATATCTAATAACGATATTTTTTATGCTTAAGCGGGACAAAGGCAATTTTTTGTTTGTTTTTAATGCTATTTTAAAAAGTACATTTGTTTAGCAGCTAAACAGCTGCTAGCATGAAATATGCTAATTTTATATATCATTTGCCATGCTTGTTTATATATTAGATTAACTAAATAACCATTTTCCATTAACTGGGAAAAGGCACTGCATGGAAGGAAAAAAATCCTGCTTAACCTTAAGGGTTTTCTTTTAAATGTACATGAACAATTAGCAACTTTTAAATTCTATTTTCACTCATTCAAGTCAGAATTTAGAAAAAAAATGTAAATTGCTGTTCCTTTCTATTTTGTCCTTTCATCTTCTCTTCTATTCTTCTTCTCCTGCCATCCATGTCTTTTGAAATCTTTTTAAAGGCCTGTTTCTGCTCCTGCATACCGCATGCACACTAACACAATTCAAACATGTGACTCATTATCAGTCACCAGCAGCATGCAGTTTTGTAACCATGTTTGTTTGTATTTGGTGCATGAACACATGCATTTATTTTTTTCAGCTTTTGCACACATTTTACACACAGGCACATTGATATATTTCCCCCCATCTTTCATATACTTAGATGTCAAGCACAACTCTACACAAAGCCACAGCCTCTGTCTTGAATGGAGTCAAAAATAGCAGTGGGTTTGACTTGGAATCGGCTTAAGCCTTCAAAGAGAGAAATTTTTGATGCCAGCAACAGGAGTGAGAGGGAGATGGTGGGAGAGGAGGTGGGAAGCAGAGGGTTGAACAGAGCAGATCCAGCTGTAAAAAGGGGGCAAAAAAAAACTTCAAAGACCCATGTTGCCATGGTAACTGCATGGTGCCTACTTAAACCCTACCCCACCCATACAACCCCCTGCTCAAACACACACATGCATAAGAAATGTATTCATAAAAATTGATGGCAGAGAGCATATAGTGGGTGCAGACTTACTCTCTAATCACTTTTTTCTATATCACCATCCCTCTCTCTTTTATGGATGCTGCCGCTCTCCATATCCAGCAGAGATCATACTGATGTATTTAGTGAAGGATTCTGCTGCAGCTAATTAAAACCCAATAGGGTTAGCAGCTAATGCCTCAGTTTCCCTGTGTAAATTGATCGGTTTAGTCTTATCTGGCAGTGCTGGCGTAACGTTCTCAATGTTTTTCTGTATTGATGTTTGTGGCTTGCTCCCTGTAATTATTACGACATGCTATCATTTTATTGTCAGTAGATCTAAGTACTGTTTGTAATCAGATCCATCTCCTACTCTGTCATTTCTTCTCTTTCATGATTTGCTGTGTTGCTTTGCCTTATTGACTTAAAAGGTTACAATCTTTATCCTTTTAAGTTGAGACATAACTTCATATAAATATTTCAAATTTAGTTTTAATTTACTTGATTTGCTTTGACAGGATTCTGTTTATGTGTTTGTGTTGTAGCTTTTTCATTTGTTTGTCCACGAATTAGCCCTTCTCTGTTACAACCAGCAATTTCTAAACATGTATTGGATTCATTCCCATGAATTCTTATTTATGACACAGAAAGCTTTTTTTTTTTTAGTACTTCATTTTGTGACCAGTTGAATTGCATCAGTAAATAATTGTGCCACCTGTATTGTGTTTTCAACTAGAAAACCTTGAATTATATATACAATACAAAATGTTTAGAATGACCCAGAACTAGAAAAACGTTTTATAAGCACTGGCATCACATGGTTGGATAACCATGGTCATGATATACTGCCTTTGAGCAGTTGCAACAAGTCCTCCAGCAGAGACAGCCATAGTGTTCATTATTTTTCTCCATGTCTTTTGGCTTTCTATATTTCCTTTAAATCATAAGGTTCAAACACAACCATTCCATATATTGTTGTTATTCAGTTAATGGAAAAAAGTATTTTAAAAATTTCTTAAAATAGTCACCCAAGAATTTGTTCTCGTGACATCCCTCAAATTCTTATTTGCTTCTATTATCTTGCTAAAACAATACTTGGTTATTACTTAAATATTCAAAAACAAAAAATAAACAAACTAACAAAAAAAAACAGGATTGAGACTTTTTAAGTTTGGGGCACCAGAGGCCTTTATTTGAGTGTTGCTTGGCAGGAAAAGGGCAGAAGCGAGGGATTGATATGCAGCAACGGCCATGAGCCTGGACTTGAATATATATATATATATCTATATATATATATAGATATATATAATACATTAGTGAGGGAGAAATATTTATAACTATCATGTAGCCAAATAACAAAAGGCCTTGGTGAAAATAACCAAGTTATCAGCTGATCTGAGGCTTTCTAGTAGTTTGTTCCAGACCTGTGGAGCATAGAAGCTGAATGCAACTTCTCCATGTCTAGTTCTGATTCGGGGAACTGATAAGAAACTGGATCCAGATGACCTGAAGGTCTGGTAGGTTCATACTGGGTCAAGAGGTCACTTGTATTTTGGTCCTAAACCATTTTAAGCTTCATAGACTAGCAGCAGAACTTCAAAGTCTGTCCTCTGACAAACAGGCAGCCAGTGTAAAGACCTCAGAGCTGGTGTGATGCTGATGTGGTCCACTTTCTTAGTCCTACTGAGGACTCAAGCTGCAGTTCTGCAGGTGTTAAATTGATTTTTTACGTAGACCTGTAAAAACACTGTTACAGTAATCAAGCCGACTAAAGATGAAAGCATGGACTAGTTTTTCCAAGTCTTACTGAGACATCAAATCTTTTATTCTTGATATATTCTTAAGGTGATAGTAGGCTGACTTTATGATTCCCTTAATGTGTTTTTCAAAGTTTAGGTCTGAGTCCATCATTACACCCAGATTTCTGGCCAGGTTGGTGGTTTTTAGATGTTTAGACTTAAGCATTGTGGTGACCTTTAATTGTTTCTCTTTGGCATCACCTCAGTTTTGTTTTTGTTTAACTGAAGAAAGTTCAGGCACGTCCAGTCATTAATCTCCTCAATGCATTTACCAAAAGTAACAGGGCATTGGTCTCCTGGTGATATTGTAAAATATATCTGCGTGTCATCTGCATAGCTATGGTAACTAATTTTGGTTGTTTTATGACCTGTGCCAGTGGGAGCATGTAGATGTTTAACAAAAAAGGCCCCAGAATGGAACCACACGTAATTCTTGTCTGCTCAAAGTTACCTATTGATACAAAGTATTTTGTGTTCTCTAAATATGTTTTAAACCAATGTATTGCAGTGCCAGAGAGGCCCATGCAGTTCTCCAGACGCTTGAGTAATATATTGTGGTTATATATGGTGGTCAACTGTGTCAAATGCAGCACTGAGGTCCAGTAAGACTAAGACTGACATTTTTGCATTGTCTGTATTCAAACATATGTCATTAATCACTTTGGTCAAACCAGCCTCAGTGCTGTGGTGTTGTCTAAAATCTGACTGGAAGACATCAAAGCAGTTGTTTTGTGTTAAAAAGTCATTTTACTGTTAATGATATTAAACTGTGTCATGGTGTTTTAACTGGTTTTCAATGGACACAGAATATCTCTTGAACCTGCTGTTGATAAACTGACTGCTTGTCTGATATTCTGGATTTTGTCTGGGAAGAATTTGGCAAACTCATTGCAGGTATTGGTTGAATAAAGTTCAGGCACTACTGACACAGGAGGGTTTGTTAACCTCGCGATAGTAGTGAAAAAGGCCCGAGCATTATGACAGTTTTTGCCAATAATCTCAGAGAAATAGGACTTTCTTGCATTCCTTAGTGATAAATTGTAAGAGTAAAGTTTCTTTTTATACATGTCATAATGAACCTGAGATTTGTTTATCTCCATCTCAGCTTTCCAACACTCTCTATTACTCTAGACGATACAGGTAAAATGCCAATGATGGTATGCATTTAGTGGGAGTTATGGTGTGTTCATTCAAACAAGCAAAGTGAGCAAAATAATTTATAACTTTACAAAGTTTTGGTGCAATTGTTACGTAACTCCTTCAAGCTTGAGATTTCCTCCACTTAATCAAAAATAACATGGCTTGACTATCGAAATGTTGTGATAAGGTCTTGCTCTATCATCTTAAATAAATTTACATTTAAATGTAAAAAAAACTAAAAACTTCAACCACACAGTCTCTCCTGCTGTGTTGCACAATAACTTCCCTGCAGGAACTCATGGCTATGTCCAGCACCAAATCAAGGGATGCCTTTTTCTAGTAAAAAAAAAAGACACAGTTAGCTGTGAATTATTCAGCTCAAAATCTAGTGAATAAGTATATTTGTGTGATCATCTTTAAACTTCCTTCCTTGTTTTGAACTCCAGAAACCTCCAATAGAGGTCCATCAGTATAACTTTTAAACTGTAAAGCACGGCTGTGGCCCTTCTCTCTGGTGGTACTTCTCAATAAGATACAGTGATGGTTTTTCCATTTATTTGTGGCCAGTTTGTGTTTGTTGATTTCTTTGTTTATGTGTGACAGAGATTTATGTGCTACCCCCTGCTTAAAAGGGAACTAGATTTATTTCCAGGTAATTTAATAGAAAAAACATGTGGGTAAAACTTAATATATTAGGAATGTATTAAGAATCTGTGATATTTTCAGAGAATATAAACCTAGTAGAGGTCTTAAATCCAAAGACTCTGGTCAACTAGTCCAGACCAAAGTATACAGACTAATCATGGAGAAGCAGCATTTAGCTGTTATGCTGCAAACAATTGGAATAAACATCCAGTGTAGATTAAACTTTCACCAAATGTAGACATTTTTAAATCCAGGTTAAAAACATTTCTTTTCTCATGTGCCTATGCATGAAATCTGCACAGTAACTTTTTAACTTATCTTGCTTTTAATCATTTTAATGTAACTTATGATTTTATTGTGATTCTTGCTATTTTTTGTTCCCTTTTACTATTTCTTAGAATCTGTAATGCTTTTAATGTTTTATGTAAAGCACTGAATTGTTTTGTACATGAAATGTGCTATATAAATAAACTGCCTTGCCTATTAATGCCACACAAACACAAGTTCTTCATTTCTGTCTGTGACCCCAAAACAGAGCAGTCTTTTGGTTGAGCTGCTCTTCTTTCATGGGCTGGTGGTCTGTCATGCATGAAGAAGAACCGGGTCTATCTGGTCTGTCCCCACAGTTTCCTGTCTGTAGATGGATGGCTGCCCAGAAATTGGGAAGTTGAAACGTTGAAGCTGCCAGTGAGTTCATGTCAGCAGGGAATAAGGAGGCTGTTTACATGTAATATGATTTCTGTTTTCACCATGGAGTGATCAACAAGGCGCCATGGTCATCAAGGCAGAAAATCTAGTTTGTTGGTTTGGATCATTCATCTCTATATTATCAAATGTAATTGGTGTTTAGGGTTCTTAACAAGGGTTTTGCTTAACAAAGATACTTTTGTAGTAATGACTAATGAGAAAAAATTCTGTACAACACATAAATAAGTCACATTTTTCCTATTTTCAAAGTTCACTCTGCTGTTTTCATTCTTGTCTCTGATGGGGCATGAATAGAAGATGAGCAATCTCTCTTAATAGGATGATGCTGTTGTCTAAATGAGTGATAGAAAGAGTAGGAGCAGCTGTATCCAAAATATTTCCTCCAAATGATTGGAGAATGACCCAGCACCAGCTGGGTAAAAATAGCTGGGGTGAGGACACTGGTGCAATTTCACACATGTCATGATATGTGGGTTTTGGTTCTGATTTTGGTTTAGTTGTTGTTGGATTTCTATGACAGTTCTTCAGTTTTTAGTTTAAATTGTCCTAGAGTCCCCTGTGCTGTTTCCTTGATGTATTTTGTTTTGTCTATCGGTTTTATCTTTGTTAATTTACTTTGGAACACCTGCTGTAGCTGTTATAGTTGATACATCCACCTGCCTCTCTAGACATCTCATAGTCCTTGTCTGATTTCCATGAGCTGTGACAATGCACCCTCCAAAAGTGAAAACAGGTAGACTTCTATGTCAACACACTGTATATGTTTTATACTTCAGAGTGACAGAAGCTGGTTAGTTTGACTGCTTATTGTTATTTGATTAAATATGATGATACCTACACAGCAAAATTTTGGATCTGAAAAATGTGAGAATAGACAAGTTTAAAATGGTTAGTTATTCAGGTGTTACTATAGTCTTTATCGACAATCGCTCCCTTGCTAAAACATATTTGGAAGTCTACATACTATTAAAGTAGGGGAGACCAGTTGTAACAATTTTGACATTTCTGTCTCTAACTTCAAGCTCTTTTAACCCAGTGTGTTTAAACGGCTATGCAAACTAGCTTCAAGTGTCTGCTAATAAATGGCATGGAAATTGCCTGTGCAGCACAAACAGTAAATGTATGGCTTGATCTCAAACACAAGGAATGAAATGTTACAACTGACCCCATAGTCGGGGTCAGTTGTAACATGCCTTCGGGTGAAATGTAACATTATGAAATGAGCCCCAAACTTCTAAACAAATGTGCTGTGGTCCCACAGCATAGGAGTTAAAGACGCACTTCGTAAATTTCCAACCAATTTCTGGAGCCGTCGTTGCCCAGCAGCTTACCGAGGCTGAGAAATCACACTATACAATTTTTAATCCGGGACGTTGCATGTTTCGCTTTACACACACTAGTAAACAGACATAAACACATTGGCTGCTTTTGAATGTGCGCCGTGACTGATTTAGCAAAGAAATGCAAGAAGACATTATTTA
This sequence comes from Rhadinocentrus ornatus, assembly GCA_037177495.1. Lineage (NCBI taxonomy): Eukaryota > Metazoa > Chordata > Actinopteri > Atheriniformes > Melanotaeniidae > Rhadinocentrus > Rhadinocentrus ornatus. The sequence goes on along the minus strand of JBAMHW010000016.1, from coordinate 10,014,012 downwards.
AGAAAGAGTAGAAAAGAAAAAGAAAGACAAAACAGGCACAACATGTAGGTGTTTTCTGGTTCCATGTCACAGTAATAACAAATATAGAATACAATATGCAACAGGCTTTTGCTGGTTGCAGAGAGCTCACAGTACAGATAGGATATAAGATGAATGCTGGATTAGCCGTTGATGGGGAGACACTTCACTAGAAACATTGCAAAAGTTTTGTCATGAGTCTTTAAACTACACTAACATCTTAATCATTAACATCGGTTTGGTACGCTTGAGTAAAATGCAGGTGAAAGCAAGCTAAACCAAAGGTGTGAAGATTTTCTGATTTCTCCACCCCGCGATTAAAGTCCCCCCGACAATCCTGGTGCAAATGCACCCTAAAACAAAATGTTGCCATTCAAATCACATTTTCTAAACCTACCCCATGAAAGCATGTTACAACTGACCCCAAGTGTATTATCCATGAGCTAGCTGGCCATACAGCTAACAACTAAAGCATTACCACAAGTAACCTGCTTAAAAAACAGCTAAATAAGCACATGATCAACATGATATATGTTCAAAGAAAGCAATGTAGTCACAAAATTAATTTGGGAAAAAATATTTACTTTCTTACCTCAAAATGATATTTTTCCTCATAAATTTTGTTGTGTATGCCTCGAGGCAATACTGTTTCACATGCAGACTAAGGAGTAAACTTAACATGTGCAGAGAGAATTAGATGATTCCTAACTTCTCCCTGATTGGAGCAATTGCAAGTGTTACAACTGTCCCCGGTCTCCCCTAATTCAATTCGTGCTGAAAATGGTGAACGTCAAGTTTGCAACAAATAACCACAGTTTAACCACAGTTAAAGATTTGCATGAATTGTAATCATATGTGAAATATTTGCTTACATGAATTTAAACTTAATCCTGTCACTGTGTGTCAGGCCTGTGTGGAAAAATATGTTTCTGCTATGCCTACAATCTGTGATTTTTGGTGAGCAGAAATGTACTAATTTGCAAAAATCCACAATCAGTAATGCAGACAAAACTGTCAGAAATGGATCTTAGTAGTGATTCACAAAGTGCAAAGGTCTTATGTGAGTTGATACATACTGAACACAAAGAAAATTCTGGAGAATTTGTTTACAGCACAATCTGGTGACAGGATTACCCCTGTCTTAACAGAGGGAATATACCATAAGGAGTAATAACTAACAGATAACAATAAAAGTAAAAGTTGATTTGTATGAAAAAATTTCCTTGTTTTTTTTGGTATATACAAGACAGGAAATACCCCCAAAAAATATCTGGTTTTAAGTGTATTGGGAAAATATTGTATAAATGTTCAACACATTCACATGCATCTGAGCACCAGGACTCTACCCAAGTTATCATTGCACTACTGTACATATGCTGTTCATAAGTTAAATCATTTCCCCTGCACTACTGTACATACTCTGTAGATAATGTAAATCATCCACTGTACTGTACTACACTGTGCATACTGTACAGTATACATCCTGTAGATAATGTAAATCACCCACTACTGTACACTATTCATATTATAATATATCTATACTGTTACCA
>JBAMHW010000016.1:9992503-10010143 GCA_037177495.1 Rhadinocentrus ornatus | reverse complement strand
GAACCCACGCATACACGGGGAGAACATGCAAACTCCACACAGAAAGGCCACCAACCTCCCCCAGCCGAGGCTCGAACAAGCGACCTTCTTGCTGTGAGGCTGCGGTGCTAACCACCACACCACCGTGCAGCCACTTAAATATATAATGGGATGTTTTTAAGTTTGCTTTGGTATCATGCAGACATTGTTTATAGGCATTTCTGTTTTACATCCATAAGCTGGAGGAATGCTCTGCTGTGACTGGTTCAGAAAATTGTAGGCTACTGCTACGGCTGTGGCTCAGGTAAACGATTCTCTTCCTTTATCATTCATAATGCATAACGACTCCCACTAGTTTCTTATTTTGCTCCCTTTAATTGATAGCTATGGAAAAAAATCAAATAGGAGTGGCTGGGGATCAAACTATTATCCTCAGGGTAACTGGACAACCCCTGAATACTGCATGAGCCACAGCTGACAAAATACTACAGGAGACAGTGTTAGTAATCTAGTTATCTCTTTAGTGTGTAAATTCATGTCAACCAATGACACAGGGAGCATCACTCCTGCTGGCCCAAGTCTAGCATAAACACTACAGACTCCATCTCAGGTTATGGACTTTACATTGAATTTTATTACCCTGAAGTAAACTTCACCACATGAGGGTAAAAGAAAAAAAATCACCTATCTGGATTCTTGGAAACAATTCATGCAATGACAACATCTTACAAAATAATTAGTTTTTATGCTTTAATGAAAATCCAAATATCTGAATCTTTGTCCCATCACCCAACAACAACAGTCCATGGTCTCAATGCAAGTTGTTCAATCAGGCCATATGATGTGCCTCACCTATCCCTTTGAACAAATCTGCACCTGCTGCTGCAACACAAGAGCTTTAACGCATAAACACAAACACACACGCATAACAGGTGTGTAGCAGAGTTCAGTATGTTAAAAAAATTATTAATGCTTATCTTGCTTTGATGAAGTTGACTCTGCCTGTAGCTGAAAGTGGAATAAAGAATTGTAATTTTTTTCAAGTTATGGCTTCAAAATTCTATTCTTAATTATTTGAGTTTAATCATTTTAATTTATGGATTTGATCTAATATATTCCCATGCAAAATGCACTTTATACTGCGCTATAATTATAATTTTGCCTGTTGAGCAATAGAAGAATCAACATGGCCCCTAGAAAACATTAATTTTGTTGGAAACTGATAATGTATATGGTGCGTGCAATTCATCTGACCTCCTAACAAACATCCTTGTGTTTTCAAGTGTTTAAGGCAACTAAACACTCGTGTAAACATCTGATGGGTTCTGCAGCCAATGACACGGAAAAACGACTGCAGTCTTCAGGGCTGTGTTCAACCACTGAATCAATCACACCAATATAAAGTCATCAGAAGATGTTCAAAACAGCCAAAAAGTTTAAAAGTAAGAAAAAGCCCAAAATATGCATGTCCTGAAAAACAGATAATCAGTAAAAACATCACTCACTGCAACTCCTGTAACAATGGGAGGTTGTTAGACTTGATTTTCTTTTCTGAAATACTAAAATACAATAGACTAAAAATATTTCTTCATTTGAGAGGAACTGAAGTTATTTTGGCTCTACTTTGAAATAATCAGAGTGGGAAGGCTTGTCTATTCTCGCTATGATCAAAACCGTGACCAAACATAGCTGACCGACTTAAACATTAATTGCATTTATTTTTTCAAAGAAGTCAGCCCTTCTCCAAGTGACTCATCATAAAACATTGCAGAGAATGAAAATAGGAAATCAATTGTTTGTGCCAGATACGTGTACAGTGGTGCATAAATGTTTGTGAAAAACATTCCCCTCAGTATGTCAGCATAATGATATTGAGTTTTAATGATAGAAGATTTTTAAGAATTCAGAACATTGAGCTACTTTTCAGGTGTTTAAACCAGCCTTATCACACCAGAGAATAAAAAGTGTGTCAAAGGTGTGTCACTGCTCATTCTTGCAACACAAAAGTAGTTCAACAGTAGCTCATAATGGTTTGTGTTTTGATGTCTGTGGCATCAAGATTATTGACAAAGAATGTTGTTTCTGTAATACATAGCACAAGAGGACCTCCTTACATGACCAACACAGCAGGAAAAAATTTGAGATGTTAAGTCATTGCCGTCATCTCTGTTGGTTATTGTTAAATCAGTATGGATTAGATTGGAAAAAGAAAAAGAAAAAGTACAATTATTCCTGGGAAATTTTTTTTAATGACACATACACTAGTTAAAGTGTATCACAAACTCCTGTTATTCCTTTTCAAATCACTTCATTATTCACCAACAGTCAATTTTGTAAAGTAAAGCACTTTTCTTAAATATCCATATTTTATTCTTCGTTTTTAAATGATGAAGAATGATAGTGGACTGTCCACCTTTCATGTCTCAACATCTTCCTGTTCATGTCAACCACCTACACAACTTTACTCACTACATTTATTCACTACCTTCTGATTGGCCTTCCCCATCCTCCCTCACCCCTTCTAGTCCTCATAACCTCACCATTCTGCTCTCTTTCCTCTCATTCATATGCATATATTACATCTCTCTCTTGCCTACTTTTGTCGCTTTACTCCCCAAGCATGCTTCCAACTCTAGGCTCTCGTTATTCAGCTCCGTGCTCTGCATGAACATCAGATGACTGTTCTGATTGTGTTTGATTCATTGATTTGAAATCAGCCTGCTGAGTGAGTTTATTCTCCGTATTCAACATTGGAGGATTGGTTCTCCATCAAAAAACCACAAGCCGACGTTTTGTGCTTAAATGTGATGTTGGTTAACCGGGAAATCTACAAAAAGTTACATGAAGCCATGAGATGGCTGAGGAGAGGCCAGTTGTGCAGCTGCAAATCAAATACATTTTGCAATCCAATGAAGTGGAGACAGACTGAAAGGCAGAGAGAACGCTAATTAAAGGTCAGCTGTTTAATGGGTTGAAGTGCTGTTAAACTTCAAAGCCTCACATCATCTGCCCCCAATACAAGATTCTTTAATGAAGCAACTATCTGCCATAAGTCTTTAATTTGGAGTCATCAATCAAAATGGGAAATGCCCAAATCCAGCAAATCTTTGCTTGCTCTTGAAGCTGCTTTGAAAACAAGAACTGGATTACCACAGGAACGGAGGCTCTGCAGGTCACAGTCATTTATGCTCATTGAAATGATGCAGTTTAATGTAAATTCACACTGTTATACCAGCAGGAAAAATCTGCTATCATCACATAGATAAAGGAACAATCCCACAGTCTTCACTAGTATACCAGTTTTATGCCTAAAATTGGAGGTAATCTCTGACTGAATTTTCCCCTGAGCATTATTATTAGGTCAAACCCAAAGAAAGACAAACAATACCATTTACAGAATTTACAAGGCTTCACCATCAATAAAACCCAAATGCCTTTCAGTTTTTATCAGAGCTTATGAAAAAGGAAAATTCAAGGAAATTATTTCAATATTTTGAAGACTGAATGGATCTTTGCAAAAATTTATTATTGAAGTACCTGAAAAGGTAGAAAATTAAGAATTTGTAGTTGATTAGTATAAACCACTCTTGGATATTGGCAATAATGATACTCAAAAGTCAAGTCACATTTGCTTTGTTTATATGAGGTAATATTTAAAGATCCTGGAAAAGAAACTTGCCAACTTACCTTTTGACAGGTGTTCCCTTTTCCTCCACATTTTTTTTTATGTAGAGTTGTTCCACATCCACACTAAGACCTAAGACTGGTTGGTATTTCTTCCTGGCTCTGTGTAGCTCTTTGAGGCACATGTGGGACTTTTAGGCCTTTCGTGTAAAAGTGACTTTTTACAAAAAAAAAGAAAAAAAAAGCATGAATGTGTTATGAAAGAACAGGCCCCCTGGACATAGACAAGTAAAAGCCCTTCCACTTGTCCCACAGAGGAGGCAGACACACAGACTGCATGAGACATAAAACTACCACAGATCATGCAAACATGATTTATGGTTGTTTTGTATCTCCAACTGTGTATCTTGCACATGTTTCACACTATTTTTCAACCCATTGTGGTTAATTTCCATATTATGGTTGCTTTATTGTTAATTTTGATCAGTTTTTATGCCTTTTAATCCTATTTTATTCTTTTTTGCATTGGTCAGTCAGTCATTATCTGTATTTTAAATGTTTTGTGGACATTTTGTATCAAATTCTGTTGTTTTGTCACTAATTGGCCATTTAACATCTATGTCACATTTGAATAGTTTGCATTGTTTGCCAGTCTGTGTCTTTTTTGGTCAGTTTACTTTAAGTTAAGGCCAATGAACTGAAGTCTGGAATTTTTTTCCTTCTGGAATATCCTCAATATTACATTTGTAGAGTGAGAGCAGTAAGTGCGTTTGTAACCTGCACAAAAGAAAAAAGTATTCAAATATTTAAACACCTCCCACCACGAACTCTAAAGAAATTAAATGTATATTCAAGATATAAATAAATAAACAAACAAATAAATGAATATGAAGATATTTTCTGATTGTCCTCTTGGAGTGTGGTCAGAGATCGTCTGGAGAATGGTGTTGGTGGGGTGTTCGAAGAGACTCGGAAATCAGTGCTAGGTAGTCACATATCAAGAGTTTGTTGTTTGTGAAATAATTGTTCAATTATAAAATAAAATAAAAAGTTGTTTTTGCCTTTAACGCTCTTTTCCCCCAGTTACAGTGAAGGCATCATAACCCTGATCCATTGATCGCGAGATCCAGGCGCCGTAGGACTCCTCTCTGTTTCCACGCCTCCCACTTTCATTCCCATTGTGGTGAATCTCTGGCTCGCACACACTTTGCCAGACTTCTAGGAGTTGGAGCGACTGATTGAAGAGGCAACGCCGACAACGTTAGGGGAAAGAAAGAAGGAAAAATCCTCTTCTCGCATGGATCTGCTTCCTTCTCTTCAGGGAGTTCCAGGAGCGGCAATGGTTTGCGTCGCTGGAAATTTTGGAGACTCGTACCAAAGAGAAAGAGCACAAGTACTTTGCGCTGCAAAGTTGTAAAAGTAGTTCCTTTTAAGTTTTTGTGTTTTTTCCGCCACCATATCGGACTTCGTCTATCTCCTGCCTGTAAACCTACCAGCATCATGGCGAGACGGACTGCAGAGAAACCTCTGGTTTTGACGCCGACCTCGCGCGCTGCTTTCCGGGATAATCACCTTCGCTTTCACAAGGTCTTGTTGGCTTCCCCATTGAGCTTCGTTTTAATCTGTTCGGTTCTTTCTTGTGGGTATTGCGGAGCAGAGACGGAGTTTTCAATCCTGGAAGAAGCGCAAGTTTTGGCGGAGCAAATGAAAAAGCTGTCCGCTCAGGAGCTGGGAGTCTTTACTATGCAGGTAAAACCAGACATAATAAATATTTAAACCCGTTTGTAATATGTCTTTAGTAAAACTGAAGTTGTGGTTGCTCTACTTGAAGTTGGAGCGTGTTTTAAAATCTCCTCTGACACAAGCAGTAGTGACAAACGAGCTCATACACCAAAATACTCTAATGATAACAAGCAGAAACTTTGTCGGCCAAATGATCGGCGTTATGAAACAACGAGGTCTTGTGTTGCTTTGCTCGGTGTTGCAGTGAAACAGGCGCTTTGAAGTTTGAATGCATAAATCTGGTAGATAATAATTTATCTACTACTATCAAAAACACATTTTATTTAAGGTACCTTATCAGATATTTTAACATTTTTCTAGGAAAAATTCAGAGGACATGATCCGATCTCTTTAATATCAATGCCCCTATCCTCATGGTTTGCATGGGCTGAATAGTACTGAATGCTGAGGGTCTTGCTCATATGATGCACATGTAGATAAGCTCATGTCATTGTACACAGAAAGAAAACGAGTCAGCATTAAGTTTTAATACCCCCCCCCCCCCTTTCCATACTATAAATGCAATGTGTCAGATATAGACATAGACTTTCTTAACAGCAGTTAAATCATTACCAGTGTTTGTTTCCCTAAGTTAACAGTGTAAAATATTAATCTTGATGTTCCCAGAACCCGAAAATATTCATTTTTTTAAACGTGTTTCCATCAGAGAAACAATTGCATTTATTTATGGGAAGTTTTGTTTTAAGAAAATGTCATATATAGCCATGTTGTCTCACATCTTCGGCTTAATCTTATATTGATGAGCGACTTTAATCATTTGACATTTTATAGACCCATCAAAATACCTTCTGATTGTGAAAACAATCTTAAGCTTCATCACTAATTATAAGACTTGTGTGTTAATTCCCTTATTGAGTAGATGTAGGTTATCCATACACTGCCATGTCCATCTAGGCAGGGCTACATTGAGTCACCAAATGGCAGGGGGTGCAGTGGCGGCGGGTGCTGGGGATTTTGAGAGAGGGGTGTTTTGCACTTCAGAGGCAGAGGAGCTCACAGGCCCTGAACACAGAGGCAAGGCAGCAGGGGGCCCCAGGCCCCAAATGGTGTTTCATCTTCTCTGCCTCCACACTGAGCTGCCTTCATCCCAGCACTGGGAGTCAGCTTTGAGGGCTTCCTCTGATCCCACCGGATCTGCTCATGTCACCGCCCGTCCCTCTCTAAGCCCCACTTTGTGCTCTAGCTGTCTTGTTTCTACTCTCGTTATTTCTGCTGTTATTCTCTGCATCTCTCTCTTTTTCTTTTATTATACTGAAAATGTGCTTTTCTTTTTCTCTTAAATGAGATTAAAATCCTTTTGTCAACTACAAATATGTAATTAAGTTAAAAATAATTTCCGATTTAGTCACATTTAAATTTTCATGGCTAATTTTAAATCTATGGAAAGTGCAGTACTGAACATCGTCCTGCTTTATGATGGCAATGCTCCGCTGTAATGCCATGTTGTTGTAGAAGCTGCGAGAATCTGCCTTAGCGTGAAGCTGATGCGAAGCAATAGATTTGGATGTGTCTGAGTGGTTTCTGCAAATGCAAGCGATAGCCATCCAGTAAAAACACTGCATCCAAGCATGAAAACAAAGTGCAGGAATCTGTTAGCCACGCTGGCTGTGCAGACATCTGCTGTGGAGCTTGGATGAAGACTGACTTTAGATCTGCAAGAGTGTCATTTGAGCTGAATCCTTCAGGGTCTTTGATACTTTAATTTTTCTTTCCTTTGTGCTTTACAGGAGGCTGTTATTTCTCAGGTTTTCATTTATTTATTTTTCCTTCCCTGCAAGTGTTTATCTAAAAACCTGACTCTGTTATTACACTTGCACTGCAGCTCTAAAATCGTACAACAGGGAGCTGTATGTGACTAAGAAAATGCTCATATCAGTCAGATTTCACATGGTAAGGACTTTACTCTGCTGGCACTTCATTTGTGACTGATGATTCAGAACAGAAATGTGTAACACTATTAGAAACAAATATCTCTGAGGATTGATGCTACTATTGTCCAATCAGTTTAACAGCATGGGACTCTGTTGTTTAATTTCTGACTGGCTTTGTGACTGCAGCATACTAATAGCATCATGTCTTCCTCCTGTGTGGTCTAAGCTTCACCTAAACCAAATCTCCAGCTGTTGTCTGTCTGTTGGTTTGCTTCATTTGGGCCATTTCTGAAGGATTACATCCTGATAAGGTCTACGTTTACATGACCAGCACTACTCTTCATCTCAAACATGTCATCCTGTAGCCATTCTCTTTGGCATCATCTTCAGACTTGTGACAGAAATGACTAACCCCATTAGTCACAACAAGTAAATGGTTTCTTAACAAAGAAGCTCAAAGTTGCTTGTAATAAGCAGACCTGGCAACTGTAGAAGTGGAGGCATGGGTTGCCAGATGTAATGAGAACTTTAGTAGGATGTAATTTAAGGTGTTTACAAGTACACATAAGATTGAAACTCTCTAGGCTTAATTTGATTACACTGAAAAGGAATTTATCTGCGATAAGGTGATCAGAAAATCCTGTTGACATGGCAACATCTTAGTCAGATTAAAGACTTGATTGGAACAATTTAGTAACTTAACATGTAAGAGAGATGTCAGCATGCATAGTTCATGTGTTTCTGTTTGGATCAGCTCTGAGGGTTTTACTATTAAAGAGAGGATCCCAGCCTCTTCATTTAAAAATGTAATTGTAGTCTTCTCCTCTCCACCCCTCATTCTCTGGCAGATGTGTAATTTGAGGATTTCCTTGTCGCTACTCCTGAGTCACTGGGTCTGCCTTGTTTAGCCATTAGTCATTGAGTTACTCGGGGGACATGAGTTGACACTTTGCCTAAGCTGATGATTTTTTTCCCCAGTCATATTGAAATACTTATCTCCAGGGAAGTGTTCTTTTGTTTGTCAGACATTTTCCTGCTGCAGTTGTCTTCAGTTGCTCTCAGTCTGATCACTGATTGAGTGTAAAGTTGGCTTGGAACACATCAGCCTTTACTTACTGTCTGTTTCTTGTTTCATAAGCTACAGAAACAAAAAACAAAAAACCCCACACAATTAGTTGGAAACTGTACTAATATGCATTTTCATTGTTACAGTTTAGACTTTTTATTGTTTTTTGTCTGCTGGTAAGTCATTTAGTCTCTTTAGGATGTTCGAAAATCATTGCGAGCAAGTTTTTTTTTTTACTTGTGTTTTTTTAGATTTTTGTGTTTTTCTTATTAATCTAATTTTTATTTTTATTTTTTGTAACAAACATAGTTGGTGGGTTGATTTATTTATTTTATTTCAATGCAGCCATGGACCATTTATTTATTTTTTAGATGATTTTTGCTTTTACATCCATCATTTTACTCGGTGTGTGGTGTAAACTGTCATACTGTTGATTGTCTTTAGTGAAACTGTAGTTGCATTCTAATTCAACTACTTTTGAATAAATTACAAATAACATTCCTCTGTATTTAATAAGTAATTTGTCAGCACTTATTTAGTTTAGAACAGTCTTTGGAACAATTTTAGCACATTTTGATTTGCTCCTGGCTTGTTCTATCAGCCTTTGGAGTTTTTTTTCTTTTAAACGCAGACCTGGTGAATATACTCACATGTTGAATCTTTTATAAAGCTTTAACAAATGCTTAGCTGTTTGCAGAAACTGCTGTGTCACTAAAGCAGATAGTTTTGTGACCGAGTCCCCATAATCCATAAATAAAATCTGACAAAAATTTGTGTGTTTGAATGTACTTTTAAGCTACACCTGCCAACACAGGCACATTAAATCCCTCCATTGTCAGTGGTAGCTTGTTACCATTGGTGCTCTAAGGGCCAGTGTGTGCTCACAGACCCGATGCTGAATCCAGTAACTACTACTTCCTCCAAGGAATCAACTGCGTAACTTTCATTCATCATTCTGTCCTGCAGGCTGTGTTGGAGAACTGTTTCTGATGTTTAAAATTCTCTAGAATAATTCGGCTAGTTTATTGTTGTTTTTTTATTATTGTGAATGTTGCACACCCTGTGGTCTTGCACACAAGAAAAAACAGTGTGTCCTAGTGCTGTAAAATCCTAATCGACTCTTAATCAATACAAAAAGTTTATATTTAGTTCAAAATCAAGAAGCACGGGTATCGATGAATCCATCCCTCAACCCTCTAATTAAATATTGATAGTGATTTAAGAGCCATGGTACTTATGAGTAGAATAACTAATTTGGGATAGTTTTCAGGTTTGTGTCCAGGTCCAGAGGCAACAGAACCCAGACTGATGTTTTTATTTTTAGTTAATTAATTAATAAATTTTTTACAAGATTTCTTTTAGCGAGCATGCACATATGTTTCTTTCCCCCATCTTCCACTGCCTTTATTTCAACCACTTTCTTCTCATTTACCTGTATCCTCTTTTATTGGCCTCTGTTGCACAAACAGTATTTCTCCTCTTTTCCTAGCTTTTTATTGAATCAGTTGCGGGGGGGGGGGTTGGAGGGAGATGATTATGGGGTATTTGAGGATGGACAGCAGGACATCAGAATTCCTGCAATGCCCTCTGCTGTAAAGCTTCAAAGCCTCCTTACCTCTTACTGCACTGCTTGCATGACTGGAAACATAGTCAAGGTTACCATTAGTTTCATAGGCCCGCTGTATCATCTGGGACTTGAACAGCTTCACATTCATTCTCTCATTTGACTTGGAGTGGAGATTTTTTTAGATGTGCATGTCAAAGCATATACTTAAAGGTTGATGTGATCAAAATAAATTTATAACAGAGGGTACATGTGGCTCATGAAGATTTTGAGCATGTCTTGTAGTGTTTGACAGCATTTTATCTTTGATTTAATTGAGCATCTGTACATTTAGAAGATGTAGATTTTTTTTCTTTACATTAGTGCTCATCACAATGTCTTTTACTATAGACATTTATGACAGTAAAAGCTCAAAGTCTTCACTGCTATGTCTTTTGGAATTTCCACTAGATTATCAAGCTGTAAAATGATTTTCCTACAAAACAGAATTATCATCTGATTTTTAGCTTTAGTTGTGTTCGGGAATCTAAACCAAAATGGTTTAATGGGAAATGCCTAGCTACGCTCCATTCACTTGTTTTTGCGTGTGTTGTGTGTTCAGGCTGACAGAGCTACAGGTGCTTTGCATTAGTCAGTCCTGCGTTGCCGTGCAGGGGTAGAAATCTTCTCCTTTACACCTCCCATAAATTGTGATGAGCCTCAGTGATTTACGAGTCCTTGGGGGTTCAGCTAAACTGTCCGCATCTCTGTTCTTTTTCCATTTTTACTGTTGCGTATTTCCAAACTGTTATTGCATGGCGAGCACCCCCCCCCACCCCCGTATTGGATTCTTGCTCCCAAGTTGCTGCTAATGCATTAATACTTTATAAATCCATCTACACTGTTTTAATTGTGTTTGTGTTTTTTTCCTCAGCTGAATTGTAAACGAACATGGTAACTGATATCATACGTTACGTTGTGTGCATAGCTTTTCTAAAATTTCTGTTTCTTGGTTGGGATCCATATATTTTGAGAATTTTTATTTTTGCTGTTAATTTTTCTGGGGAAAAAAACAAGGCTTTCTGCCAATACTATAGCTGCTGTATCCCACAGCGACATCTGCAGTGTTTTAAAACTTGGAATGACTTCCGAATAAGCCTTGAAAAAATCTTGGCTTGCCGAAGAGCCGTGGAAACGGCCCAGCTCTGATGACTTTACCTTTATCTTTCTGTCACAGTGCAGGAGAGAACAAAACATGGAGCTTCAGTTTTATTAAATGGTTGGGTTCCTTGTATGCTTTGGCTTGAATCCAGAGAGTGAGGGACTCTGGAGCCCCACACATCCATCTGCCTTCAGGAGGAGTGTCTCCATCCTTCAAACTTAACATACACCAGACATAGTGAAGTCCCCAGACTTGTTGGACATTAGACTCAGAATTAGTTTAGTTGTCTGAAGGAAACTTTGTTCCACCTGGGGTTAAAAGAAATAATGCTTTAACTTAATCTTCAATCTTGTTTTAAATTTTAAGCCAGGGTTACTCTAACTAAAAATACTTTGTTGTGTCTTTAGCACACAGTTTCTAAACAATAACAACAGCATTGCTATGATGGTGTCTGTTGCTCTGCTACGACATCAGACTGAAATATTTGGTAAATTTAGCTAGATGAAGCTAAAATTATGCACATATGTTCATGGAGGTTTGCTAAATTTCTAAGGTTGTTATCTCTGGTGAAGAATCTCAACATCTAGCCTATGAATTAGTGTGCCTTGTGATATAGGAGGTCAGTAATCTCAGTAATTTTACCATTGATAGAATCTGGTGACTCTTGTCTTTTTGATGTCCAATTGGTCAAAGTTTAAAATAATAATTATTAAAATTCCTGAATTGTAACCAGAGGTCTGTTACAGATATTTTGATGCGGCATTGGGTTTCAGAAGACCAGGAAAATGTGAGTGAGGGTCCTCTGGGGAGCTGAACTTGGTCAAAACTATAGACTGTAAATAGAGACTGAAAACCATCTGCACATTAAATGAGAGTCATGGGGAAAACATTGATTGACTTTGTAGTTAATGAAGTTGACTCTTTGAATAGCAGTCTGTTGGGGCCTGAAGTGTTTTGGAACAAGCGATGAGTTGCCTTTAGGACTATTGCTTTTTTTACGCGTCATGTCTAAGACAAGAGGGCTATGTCCTTTAACTATTTGTTGGTTTTTCTATTTATTAGTCATTCTATTAGTATCATAGTCTATGGCTGAAAGATAGTCAAGTAACTTTAAAGATCACCCTCAGACTTGTTTTGAATCTAGTTCTGTTATTAGAAATGACTATTTTTTTAATCAAATTTTATTTTATCAGTACAGCCCATGCACAATCTCTTGGGTCCTGCTGCATGGTGGTCAGAATAGAGTATGAAACTGATGTTTTCTCTCTTCTGCTGTAGCTGTTGTGGTTTAAATCTGTCTGTTCATGGCCAGATCATTTTTGATCCTTCTCCCACACGTTTTCAGTTGGAACGAGAGCCTCTCTGTCTTTGGCACTGACTGAAATTGTTTTTTCAGTATCTATGAACCTTTCACATATTTGTGTCTGTTTTTGTTCACTCTATCTTTTCCTACTCATGCTGATTGGCCCTAAAATGCCAAACACCTGTTAAGAATCTAGACTGAATGTTTCCATGGCTGGTATCTAAGTGCAAAAAAGGTAACCGTGGTCTGATTGTGGGGAACAAAACATTTTTTCCAGATGTACACATAGTGTATCAGTTTTACCTGATTACCATCAGAATGCCACTTGCAGGTAGCATGCACATCTGTGTACACATCTGTTTTGTAATAAATGGTGCATGCTAATCTGATGGTTTTGGCTTTTAGTAATTAAGAAATAAAATATTCAAGATAAAACAGTGAATGTGAAACAATATATTACTCTTCCATACAACATTGTGCCTAGCTAAAATTTAAATTTCAAACCAAGACAAAGAAAACCAAGATCTTCTGAAGTGAGCCAATCCAGTGCCATCTGTGCCCATGGAGATCAGACAACGCACTTTTGAAACTAACATGTGAGGTCTTGCTGATGGTGATGAAGGAGTTCCACCAAGAATTACAGTACATATCTTGTAAACATACCGTTTGTGTATTGTAGTGTTCAAAATCAAAACTCCATTAGGAACTTCTGGCCTAAAAATACTCTATACTGGGTACCTAGAAGAAAAAAAGATTTTCTATTTGTTTTATCAGTTACTGAGCTACTTGTTTGGCACATATCAAAAATGTCAGACACAAGCTCATCCAATCTGGCATTCTCCTATCCAAGCAACACCTGTAGGCATGGCCATGTAGTGGGTATAAATTGAAGACCAACAGTAAATGAGACCACCTTGTTTGACATTACAAAAAAAGAAAAAAAACACATATGATGTCAAATTTAATTTATTTTATTTATAGCGCTTTTCTTGCAAAAAGCAACACAGTGCTTTACATGATAATAATTAAAATTTTTGTGATAATAAAATGAAACTAGCCATCACACACTAAAGTATGTTACATAGCAATTTAAAAACACATCTCACAAAGCACCTGCTGTCATTTATCTAAATCTAGTTGTATGCTTGACCTTACAGTATGGCTTATGTTCTACTTCCTCCTTATCCATTAGCAAGCATAGTCATGTTGTGCAAGCAGTCTTTACAGTCTATGTAAAGGCTTATTTACACAACAAGTTAAACATGTATACCTATACAAACGGAGCCTGCTATCCATCTTCTGCATCCTTTACATGTGTGTTTTGGTCCATTTTCCAAGAGCTTGTGGATACATATCCCAACGTAGCCAACAGCAGTACCACTGGCAACCACGGTGAGTTGCCTGGTATAGCTAACATGACCAGAGAAAGGAACAAAGAAGAAGCTGCAATGTATTTAATCGGCTGCCATCTTCTGTGCTACCTCTTTTTATGTCTCTTTCTGAAAAAGTGCATTATCGGTATCTACCATTGTCATGGTTGCTATTGTCTGAAACTGATGTGGGAAGGCGGAGGTGAACTATAAACTCTGCCCCGCCCTCTGGTGGATTTATTGCCAAACAACCATGCCATTGTGAATGACGCATGGGAGTATGTGGGCAGACAAACAAAATCTTGACTTTGCTATCAAGTCTTTGATATTTTTTAGGATTTTTGTTTTTGGACTGGACTGGTTACTGTATAGTAGAGTCACAGTCAGTAAAAATGAAAGAGTAACAAGAGTTAACTGCTAGATTTGTTCTCACAAACCTTTCTTGTATACAGCCCCGATATGTGTACATATAGGACTGTACTACTGTAATCATCATTAGCCTGTAACTTTGATGATTAATAATGATTTTTTGTTAAATGAGCTGATTAACCTTTATCGTTTTCATTTTGTTGACTTGAATTCAATCCATATACAGCCCAACCCTTTTTGTTGTTTTTTTTTAAACGAAGGTGGGTAACTGTTCTCTGCTTAAGAGGAGGAGAACTAATTATCTGGCTGTGTTTAATCAGTTCATTCTCAAATTTCGTTAATGGTGTTTTTCCCTTTCTTTTACTCTCTAATTCTTTATCTCCCTCTCACCATTAATCCCATCCCTTGTCTTTCTACACACAGCCTTTCTGCTACTCACACACTCCAAAAACTTTAACAAATACATCCAATCAGAGAGCGAGAAAGTATCTTTATTGGTGATTCAAGATTTGTGGTTCTTTTTCTGAAATTCCTGACAGTGTTGCTTAGTTGGCTCCAACAGGGCTGACCCAAGAGTGTGAGCCAGGAGACCCATGGCCACCCTTTAGCAAGCGCCACAATAGCTAAGACTCAAAATGAACTCTGCCTGACAGAAAGAATGGGGGGAAAGGAAAGCGGTGGTGGGGTTTTGTGGTGAAGGGGTAGTGAGCAAAATACCCATTTTGGAGGGCTAGGAACATATAGGGACTAACTCCCTCCCCCAGACAAGTTGGAGCCCCCATCCCCCCCAGTATGCACACACATGCATGCACAACGTCCTATTGAAGAGGCTTTGCATTCTCGATGAGGAGGGTTGGAACACCTACTGTGGAGAAGTAGATCAGACTTTATTTTTGGGCTTTTGCATCTCTCTATCTCCGGGGTCTCTGCTACACACACAAACTTAAGAATAAACTCAGACTTCACAGTTTTGAGAAGGACTTTTTTGAGGTTGTGTCAAGTTTCTCTCCATGTTTTCTATGCCCTTTTTGCGTTTTTTTGTATGTGTATTTGGATAGGTGCATTCTCTTAGGTAAATATCTCTGTTCATATGTAACAGTGGGCTTTGGGATTCTTCCCCACAGCACAGAGCAGTTCAGCGTCGAAGAGAAAATGCTAATAAAGATGCATGGGCTTGAATTAAAAGAGAAGTTAGAAGAGATTGTGTGCAGCAGTGTCAGCCAAGAAAACGCAGGCTCTTATATTGTTGAGCCTCAAACACAGTCACAGCAGTCTGCTCTCAGTTGGTGGGGGATTTTAGCACTTCTCAAACTCTAGGGTCACAGGGTCATGGAGGTCAGCTCAGTTAGTTTAACAGCCCTTCATAAGCACCAGCCTGCTGTAAAAAAGAAGTCTTAGATCATCAGAATCTTGAAATCCTCGCTGTGCTCTTGATCTTTTATAAACCCAAGTCATCTTCTGGTAAACACTAATAACTTGAATAATGTGAATGAGTTGGGAAATTAATAGAGGCAACTCATGACACGGCTAGCATAAACTGTAAACAAAAAAAATATATGCATTGGTCATGCTTGAATAATGTCATACTTTCCCACTAAAAGGCAAGAAAAGAAACTGTTTACTGACATACAGTAACTTACGTCAGACAGATGCTGTTCTGATTCTGACTCCGTTCTAGAGACCCTCGGTGCTACCACTTCCTGGTCAATTGGCCTATTTTCACACGGAAGGACTTTATTGGAAGCAAAGTGGCAGATTGCAGCTCTGCACCCCCTGGTACTTGATTTGCTGGTCAATGACCCATCACACTGTCTAACCACTCAAAAAATGGGTGTGACGCCTCCAGTTCCTCTTGAAAGACTCAAATATGACTTCTTTTTGCCCATATGTGGCCCATATCTGATCTTTTTTATTACAGTCTGAACAGCAGTAATACGTTTTTGTTTTTTTTATTTTGACACAAGCCACTTTAGCATGTGGTACTAAATCTGATGCATAAACACAAACCTTTTCAAAGCAACCTCAGTCATCATCATCACCGAAAACATTAAACCTAAACACCGAGATGAAAGACACTAAAATGTACAGCAGGGAGAAGGACCAAAAGTGCAGTAAGCTGAGCCAGATTCCACATGCAGGATTTTCAGAAAATGGCCAGCAATTAAGATGTTTGCTGTTTGCTCAAATGCATGGTGGTAGGAAAAGACCTGAATAGCTTTACATGGAAGACTCCTACATTTATAGCACCTGCAAACAATTGAAGGGTATTATACTTGCTACAGTGCTGCTAACTTTTATGCATTGTCTTTAAGACTCTTGCAAACTCTTTTCAGATGCTCTCTCACACCATACTTCCATTTTTTAGCAAAGAGAATTTTTTGGTCTGTTAGAAAATGCTTTTTATTTATATATTTATTGCAATCATAAAAATGAAAGTAAAACATTTCACACCTTATGAATGAAGATGGCCTCTATCTGATAATAGCTTGACTGAACCTCTTTCAGCCTTTACTGTATACCAAAAGGAGACGATCCTCATCTTTTGAGTTTTGTTAACGAACAGTACTAGTGAAAAAATTTTGAGTTTAAGCGGGAGGTATTATCTGCCTTACTAAAAAAAAATGGTTAAATTTATTAAAAATGATGGTCCTCCTTTGTTTCTTAGGTTCTCATTAGCAGTCTGACAAGGTGCTGTCTGCCTCACTGCTCCTAGTTATTTTTTGTCAATCTTCCCCACCATCTTCATCTTTTCCTGCCTCCTGGTGTAATTGTGTCTGTGGGTGGTGGTATGTGAAACAGTGTCCTGTGCTTTTTGTTTGCTGCTGGTTTGCTCCCTTTGAAGATGAATCAGGAAGTGACCTGGGCTGATGAGTTGAACTTTGGTCTCCCTACCTCTGTCGCTGTAAGACAACACTGGTTGGAAGATGAAAAGAGATGCAGTGTTTTTTATTCTGGTGGAGGAAATGGCAAGTGGGAAAACCTGATACAGCCTGCTAATTAGGAGGCAGAGAGGAGTGTCTGGGCTTTGAAAGTGAAATGAAACACGGGGAGACTAAAAATGATGCTTTGAATGTTACAAACTCCCATAAAGACAGAAAGTCACACAGTTTACATTATTGATGTTTTTGCCAAAACGCACACATCATACGAAAGGACACGCATATGAAACTGCATCAGAGTGGTCACAGCTGTGTTAAGTTATTATTGTCTCTACAGTACAGATAGAGCAGTGGAACAATGCTGGCATGCCGGCAGTAAGCAGTATGTATTTACACATAATATGCACTTGTGGTAGACCAGCCATGTCAATATAATGGTTCTTCGTTCAGAGTGGTTTCCAGGCATTTATGTCTGGCAGAAACATTACTCGCATGCAAAATCTTACAAAGCCAATACAGTATTGTTGCTGCGTAGTGGCCATTTTGAATTCAGCTAAATTTATATTTTTTCGTGATTTGATTGCAGTTCTGAAGTACAAGAAACAGTTGATTAGTTGATTTTGGTTTTGCAGACCTTCGATTTAAACAGCCACATAGGTAATTTGTCTTTA
>JBAMHW010000016.1:9967389-9987137 GCA_037177495.1 Rhadinocentrus ornatus | reverse complement strand
GAAACACTGCTGGGATAGGCTCCAGCTCACCCCGCGACCCCTAATGGGAACAAGCGGTACAGAAAATGACTGACAGTATAACACTTAACTTAAAAGAAGCTGGAATATGAACTCTAGAGTAATGGCAAAGAAAGTTTCTGTAGTCTGTGTTCAATATTTGATCATTCCTAGCAAAGCATGTTGTAGTGAACTTTAAATTAAAAAGCTCTGCAAGCAGTTTCCGATAAGGCACTTGGCACATTTTCCAAATTTGCATAATTTTGCATGTTTTTCGAAAAAACGAACAAATTAACAACAAAAACAAACAAAGGAAAAAACAGCTCAACTAAAATTGCCAATGAAAGCTACTCTTTTTCATATATTTATGTTTCATTTGTCAGCTTGCTGAGAAGCAGCTTATTAAAACTGTGTCAACTTAGAAAGATCTAAATCAAAGATCAAAGATCTAAATTCTTTTGCCAGAATTTCATCTGACAAAATTACCATTGGAGTGGTGCTCAGCCATCATTGCAAATATTAGGTCGTATCTTGTACTGAATGGCATACACATGGAGATATAATAATTGTAATATATTGTAAAGTTTGGAACAGAACAGTCTGAAAGTGTTTTTATACACACTCGCTGTGGACTGTTTCCATCAAAAGCTCTGTATGGTAGTTTATGGGAATAATGACTGTGCATTAGCTGTTCCAAAACCAACAGGTGTTCATTTCCAAGGCTTTGTTTGCATTTCTTTTTTCTTCTCCATAATTTTCCTTCCCTTCCTTTGATAGCTTCAGAGACCCTCAATCCCACACAGCAGTTCTAAGGATTTTTCTCAAACTGATGTCACTTCCTGAAAGAGTTTAGTACTAGTCTTTCATTTTTTTTCTTTTCTCATGTTTAGCCTTATCTCCCAATCTATGTATTTACTTCTTTTTTCTGGATCTTTTGTTGTAATTTTCTTCTTTTCTGACACATTTCACGAATCAGAGAAAACAAAGATGTTGACATTTGCATTGGAGTTGTGGTTTCTTGCTGCAAACAAGATAAACAAGTCCAGAAATGTTCAAAATAGTCTGAAAAAGCTTGCCAGTGTGTGATTTCTCAAGCTGTGTTATTTGTTCCATCTCCATGTGTTTGTCCACGAGTGTGCATAAATCCGCTTGTATGTGTATGTTTGTAATTTTGCCAAGCATGGGCTGATGTTTTCCTTCCTCACCACAGCTCCCAGGTTGCTGCTTGCTGCACGTTGAGTAGCCAACACAAATCCTGCATCCAGATAATCATCGTGTCATAAAGACTAATACCGTGCTGTGTCACGCAGTGGCATGTATTACGAGACTAAAAAACGTCTATGGGAATGTGCATTATGCTTTTATGTTGACTAACACTTAGTTTATTGGAAGAAATTGTCCAGAAACTATGGGTGACAAGGTGGAGTAATTATAAAAGTTTTTTGGGTGCTTTGGCTCACAGAAATAAAATTTAGTTTCCCAACTACATGTGTAGTCAAGAATCCAAAACTAGCTGCATGGAGATTTACATGCTGATATACTTTAGGACTTATTTGTGTTAAGAGGCTACAAAACTATCTTCATCATGATTCCAATAAACAATATTTTAAAAAGCAAACGGGTAGCAAACAACAGTGTGAAGATTTGTTGATGTATTGACTATCTGGTGAGAACATGCAGCCACTTTATCTCTTCATGTCTTGTATTTCCTACTCTTTTTTCATAATCAGAGGTAGCTGTGGGTGCATATTCATGCATTTTGGAGAGTTAATGTTTAGCTGTTCGTTAACAAACAAACAAGCTATTGAAATAACAAGTCTGTTTGGCACTGACCTGTGTTTGGTCTATCCAACCACTTTGACTGTTTAGGGGTGAACTTAGTGGGTTGTCAGATTTTAGCTGGCATAGCTTGTAAAAGGCACATGATAAATGTCTCGGATGTGGGCAGAGTTGGATGTTTCAACCTTCCTGCAGGTTTCACTGAAGAACATCCCATGGAGCAACATCCCTTCATTTTTCTAATGTAGCTTAATACTAGTGATGGAATGTTCGGCTCTTTTCAGAGAGCCGGCTATTTTGGCTCGGCTCCCAAAGAAAAGCCGGCTCCTTTGGCTCCCGAACAGCTCTTAATTTAGCATCTCTTTTAGCCCCATTATTTACATTAACTTCTCAAAAATTATTGAATTGGGTTTTGAAAACCCTTTTGTGTTTAGCATTTTTACGAGAAACATGATAATGACCTCCTTTTGTGCATTTATTCTGACACACAACCACTTACTTTTGTTTAATATTTCAACAAAACTCCAATATTGCATAAATGAACAAAAAACAGGAAACTCTGGAAAGCAGCGTTGATGTCCTCAGTGCAGGTTGGCATTCAGAAAAATAACACGCCTCATCTTTGATGGGCTGTTCCGGTTTCCCTCTGTGAGTAGGGGGAAACCATTTTTTTCACCATAATGGTATGATACTATACCCTTACATGTGATTGGCCACCAGTCCATGCGGGCCAATCCATACAAAGCAGTGCTGTGGGCAGAGCTAGGGCTGAACACTGATAGCTAAGCATGCAGCAAAATGAAAAAAAGGCAAAAAAACAAAAAGAGAGCCGGCTCCTCTGATTCACTACAAAGTGTCGGCTCTCAGAGCCGGCTCGTTCGCGCATGGCACATCACTACTTAATACATCTTTTAAAGTTAAGTGTTTAGGGTGCAATAAGATCTAGTGACTCAAATTGCAAAATGTAACCAATTTGATACCCCTCACCTCCAAACTACTGTGGCCGTGAAGAACACAAATGGCTCACTTGAAAGTCGATGTTTAGTTTGTTCTTTCTGGATGACCGTCCAGAACATCACAGTACAACATGACTGATGGGAAAAGATCTGACCTTGTTTCTTTGGATTTAAACAGTCAGTTTTAATGTAAAGAAAACATAATATATCTTCTTATATTATGTTTCTTTCTATAGATCACTCTTAATGTTATACGATGGTGCTTTGCTTGTAGCATTAATGTTTTAAATTGGCTAAACAGAGAACTCCAACATTTTTCTCTACAATTTTTCTTGTCAGATTTAACTTTTAATAAGGGGAACAACCTGCTAAACTGTCTCTATATATCCTGATCACATAAAAATAATCTTGAGAGAAAAGGTTTTCTTGGCCAGTCAGTGTGGTTCTCATGATAAAATGTGGGAAAACGGAAATGGACAAGCAGTGCCTGCTTTGTTTCAGGCTGGTTGTAGTTTATTTATTATTAAATTGCATAAATATCTGCATCTGCACCAGCAAGTTCCCTCGATACCGGTTTTGTGATTCACTTTGTCACGATTTGGCCTTATTTTTGGTATTTTAAATTAAAGGAGTATCTGGTTGCAATGCATTGTTTTAGGATTTTATAATTTTGTATTCTCTGACTAAATTAATTGTAAGTAGTTGACTCGATACCTCTAAAACTGGACATGAAAATGTATCTTGTCTTGAAACACTTACAAATTAATTCCTGTTTATTCCATCAAGGTTTTGAACTACATGTAGAGCTAGTGGATTCATCAAATTTGAATCACAATTACGATCTGGGTTTTCAACGATCTTAAAAATGAAATGGTCCAATTATTAGCTCCTTTGCAGTTTACTCTTGTGTTGTTTTCAGTTGCAAATCACCACTGGAATCGCTGTGCTCTGTTGCAGACTCCTCACACAGTCCCAGCCGCTTTGTTTAATTTAACTCGAGATGCAAACACCTCTCAAGTTATGGGCTGGACACACGGGAGGCGACATCGCTCCTTCTCTATTAATTTTCTATGGAACTTGAGCGATGAGGTGGAAATGGCTGCTCTCCTCCAGCCGAGCGACAGGCGACATTCGTGCATGTGTAATGTTTCTTGTAAATGAAAATGTCTCCAGTCTAATTTTTTTTCCAAATCACACCGGGCAGAACATAACTAGTGGTCTGAGACAAACAATAGCTACTGGAACCTGGTTGAAAGAAACTAGTCTGTATTACCACAGACAACGCTTGAAATGACGCAAAAAAACACCCCCATTTTATTAATTAAAATTGATTTCAATTTCAATCAAAATAATTGTGATTATCATTTTTCCCATAATCGAGCAGCCTTAACTAAATGTAGATTTTCTTAGCCACAACATCATTTCCAGTCTCTTTTTAGTAAAGTTTGGGTTAGTATAATTTGTTTTGTACGACATCTTTCTCTCTTGGGTCAAAAACAGGCCAATAAAGGTCCTTCTAGACAATGCTGCACTAGTTTAGCTCTGTCAAAAGCAATATCATATTTAGCTTAATCCTCTCTGCAGAGCAACCCCTGCCTGTATTAATCAGTGCATGTAACTGCCCTAAGAGTACATGAGCTAAAACAAAGCTCCCTGTCTGTATAGAGACCTTATAACAGTGACCAGACATGATCTCACATCTCGCCAGAAACTTGAGGAGACCACCCCAGAAATTTTTTTCCTGTGTCCTAGATCTTTTACTCTTTTTTATTTTTTATTTTTTATCTCTTTTCCATCTCTCCCTTCTGTTCCTCTGACTGCATGCTTTCTTTCTTCCACCCCATCATATTCACCTGCTACTGGAATTATTAAAGTTCTACCCTTTTATGTAGTTTTCCTTGTCTGTCTTCGTATCCTTGGGTCTTAGTACGGGGGCCATCGTTCAGTCCACTAATATCTCGCCTTTATTTATTTATTAAAGACATAAAAACAGACTCAGGGGTATTTTACTAATCTTGGTTTAAAATTAAACACCCTAATTATTTTTTCCCCCTCCTTTTCATGTTTGCAACATGTTCACAGACTTTTCACACAAAGATGTTTGAAAACTACATGTGAAAGCCCTTCGAAATGAGCCAACAGCATCGGAATGTGAAGATAATCCGGCATATTTGTGCAGACAGAGCAGGCGCCCCATCTGAGCATCTTTTCACCTGATTGAGATGGGAGCGCTCTTGACAGAAAACAAAGCTTTAGATTTTATTGGTCTGTTTCTCTCTACCTTTTCTGGACCGGGGTAACAGTATCAGACCTGCAAACGTTTTCTTGGTCAATTGGGTCATTCACGTGAATCGCGTAGAACCAGAGAGTTTTTTTTTTTTTTGTGTGTGTCTTGGGTGCCATGTTGGCCATTTGAATTCTTCCAAGCTGAGGTAACTGTTTTGTTTTGCCTTCACTGAACGTAGTGACGTAGGCTCAGAATGTATCCATAATTGACATTTTTCTGGGCCAATCGTAATCTCGGCCCTTGCTTCAGAATCGTGACACACACTGTGCCAAGCTGAGCTTGTCTTTAGCGCCTGTCATGAGAGACATGAGATTTTCACTTCTGAAAGTTGGCAACCCTAGCGGGCACTCGTTAGGCAGTCATCCATGGCAAGTGAACTGATGGATGCAGATATGGATACTTACTGTTTATTTTTTAACCCTATATTTAGCCTCTGTGGAGGTTAAATGTTCCTGGTAAGATAATTAAATGGTTCTTATCTTAGATTCTCCAGTATTGTGTAGACCAGAGCCTGCCAGAGTTCACAGTTGGAGGTGATGCTGTCAGCTGGTGGGCAGATGTCTTTCAAACGGGAAGGTACCCAGCGCTCACCACAACAGTACAGGCAGCATTGTCAGTGTTCCATGGGCCACAGGTAGAGTCATCTTTTAGTTATGTCGGAAAAGTGGCAGCATGAGCATCCACACTCCAAACCGTCAAACACACCATGCTGACCCGAAAGAAGATGGCAATAGAGATGTTAAACAGAGTAGACATGAAGTATGGGCCAGTAGATCAAAAGATTTGTGCCAAAAAGATCCTGTCGGCTGGAAACCAAGGACAAAGCCTTAAGAAAGAAGGAAACCTTGATGGAGGTGGAAAGACGGAGGGTGTTCGACTGCCAGCCATCCACAAGCATGGTTCAAGCAAGCACAAGTTTTTCAGTGTAATGTCATGTCTGTCTGTGGTTCTTTTGTTAAAAGTGCTGTCCAGTGAGTCGCCCCGAGCAAACCATTCACCACCATCGGACACTGTCACCTTTTTTTCTGTAAGTAGTTTGCAGGTCTGCAGTCTGCACAATCTGGTACTTTTTGATATTTCCAAGTCTAGATTAAATGTTTTGTTTTTGCCAGGGCTTAGCACTGGGGTGTGACTGGGATGGATGTGTGGTGCCAGTGGCCGGTGGGATGTTGGCATGGTGGGTGAAGCCCACTGCAGAGGTTAAGCGTTGGAGAACTGCAGCTATTTTGATTAGGCTTTTCCTCCCTCATCTGATTAGTTTGGTTAATGTTTAGTTACTAAATTTGCAAATCATTGATGGCTCATGGTGCATGACTTCACAACAATTCCTGGTTTAACCACATTCATTTCAGGCTCCTCCATCATTTATGGGCTTTTTGATAGAGAGAAACATTCAAAGCCTCTCTAAAATGACAGGATTTTCTCATTATCGTGCATTCCTTTGTTGGATTAATTTGACTGCCATGTGTGAGGTTTTGTTTTTGTCCTCTCTCACTGCTAGATTTTATCACCTTAATGGAGGCGCTCAGGTATGCAGCTTTGATCAGTCTTTGGAACGTTTTCACATTGGCTCCACTTTAGCGCCAGGTTGTTATTCCCATAATGCACTGCAGCCTGGCGCTGCTGCTGGTACTAACTAAATGCATGTGTGTGCTTTCATAAAAAGGTAGAATTTGAAGCATTTAAAGCATGTTTAGTTGTATTCATTAAAATAAACCTTCATTGCTAATATCCTGGATTTCCAGAGAAAAACAAAACAAAAAGACTAGGCATTTATAAGCAAAGTCATAAAATCATAAGAACTGCTTTTCCTTTCACAAAACACATAGAACTTCTTTGCAAATTTCACCTGCTGTCAGTGGTAGTTTACAGTTCAGTGTCTTGCTCAAGGGGTATTTAGGATGTGGAGGTGCCAGGGATTGAACTACCAACCTTATAATGACTCATTCTAACTTTAGCCACACAGTGTGATTTTAGCTGTCTTGTAGGTTCATACTTCTAAACTTGGCTACAACATCATGTTTGATGCAGGCAGACTGTATAATGATGATTCCTGCTGAATTGTAGAGAGCTGCAACTGTAATGAGCTGAACAGACTCAAAGCATCACATAAGCTTTCATATACTTTTATGAGCTGCAAAATGTGTGTACTGTTCACAACAGCGTGTTTACTGGTTTGCTACTTACCTTAAAGCTGCAAATTCTTTGCATTTATGTCCTTGCAGCATCCCTCTTAGTGCCATCATGGCATGAACTGGTTGACTTTTGCCACAACTCAACTATGTTTTGTTTGTTTGAACTCTACAAGTTGTGTTTGCATGATTTTCTTCTTGTTTTGGTTTTTATACATTGATCAACACGTTATTCCATGCTGCTTTCCAGTTTGTTGTCTCCATGTTTTATTGGACATTTTGAAGATGGGTGAAACTCCTAAAGCTGCTTTGTCATATTTGCAATAATGCCGGAAATACACTACATAGAACAATTTCAAAAGCCAAATAAACATTGTGTTCTCACGAGCAATTTCCAAACAAGCTATAAGTTCCATCAAGTACTCAGATTTGATGACAGACATAGCGCTGAGTAAACATGGCTGACTTTACGATGGATCCATCTCTGCCCATTTTAACAGCTGATATCCTTCGCTTTCCTTAACCACTCTCTTATGACCTCATCCCACTTTTCTAAACTCTCTTTATCCCCTCCATTCCCCCTTTTTTTCCTCTTTCACATGTGGAAAGCATTATATCCTGTCTGGTGGGGAGGGAGAGCAAACATCTCAAGCTGAGACTGAGAGCCTCTTGGGGAGGCGTCAGGGAGTTCTGGGGAGGCTGTTAGGATCTGCATGCTGGTGACTCTCTCTTGGCTCTGATGCAGCCTGGACAAAAGAGGGTCTTGTTATTTTAGAACCACAGTAGCTGACAGGCTTCCCCCCTTCCACCACATTGGGGTGGAGGAGACCCTGGTAGAATAAGATGGAGGGAGATAAAGAAAACCCAGGTCCAGTTCACAGAAGTACTTGGTATGATTGGGCCTCTTTGCACACCAGTGCATTTGGAATTAATAATATTGGTTTCTTTGGCGGGATATAAATGTAAGGCATTTGGTTTAAATACACATGCTTTCTTTCTCTTTATTGGATTTTTAATCAGAATTTTTGGACAGATGGATGGTTTTGACCTCAAGGCACCGTTGTATTCAGATTTTTACGCTTATCTAGTGACATGTTCAGAAGCGTAAAAAATAAATTTTCTTTGGTCTTTGGCATATATCGGATTGTATCTTTGTATTGCATTGGCCTACAAGATTTCAGTTTTCCCCTTCTGTTGAGAGGTATTATTAATGTCAACACGCTATCTCAGATCTGAACTTTAAGAATATTTAGAGCGAGTCCACTGAGTAAAACTGTCTTTATTTACTTGATCAGGACATTTCAGAAGTTTAACTTTTTCTGTCCTCAGTGATTTTTTTTCCTCAGCATTTCAGTCATTTAAGGAGAATTAGTCCATGATTAGGTTTGAAAATGTGACATCAGGCTTGAGTTTAGCTGTCACATTATGTAGTTATTTAAGCATTGCCATGTCTTATTTACACCGTAAAGATGTAATTGGTTAGACCAAGTGTTGTGACTACAGAATTCTTGGTGACTTAGCAGGGCTGAGTCTTCCAAGTCTATGGAAGTTGCATTCATGAAACTCAGTCTGATAATTTAAACAGACTGATTATGATGTAAAGGAAACTGTTTAACTGCGTCTGTATTTTAGCACTTTGTGTAGCTAAAAAAAGATTAAAGGTAAGAATAAAAAAAAAATTAAAATCTGCAGGCTTTTTTTGGGGTGTTCCTATGTTTGCCGAAAAGAAGTTGATGCATTTGTGGTAAATATAGATACGATTATGAAGAAGTTCCATCAAAGCTTCTGTTTATATCAAATAACTGACTGTTTCTGCTCTCGGGTAAAAATGCAAATACTACCTGACAGCTTTTATTGTTTGTTTTTTTTATCTCTGGTATAAGGCAAGATGAGAAATAGCTTTCCCCTCTGTTTAAGCAGTAATAATGGACTACCACCCTCTCACATTCATCTTAGAAATGCACCATTTCTTTTTAGCCACATTTCCAAACCTTGCTCCATGGAAACATAAACATTCAGCTGTTTTCTTACGGTTCCCAGATAAAACTAACAACTAACAAAATAATCAGCAAATGAAATAGTTTTGAAAATGGTCATTTGTCCAAGTTTTTTTATTGAAGAAAATACCTGTTACTTTGTTGCTTTTAGTTTTGTTAATCCATTAAGACAGAAAGCTTTTTCTTCAAATTCAGGGACTCTGGTAGAAAACATTTCAAAACCATTGTTGTGTATTGCTCTTTTTATATGTTGCTCCATACTGAAAAGCAATCATATGTGGCCTTAAACTTGTCAGATGTTGAACAGATTCCCGGTCTCCACTTCCTGTCCCTAAAGCTCTCTCTGACAGCACAGTGAATGCATCACCACACCCTCCAAAGTCTCCATTGATCACCTTGCAAATCTCCATGTAGATGCATTAAGATTAAATTCTGTGACTGCTTACAGAAGATCCGATTATTTCTTTCTCTACTCGCTGAAATTTGCTTCAGTACAAGTAGTTTGACAATGAGGCGTTATTCACCATGCACATTAGGAATAAATGTGAAATCATTCTTTCTTTCTTTGAAGCACCCAGATTTAAGCTCTGTCTTTTTTTTGTTTAGTCCATTACATCATTGCTATGACAACCTAGCTGTGTTATTTTTGTAGATGTACAATAAAAGCAAGGAATTGTTTCTGCATATGGAAAAGAACCCACCCTGTTCTCCCACTTTTTCTACAGCAGATAAACATCAGCAATAACACAAACAAGTGTTTTGCACACATGTATGTAGTGTGGGCCCCAGCCCACAGTGGGGTGGGGCTTTAGAGCCATTGCCTCAGGTTGTCAGTCAGTTAGATTTAAGCAAATTAAATTGACCCCCTGCACCCTCTTATACACAGCAGCAAGCATTTGGCAGACACTGACAGCTAGACATTTAATTAGCCAACCTGCTCTACTGGGTTGAAATAGAAATGCACTTAATTAGCAAGAGTTTGGTTTCTCTATGGTCATTAAAGTGGCCTTTACCAATCCAGCTTTGACACACGTCTTTTTACTCAACTCCTCCCTTTTTTTCCTCCTTTAGGTGCCAGCCATGGTCAAAATCATGACAAATTTAAATTCCTTCTGCATCTAAAGCTTTAAAAATCTGGGTAGAAATGATCTGCTATGATTATTAAGTTAAGTAGAATTCAACATAAAGGAGATTTTTAGGATTTGTTTGCTTGTTTTCTTTTACTTAAATCTCTAAACCTATAAAATTTTACACTATTAAAAAAAAACCAACCTAAAATACCTGCTTACATCTGGTTTCTAAGTGCAACATGAGAGTGTTAAGTTGGGATTTAGAAATGGGCTTTAATCAGCTCCAGTGCAGTTGTGCACCAATGGAAACATAAGCTCTGGGTCTACAATAGAAATTTAGTCTGGGCAACAAAAATCCACAGAAATGTTTCTAAAACTAAGAGCTTGCAGACAAAAAGAGATGCAACTGACCATCTTTTGTTAAAAACCTGTCATTGGTACACCGGTGAGTCATGTCCTAGCCTGACTATCTCTTAGTTATTAATATTAGTAACAAAGCCCAGAGAGTACTATGTCATTTAATTTTTTCCTGTTGTCATAGTGACAAATCTGTCCTCTCAAAGGCAGACCTACAAGTTTCCGTACAGGTTTTAGGGCTCAGAGTTGATCAACATCCAATGCAGACACAGAAGGAGCCTTCTGTCTGTACCATTGATTCATTTGTTCGTTCGTTCCCTATACTGCTTATTCCAACTCAGGGGGGTGGGGAAGCTAGACCATATCCCAGCAGTTATCAGGCGAGAGTTAGGGCTCACCCTGGAAAGGTCGACAGTCCGTCGCAGGACCCCTCCATTCATTTCATGCGTATTTCAGTCTGTTTTCAGAGTTTCTGAATATGTAAAATTTTACAGTAAACTGTAATTTTTTTTATTTTATTTTTTTTTAAGAATCATTTCTAGCTTTTTTTTCTTTCTTCTTGCATCAATTATCTTTGAAGTTGGCTTCAGTTAACTTTGTAGCTTTGAAATATTTTCTCTGGTGACATCAAAGTCTTTAGATTGATCAGTTTCCTTTTGGAAACAGCGGCCTTACACTTTACAAGTTGTCACATCTGTATGCTTTTCTCATTATAAAGGAAACAATTTAATTTTATTTTATTTGCCCTCTTGAGCATTCTGAGTTGCTAAGTTCTAATTGAGTATACCCATTAAAGCAATTCTTTGTCTTGTAGTTTAGTACAGCTGGTTTATCCCTATAGAAAAATGAATGAATACAAATGCTTGCTCTTTTCCGTTTGTCTGCTTTGTGTGGTATGGAGCTGTAAAGTGCAGGTGCAATTATTTCAGCCTCTTTTTTTTTTTTTGCAGAAAATACACAAACACCCCCTTTCTGTTCCTCTCCCAGGTGTCTGTTTCCTGACTTTGCTTTGTAGTGCTAAAAACCCCCCAAAAAACAAAAATCAAGATTGTAGGCGGAGGTTAGGGATGAAGACATGGAAAGAGTCTTGGAGAAAAAAAGGAGGGGTGGGTCATGCACATCAGAGGTGAAGCACTAATGCTGCATCCCTGGCTTCCAGTCCTTTGTAGTGCAATGAGCAGACAGTTGGCTGGGGGCAGGTAGGGAGGGAGGACAAGCCAAGAGGGGGGATAAAGTACTAGAGGAAGGAGTGGGGCTGGGCTGTACACCAGCAACATGGAGGAAGCAGCAGTTGCTGTCCCTTGGGCTTCAGGCTTTTATCTTGTCAGTTTTGCGGAAACCAATCTCTCAGGCCCTACAGCTCCAAAACATCTACACACCACCCTGATGTGTGGATGTGAATTGTGTGTATGACCTTCACATTCATAGACCCCTCTTGTAATGAGGTAAGCAGTCACTGAACTACACGTGTGCATTATGTATGTACATCTGCATAGCACCCGTACTTGTGTGATTAAATTTGGCTTCACCCTAGAGATGCTTCAATTTTCGCCCTCCAGTGTGTTCACAGATCAACCTTGGACCACTGAAGCCCTAAAGACAGGATTAACATGTGTTCTTGAGTAGATATGTGTGTGTGTGCTGGCTCTCCTGTCCAGTCCAAATTAGTGTGGCTCACCGTTGCTCCACTCTGTCTTTTGAAGATGGGTGAATTGCTAATAGGTGCAGGCCCAATTCAACTCAGCATTGGTTTGCTACCTAGAATAGAATAGAATAAAATATCTTTATTGTCATTGTAACAAGTACAAGATTTAAACTGCCATTCAATCAGATACTTCACATATAAAATTAGTATTAAACATACAAAAAAAAAAGCAGCACTAGCAGAGACCCATCACTCATCCCTTAGAAAACATTTAGCACATGTGTTTTTAGTATTGAGTGTGGTGACTGCAGTTGGATAAAACTGTTTTTGAATCTGTTCTTTCTGGTTTTTATTGTTATAATGTCTGCCTGATGGAAACAATTCCAGGGTGTGAATAGTCCTTTTGTGCTTTTTTAAGCCTAAGGAAACTATGTAGTTCTTCAAGTGTTTGGAGAGGGCAGCCGCCGATCTTCTGAGCTGTTTTGATGACCCTCTGGAGCACTTTCTTCTGAGCTACTGTCCAGCTGCTGTAAGATGATCTCTATGGAGCACTGATAGAAAGATATGGGCAGTCTCTGTAAAATTTTATTCTTCTTTAATACCCTCAGGAAGGGCAGTGTCTGCTGTGCCTTTTTCAGCAGCTTAGAGGTGTTCACGCTCCAGGTCAGGTCCTCCTCAATGTGGACCCCGAGGAAGCGGAGGTATATCATGCTCTCCACACAGTCCCCACCGATCCTCAGTGACATTATGTCCTCTCTTTACCTCTGGACAGCATTAATGACCTCCTTGGTTTTGGAGGTGTTGAGCAGCAGATTGTTGTTCCCACACACCACACAGTCAGTAGCTCCACCTCATCCCTGTAGGCGATCTCATTCCTCCTCAAGATGAGTCCCACCACTGTGGTATCATCCGCAATTTTGATGATGGTGTTACTGTGTTGGGTGGGAGTGTAGTTGTGGGTGTATAGCAGGGGGCTTAGCACACAGCCCTGTGGGGAGCCGATGCTGAGGGCTGTGGATGTGTGGGTCCATTCTTACCCTCTGAGTTTGAGCTGACAGGAATCTCCTGATCCACATGCAGGTCTGTGGGTAAGGATGGTGTTAAACACAGAGCTGTGGTCCACAAAAATCTGTACCTTCCCCTCTTCCTTCTCAATCTTTCACAGTTTGCTTCTATTCCCCTTTATTTTTTCTTCTTATTCTACATCTTTCTGTCTATTTCACCATTTTCCTCTCGAAAGCATACTGAAGTGCTTCACAGCGTCTCCATCCTGTGTCTGCTATTATCACGCATTTGTTTGGATTTTGTTCACTTTTCAATTGAGAACAAAAGAGTCCCTTAAAACAAGAAGAGCCTCTTTGCGTAGCTTAGGGCATCCCAAGAGGGCCTGACAGAAGAAGTGGCACAACCAATTATATGGCTGCTGTTTACATAGAGAGCATCTTCACTCTTGATATAAGCTGCTCTAACAGGGTGCAAAGAGGAAAATAATAGGTACATAAAAAAAGGGAGATACCTTTCTTGCATAGGTCCTAGCAAATCGACGGAATAATCGAATGGAATGTAGTAAAGCTTAAGTATTAATCCTCCTCATAAACTAAGAATGACATGATCCTTAAAATAAAAAGCTGAAAAATGGCTTAAATGATAATTTAAGGGTACATTCAGAGAAATGCTTCAACAGCCAGCACACTCGTGTCTCAATTACAAAAGTATTGGAAACCTCAGATTTTTGTATTTAGCTATAAACTCACAGTTTGAGCTTCCTCTGAGGTGTAGCCATTCCTGCGAATCACTCAACTGTGGTCAGGATTAACCCCGAGGTGGGTGGATTGAAAAACCAGCCTAATGAAACAAAGGCAGGGCCTCTGTGATCAATGTTTGAATGCATTTCTTGGGAGCTTAGATGTCAGAATGTTGCCCATTTAAGATTCAGAAGCTTTTTAAGTATCTTTTTATTTTTCTCCTATTAACTTGGCATTAGAGACCAAACAAAGTTAGGATATTTAAAAAGAGATATTCTGTTCTGTGAGTTTTTCACCAACAAGCTTTTGTATAAAATGTTTTTATCCCACAGCTATGTGTAACATGGTTACTAAGAACAGGGAAATCTCATCTTTAAAAGGAGAACATATAGCTTGTTGTGATTTATGTGGATTTTGTCTTTGTGGTATTTTTATATTGCAGATTTTTTTATGTTTTGTTTTGTTTTTTACTTTTGGTGTTGGGAAATAAATGCTTTTGATAGGTATAGTTCACTTTGCACGAGTGTCTCTGCAAATGCAGAGATATTACAATCATTATATACATTTAAGTACATGAGCATAGTGAGAGAACATGTTCTTTTTAACCTTTAATTGACATTAGCTAAGCATTTTCAGAGCTTGGGAATAACTTTTTCCTGTCATCGATTGTTACCTAAAAGCGGTGAGCAGTGAGGCATGTAGAGAGGTCTGAGCAAGCTCTGATATTGTGTAGTTTTGGTGAGTGTGTCTGTGCATGTGTAAGTGTTTGATTATGGGTCATAGGAGGCCATAGGCCCACGGTGGCCCAGGCAGCCTCAGGCCTCTCCAGTTTCAGAGCTGAGCATTCCTCCCTGACTGCTCCATAGCTGTGAAAACCGCAAAGCAGCTCCAACAACAAACACCCAAGGCACTGGGGGAAAGACAGTTAACCTGTAGCTAATCAGCAACAGGAGTTTTTCTCACTCTTCAGGAGAATTTGTTCCCAACTTTCCAAAATTGCTGGCTCAATGGAAAAATGTAGTTCTCCTTTCCAGTTACTCTTTCTCCCCCATTTTTCTTGTTTTTTGTTTGTGTGGTCTTAACTTTTAAAACACGATTCCTGCTAAGTGGTGGCAGCTCTGTTTGTGTGTACTTGTTTGTGTGTATTTGAGAGCTTCACATCTTGGACCTCCGTTTTTTCCACTAAGAAGGGTGGGGAACCATAGACTGTCTGGGCTTGGTTTTGTACTTTGCAAATAACTTGGCAGTGGAATATGCAGCTGTGCTTGTTTGTGTATGCAAGTGTAATAATAACACAATAAAACTGTTTATACAGCACGTGGGCTGTAAAATAATGACATAACGACGACTGAATGAATGTAGACGATCTGGATTAAATCTGAGCACTTTGTTTAATCAAAGTCTGAGTGTAAATCTTGATGCTAGCCTTTGTTTATTGACCACATTAGAATTAATTTCATTTCCTCGATCTACCAAATTATGACTAATTATGATCGAGACGCTGGGATTGTAACGAGATTTCAGTAAACAGTTTAATCTATTTTTGTTTGTAGCTGCCTGAAAAGGCATTGTTTATTCTGAGAAGATATTTTTCTATTAGAGTTGCAAGGAGTAGTAGAGTAATCAGATAACTGATCACCAGAAGGGTGATTATCATATTTGTATTTGTGCTGTCCCACAATTATGTATTCTGGATAAACCAAACAAAAATATTTTTGTTTAGGGAAAATGAATCAGGACACACCTAGCTTTAATAAAATGGAAAAAAGTCAACATGCTTGATGTTATCACAAAATCTGTTAAAGTCTGTATATAAAGCTGTGGCAGGGCAATAAGTCTATATAAAGTGAATTCCAGACTAGGTGTATATCTGCAGCTTTCTGGGATATAGGTGGTCTCTGGAATGCGGCTAACAAAAGGTGTAGACAAACGGCAGGAAATGTTGGATTGCAGAAACTGGGCAATTTAAGGCTTTGAGTGTGATGGGGGAGCTTACAGCGAAACACCTGCCTACCTGCTGCCACAACACAAACATTAGTTTTACTCTGTTTGTAGCTGCCACATAGCACTGGATCCTGTTTGAAAAGTCCATGTGTGTGTGTACATAACTACACCAAAGAGAGACTGTGTAGGTGATGGGGCTCGAGAGACCCGCTGAATAAATGTGTGTTTTTCAGCCAATGTTTGTGTGTTACAGCAGGTGAATATTCAGGCAACTCTGAGGCTTTCAGAGCACTGAGGCCACTCCAGGACTCATTTTCTCCATGACTTAATGTATCGTTCTGCTTCTTATTCCCTTAGTATAAATTGGAGACCACTAAAATGTTTCAGCCTGGGAGGCGAACTTGGATATGTAACATCAACTTGTGAACCTGGCTCAAAAAAGCCCTTGTTCTGTGTAATAGCTGGGCTCCTCACTCAGGTGACACATTTCCCCTACTAACCAAGAAACTGATTCAAAGGACGGGGTAGGCGATCTGAGTCTTTGGGGTTCTGGTTTTGGCAGATAATTTGGGTTATCGTTTTCTCTGGACTGCTTAATGAAATGGCTCCAGATGCACGAAAGGGAATTACATAGCTGCCGCTGCGGATGTTTCTGGTTTGTTTTCTGGGTTGACATTTAAGATGGTGGCTCAGGTTTTTCATCTAATTCAGTGAACTTGGTTTGGTTGCTTTCTGTTGGATATACGGTATGAGACAAGAACATAGGGCTGAGTCTGAACCTACTTTCCTGTATATTCACTTACAATCTGGAGAGTTGAGTAAAAACAATAGAGTATAAGCTGCATCTAATATAATCACACATGCTCAATGGGATTTCTCAAGGAAATTATGTTAACATAAGCTAATTCTGAGATTTGATAGACTTCATTATAGGAAGCTTGCTGAGCCTACAATAACTCTGGCCCAGCTAATACACCCATTAGAATCTCACTTGCAGAACCTCTGGAACAGCTGCAGATACAGTGCACAGCTTTATCTGATCATTTTGCACCACGGCTCTGCGACTCCAGCATCAATACACCTAAGTGGGATTTGACATTTATTAATTCAAATAGCAAAAAATAAACATTATGGGCCATTAAAAAGCCAGTTGCTAATTTTTGAAGAGTGGTTCAGCTAAAAGTTGGGCTTTTTTAAAACCTGACCTTAGCATAATTTTTTAATCGATCATTAGCAGATCTGAGCGTTCAGGCCACATTAGTAAGTGAATCTAAACAAAAGTTTTTAAAAAACAAAAGTTGTTGCTGCTGATTACAATTCATCCACCCCATGGATGTAATGTGATAAAGTTACTTTTTATGATGTGGTTCCAAGTGTTTTCAGTTTTTCCTTGTAGTTCTACACACTTACTGATCCAAGACAAAAACTGCAAAAAGTTTGTGTCTTGAATTAGCAGAGATGCACTCACACACCTTCCCAAGATGGCAAATAGGTCAAATTGTGTATATTGCTACCTTTACCTGTAATATATTGCATTGATAAAACAAGATATCCAAATTAAAACTTTGTAAAATACCATTATCAATGCAACTTAGGCAAAATATATGAATGCCATCTCCTTGGCGTCAGAGTATATTTATACTACTGATGTATTGTGTAACAGTGTTTGTTGCAATGGGAGAAATGAAACCAGACTGAGGAAAATGTGGAGGTTTTAATGTCAGACATGAATAGCACATGTGCAACTTAAGGTCTGGATTATTTTATTTGTTTTATAATTAGCATTTTTTAAAACTCTTTTTCAATCTCAGTATCATTATTTTATGTTTAAGGCAATATTTAATTTCATACCTTGTTTCAGTTTTTGTTGTAACTAAATGCAAAAAGACAAACAATGGGCTATAAATAAAAATCAAAATAAATTACTAAAGTTGAACTGAAAAAAGAAAAAAAAAGTGTTCATCCAAAATGTCTGGGAATAAGTTCTTAGTAGTTCAGCATCCAGCTTAAGCAGCCGTTTCATTAGACGCTTCCCAGTAAGCTTTATTTGTAAATATGCATGGATTTCATCAGTCAGAAAACATCCTAATAAAACTGGATTCCTCCACAAATGTGATGATATACAATATTTGTATTAATTTGAACAGATGTGAGACATTAAGCTATCAGTAGCCGTTTAGTAACGATCCTCATCGGCAGTCTCTTATTTCCAAAAATATGACAGTTTTTGTGGAAAATCACCATCTTGTTTAGGCCAAATGTTTCTGCTCAACATCTGAAGCAAAATGTTTTTTCAGGCTGTTTTCAGTTGAATCTAAATCTTCAACCTTCTTCCTGATCTGACCTTAATGTCTCTTCTTCCTCTTTTTCTCCACAGAGGATTTTTAACTCATTCGTGTACACAGAGAAGACATCAAACGGGGAGACAGAAGTGCAGCAGGTTAGTAACAAAAGCCATGTGCCTGGGCCCCGGGGGGGCTTGGTCGCCCTGGGCATGCCATCGGGGTGGGGCCGATCCGGTGCCGGCCAGGTGCCCTTGTAATTACGATGTGTCCGTAGTGGTGGGGAGTTGGGGGGGAGTCTCCTCACTTCCCTCTCTTGCTCTCTCCCCCTGCCGCTGGAGACAGCTTCAGGGTGGGTGGGGGAACTAGGCCTTGGGCCTGACCGGAGATATAAGTGTGCAAACTAGGCTCTCTGGTCCCCTGGGGTGGTGGCATGGACTGCCAGGGGTGAGTGAGCATCCATGGTGCTTCCACCTTGGACTCTTGGCCGGGCTGGGCCTTTGCCCTTCTGCCCTCAGGCGGTCCTGGAAAGGCTGGGGCGCCTACAGCGGCCAGCTGAGGAGTTGGTCGCCTGGGAGAGAGATCTTTCTCCCGGTTGTGCCCCTCCCCACGCCTCTCTCCTCCCCTCCCCCACCAACCCACACCATACATTCCACACATAGGGCACTATGGGGCAGGCGGAGACTTTGGGCCTGGCTGAGGGGTCCCCGGTTGCGGAATCCCTCGGTGGACCCTTGCGACTGCCTACCCCACTAAATTTTAATCACAACTTAGTAGGGCTATGCGATAAATCGAATTTTAATCTCAATTACAATCTGGTTTTTCAACAATTATAAAAATGAAATGGTCCGATTATTAGCTTCTTCGCAGTTTACTCTTGTGCTGTTTTGAGCTGCAAATCGAGCGCCACTGGCATTGCTGCGCTCTGCTGCAGGTTCCTCCCACAGTCCCAGCTTTGGTTTAATTCAACTCCAGATGCGAACACCTCAAGTTATGGGCTCGACACACAGGAGGCGACGTTGCTCATTCTCTACTAATGTTCTATGGAACATTGAGGCGGAAATTGCTGCCCTCCTCCAGCCAAGCAACAGGCGACATTCGTGCATGTGAAATGTTTCGCTCGTTCATGTAAACGTGCACACGGGGGCTTACGACGCGACACAAGGAAATAGAAAAATTCAATATTTGTGAGTCGCGTCTAAATAATCCACCAGCTCCCAGAGACACAGAGAGAAAACAAACGTTATAAACAAACATAACTTGTTTCCTCGCCAAAGACACAGTGAACCACCCGGGATTTAAGAAACTCATCAAAACTTTGGACAAACTGTACTGCCATCTCGTCACTATTTTAACCGCATGTCTCTCCCTGCCCTGTATGATGAGGGTGTTATGAAAGACGTGGCTACAGTCCAATGTTTTCCCACCGCTACGGACTTGTAGTCAAGCTGTACCATAGAGCCATATATGACGCAGATTTGTCATCAGTCATTTTCTGTACCGCTTGTTCCCATTAGGGGTCGCGGGGTGAGCTGGAGCCTATCCCAGCAGTGTTTC
>JBAMHW010000016.1:9916223-9954198 GCA_037177495.1 Rhadinocentrus ornatus | reverse complement strand
TCTGGTTGTTTATGCTTCGCAGAATTATACGTGAATATATGTATTCTTTTCTTTCTATACACACACACACACACACACACACACACACATGTAGTGGATGTGTGCATTGTTGTCTGTGACCAACAATAAGCCATTTAAAGCCCCAACCATGGGGTTACTCCAATAATTTGTGGCACTTTTTATGTGCGAAGCACATGTTCGAACCCTCACATTTAACCCAGCTTTCATTCTCTCTTTGATGGCTGCTGTGTGTTTACTGAACACAAACGTGCAGGAGAAATTGGACTCATTATCTTAGTGTGTTAGTCCAACATTCAAAAAATAAGTTTCAAGTCTGACTATTTTGGATGTTTTGGTAGTGACAGCCATTGTTTGGGCAACGCTGTTTTGAAAAACACATATAGTGTGTTGTTCACATCTGTCTTTATGCCTGATAGAAGACCACGATATCAGAGGTATCTCTCAGTTTAATGTAATGACACTGAATCAAAAGCCTTTGAGCTCAATTATCCCCTCTTCTAAAATAGCTGTTTGAACTGTTTTCCTATTTTATTCTGTATTTTGGCATTACAATAAAATCTGTTTGGGTAGAACTGTTATCCAGAGCTTTATACACAAAAGACCTTCTTCAAGCACTTAGTTCTCCAGCTAGCACATTGCTTGCTCTACCACTGAGGGATAGCAAACACATTAGAAATGGTATTACTCTTTGGGGCTCACGCAGCAGCCAGCCTCTTCAAGGTAATTGTTTTCACAGGGTGTTTTGACTGGTGTAGGGTTGGCTGCTATGTGGAAATGCTCACTTCCTGTAACTGGTTGCAGCTTAATGTAATAGAATGGCTGCAACACTGAAAATGACAGGTGCTGCACTTTTCACTTTGTGCTTTAAAGGGGCTGTTTTCATGTGTTTTCTCTGGTGGCTTAAATATTTTTCCATTGCAAATTGGGAAGGCTGCTTTTGTCCTATTGATTCTACACAACGTAACTTTGAGAAGACGGCCCTGATCCTAGTGCTCTTTATTAATTGAATTATTATGAGGGGAATTCCTTTTTACTGCAGAACACCCAGCTTCATGGGGATGATGATCGAGCTTTCCTTCACTCCTTTATTAATATTCACTGCTAGTCGAATGTTTACTTGAAGCATTGTGCAGAGATATAGTAATATTTTGAGAGTAGTTTGGATTTATGCCATTATTTTTTTTTAATCTTTTATCTAATACATGAAAGGCAGTTTGCATGTGTATTTTCTGTAACTCTGGTGAGCTGAGCTCATTTTTAAGAAACAGATTTTTCTGCCCTCATTGAGATGTTTTGATTAGACTCGCAGCTTTCCTCTCCGCTCTCTCCTTCTTTCCCAAATGTTTTTTTGATGTCAAATTCAAAGCGGCTGCAAATGTTTTTTTTTTTATCTGGCATGCATTTTGCTAAGCATCCTGCCCACCCCTTCTATGCAGAGGGGGTTGAAGGAGAATTGCAAAGACTTTAGCCTTATGGGACTCTAAATAAGTGATGTTCAAAAGCAGCTTGTACATCACAGCACCTGTCAGTCAAAACGACTAGTGCCAGGTCTGCAAGTGTGCAGCATGTGTGCATGTTTACAAGTTCACATGTTTGTCTGTTTGTGGCTAAGCCAAATGATGTGAAGGGGAATGTAGTTGGAGGGAAGGAAGGATCAAAGTACCCAGGCTTGGTGCAGTGCAGAACAGCCTGCTCCTCTGCATACCTCCCTGTTGTTTGCAGGCTGTGGAAACTAGGCTTTGCAATACATTTAACACATATTGCAATAGCTTATGATGTTAAAATACATTTCTGTAGAATTACATGTCATCTGTGTAAGGTAATCTTTGGTGACCCCCCCCCCCAACATTTTTTTTATGTATGTAGGCTTATATTAATTTGCAAATCATGCCAATGAGACAGATCTGACTTTATAATCATGCATTTATATAATCGAGTGCAGCCTAAAGCACACATCCTCAGCCCTGTTTTCAACAACCAGTAGATTCTCCACAACTTTGTGATGCATTTCTGTAACAGTTTGAAAAAGAAATGGAATAGATGGAAAAAGTTTACTTGGAATATGAGCAAAAAGACTTGCTATGCACATTTTTACATCCATTTCATCATCAGCTGACCTGATTGGTTGTAAATATTTTTGGAAAAGCATTTTTTTTAGATAACTACAATCAGATTTAAATCAAGTCACTCATACAATATTTCTTGCATGTGGCTATTTTTTTTCTGTTTAGACTCGCACATCCTAGTCAGAGTTTTAATCCCCATCCCTTTGCCCTGGACTTTTATTGTCTGTATCTTTCTGTGCTGTCTCTCTTCTTGCATGCCTTTAACAGATAAACATCATACAGTTCACTCACTGCAGATGCTCTGACCCACATATGAAAACTGCCTGCACCATTTAATTGCATTTCTCTTCCTCATTGTGGAGGAGGAACCATTTAATTAAAGATTAAAAAATCTGTGACTCATTATATGTTGAAATATATTTCTTCTAAATAAGCCTGAGTACAATAGAACTCAGTGAGTGAAGGATTCATCCGTGACCTCCACCGTGTATTTTTTTAGGGTTTGGCATGGTTAATGTGAATGTTTGAAGCTATCATCTTATTTTTATCTTTGAGCCCACCCACTATTCTTCTGCTTTCATCTTCTCAAATGCCATATGTTAACTGTAATCCTAGACTTGGCCTTAGATGGGCCCATGAATGTAATCTAGAAGTGTTCTGAATTATTCTGATTTTCACATTTGTGTCTTATATCTTAACTTGAAGATTAAAATGTAAAATATTTGATTTTGATTAAAATTTGTAACATTTTTAAACATGAATAAAAGATGTGAATATGTATATAAAAAAGTAGTGGAATCGCTCCTTGCCATTAGAAAGAGGCTTCTCCCTGTGTGTTGTGATCTGAGCTGCTCAGTTCTGTGCTGTGGCAGCCAGTACGACCATGCATGCATGTCAAGGCAATTAAGAGCAGGAAAACCTTGAGAATAGAATTAAGAATAAACCAAGTTCTCCAGCTCTACACCAAAAAACAGTCAGTGTGAACTCTATCTCAATTTTTTTTAACATGTTCTTGTAATGAATGGTTGTATGGACTTATAAGTATTGCAAGGAATGTGTGGCTTGCCTTGGACCCTGACTGTACTTGCTTACAGGTCTAGCTTGCTTTTATAGTCCATAAAGTATTTTTTCAATCAACTTGAATGTTTATATCTTTGTGAACCTCAACTATAGCCTTTTACATAACCATGGGCTGCTTTTTTTTCTCATTCGCTGTATTACAGCTAGACTTTTAACTCGTCCATCTTCTTTCACCTCTGGATTATGGCAGATGATGTGAGCCAGGACATTAATGGT
Source organism: Rhadinocentrus ornatus (assembly GCA_037177495.1). Lineage (NCBI taxonomy): Eukaryota > Metazoa > Chordata > Actinopteri > Atheriniformes > Melanotaeniidae > Rhadinocentrus > Rhadinocentrus ornatus. Next base: position 9,950,815 of record JBAMHW010000016.1, on the reverse strand, counting down.
GTCTGTGATGTACTTGACTTTCATTGTGCAATGCCTGCAGAGTTCATGTACTGCTCCTTATTCTCTTAAACACTGGAACGCTGAATGAAGAATCAAATATTCATCCAAACACTTGCCCTCTTTGAAGATGGGACAGTCTGTATTTCCTACAGAAGTTCCCGCTGCTCATATTAAACTGCCAACTCTGAGAGATAACTTTAGCAGCATCTGAGTCGGATGCTACGCGCAGTACGTAAGTCAGAAGAGTCACGCAAGACTCCAACTTTGCCAAAACAGCAAAAATGTTGTTTAAAAAACTAAACAAGATAACTCAAGGTTGTCATATACTTTACTCCAAATATCTTTAGAGACAGATCTATGCAAGGTACTCGAGGGGCTCAAAGTTGGACTTCCTTTTCTGTTTTTGCTCATGGTGCTCACTGTTTCTCCCTAGCTTACTGAAGCAAAGCTGAATCATTGGGATTGAATGTTGTATTTTATAACTGTGACGGTTATTCCTGTGACAGAGTTTGAGATTGCAAGCTGGCGCTTAACCAGTTAGAAATGTTTGTCCCACTCTGGTGTTTCTTTGTCATCTCAAATGTACAACCTTCTAATCTTCTTGCTGCCTGCAAACTTTGTTTAGCTTCCGGTTTAGGAAAGGACCCAAAAACCCTGTAAAAGGTTCCTAAAGCCAAAACCTAGATAAAGTCTGCAAATCCCTGGTTAGTGCTGTAATTTTTTGTTAAAAATTACACTAAAGGAAGGAAGGAACCGATAACAGAAGCCGTGTCTTTTAAATACATGATGACCCAATTAAGTGAGCAGTCTTCGTTTTAATGGCGCTCAAACGATGTATTCAGCAAGCTCGATATTAAGAGAAAAATTCAGGACGTTTTTCCATGGAAAGTATTATTCACAAGCCATAACTTCTGCTTTAATTTGAGGTCTGGGCTAAAGATGATACAGTTACTAATGCAGTTTAGCTGAAATGAAACAAGCAGGGCTCATTAGTTTCAGCATATGGTTCATGTTATTTCATTAACTTCATGGCTTCATGTTATTCAGGTTCATCTGAGTAAAAAGGTTTTTCACTAAAAAAAACGTGAATGCCATAAAGTCAGAGGTGTGCTCAAACCCGAGAGGTTGTTTTTTTTATATAAAGTAAGTAGTGAAATGGTAAATCTGAAAGCCAGTGCCGCTCCTCCAACAAATGAGCTGGACATGCTCTATAAATTCTCTAATGCTGGCTGTTTGTGTGTTTTTAGGTTTGATGGAAACTTCAATACCAACGTCTCCAAAACCATCTGCTGTGACAGACTTTCCCCCACCGTCAACAGCCGAGCTTTCAACCCCGGACGAGACCTCAACTCAGGTTTGCTCAGCACACAAACTCACACACACGGATCAAGGGACATTTGCTTGTGAATAAACCAAACTGGTTTAAAAACTGAACCTTTTGAACTTTTTAAAAATGATTTCTACTGTTTATAAAAGGGCAACAATGAAACTAGTTTTTCATGAACTTGTGTTATCTCTTCCATCTTTCTCTCAGCTCCTGAAATTTTAATGATGTAGAGGACATTGATGTGCGATTAAAACGAGCTCTATGCATCCAAAAAGACATTTTTGAAGTCTTTCATGTACTGTCTTCCTTTTTTCTTCTTGTTTTCTGCCTTTTCAGACTTTATTTTTACACTCAAGGCATCAAACCAAGTCTGTCTGACTTTGAACTCTGTTTTTTGTTTTACTCAAATAATGTTTTATCATTCCTTTATGAAAGCTGCTTGATCTGAAATGGAAGTTGTAACAGTTCACAAAACTATAAGACACTATTGAAATGCAATTTGACTGCTGTGTGTGACCTCATCATTAATGATGTATGAGTAAGAGCAATAGACAGTTTGATGGCATTCTCACTGCAGTCAAAATACATTTAATAAAGCTCCTGATATACACATTGCAGAGTATTACCTTGTAAGCTATATTGTAAAAGCACAGCTTGTTCTGTCCAGGAATTTCACTTTGCATTGTAGCAGACACATTTGTACATCTTTATGCAACCCCAGTTTCAAAAAAGTTGGGACACTGTGTAAAATATAAATGAAAACAGAAAGCAATGATTTGCAAATCTTAATATCCTGAATTTTATAACATATCGGATGTTGAAACTGAGACATTTGACCATTTAATGGAAAATATTAGCTCATTTAGAACTTGATGGCAGCAACATGTCTAAAAAGTTGGAAAAGGGTGATCCCTACGACTGTAGCATCCCTGCTTCTTTTAACTTCTGTCTGTAAACATCTGGGAATGGCTTCCCCTGGAAAACCATGCTGTTGTGATGGATGCAGTATGTGGTTTTGCATTGTTAGCTGAAATATCCAAGGCCTTCCCTAATAGAGACATTGTCTGGATGGAAGTATTTATTGCTCTAAAACCTCTACTATATGTATTCTCCTTTATCAATGGTGTCTTCATAAATGCGTAAGCTTCCAGAGATGACAGCAGCATTTCTAGATTGTTCTAACATATGGCTTCGTCCTCGTATGATAGAACTGAGCTGCATTAGTGGATTGCATGATGAACTTCACTTATTTCTGGAAGTGTTCCTGAACCAACGCAGTGATTTCCAGTAGAGAATCGTGCCAGTTTCTAATGCACTGCAGGGAGTAAAGATGACAAGCATCTGGTTATAGCCTTCAGCCCTATCCTAGAGATTCCTCTCATTCTGATCTTCAGTCATTTTACGTTCAGAAACATTTTCCTGAAATGATTTTTGTTTTGTTTTTTACAAATTTTTGGACACAGTTGTGAATTGGGGAATCTCTGCCCATCTTTACATCAAAAGTGCTCTGCCTCTCTGAAATGCTCCTTTTCTACCCAGCTGTGTTTTCTAACCTGTTGCAAGTCAAATGCTCCATCCAATTTGCTGCCATCAAAGTTAATATTTTCTAAACAAAAAAAAAAAGGTAAATGCCTCAATTTCAACATGGGATATGTTGTTTTTGGTCTATCTGGGAATGAAATTTGGCTTTTTATTTACATTTTACATTATTTTTTTTAGGGAAAAATAAGAGTTTAATCAGACATTTAGTTTTCAAAAAGCTTGTTAAAATTAGAATCAAGTGTAAAAATTGAAGTATATGACTGTATCTAATTAAGGATGAAAAATTAATTTAAAGGATAAGTCAAAAGAATAAAGTTACCTACAGATGATTACATATGTTTTACCTGTTTTTTTTTTTTGTTTTTTTTTCATTTTTAATTTCAATTCCAGTTCTATAGCAGTTGTAAATTGAGCTTGACTTAAAGTTCAGCCAATAAAATTATCCAAATTAACTTCCTGGATAAAGTATTAATTGGAGAATATTTCAAGATGTTATAGCTGTAAGTTATAGCTCACAATTACAGAAAACAGAGAGTTTTTAGCACATCTTTAATATCAAAAGAACTCTACAGGTTCCCAAAGGGATTCCTGAAAGGTGTCAGGTCTGAAGTGCACTGAACACTGCCTTTGCATTGTACCAGATATTTCCTCTTTCATTATGAAACCTCCATCATCATCATCATCATCAGTTCATCCTCTGTCATCTCATAGTCTTTTTTCCAGTATCCCCTGTCTGCAAGTAATTCATAATGACTGCCATTCATAACAACTCGCCATCGGCGGGCTTTTATTTTCCTTACCAGCCAGTCATGGCAAGTTCAAGTTACCCCTCCGCCTCCTTTCCCCCACTATTATCCCTCACACTCAGCCCTCCTTGACCCCCAAACTCCTAGTGTATTCATTCTCTCCCATTTGTCTCAGTCCATTCTAAACAGGCTGCTACAGATGGGAGGGAGTAACTGTGAGAGGGAGGGATAGCTGAGAAGGAGAGAATGATAAATGAAGGGAAAGAAGGGAGGGGTAAGAGCTGATTGAAATGGAATAATTTTGTCAAGACTGCATTGTATTTCTTCCGTCTTCTGCCCTTTCATCTATCATTTTACTTGTCTTTAGAAGGGGAAGTTTGTGGATATGGAGGGATCTGTGCTGATACCAGCTGGTGGGAGAGAAAATGAGATGAATACAGTTTGATTACAGAACTAGCTTGATACATCTTTACTCCTTCCTCAACCTTTCTTTATTCCAGTCTTTCCTCATAAACAGTTTAGCAGTTTTTCTTATTTAAGAGGTGTTACGTGGCCCCCAGTTTGCTGTTTTACCCACGTTCTACTATACACGCATCATTCATTTTAAGTCCTTCCATTGTTGGTGACCACCTTCTCAGACCCAGAGCCTTTCATTTTCACAAACTGTGGTCTGTTTGGTAGGTAGGCATAAATCCAGACGGTTATTATTCAACCATCATATATCAATAATAGTTCCAGGACTGATAATGTAATGGTTCAGTTTGTTGTTTTACTGTTTCTTTATCCTGTAGCTGAAACACATTATAAATTTGATGGGTTGTTATTTGGTTCTACAGACATGACACTCAGAGGATGAACTTTAGATGTTATGACTTGCAACCTGCAAAACAAAGTTTGCACTAACCATTAAATATTTCTTTAACTACCAAAGGGTTTGGTGCAAAAATTTGGTGCACAGATTTGAGGTTTTCAGACTCATGAAGAGGTCTTTTTCTCTGAGCTCCCGTTGGTTGATGTTTTTAATAGTGATGGTTGGATTGCCATAAAAGTCAGTGAATGCCTTCATAATTTATGTGTTAATTCTCCGGGATAAAAACGCATTTGTATTTAATACCCCCCTAAATGGATTTGACACCTGCAGAATGAAGAGATGGAATAGAGGAAGCAATAATAGAGAGCAGTGATGGTAAACAAATCAATAAAATATGTGCAAAACGCATAGAAAGAAATGGAAAATAATGTGTGAGTTTTAAAAGATTTAGAAAGCATGTACTACTTTATCTGGGTGTCATTAGAGGGTAAAAACTGAAGTAGAAGGTAGTAGTGGGAGTTGCACCTGACTGGATGGCCTTCACCTCCTTTTGTCATGCGGGGAACCATCCTTTCATGGCACAAGGGGCTGTAAATAACTTGTTTGAGTGCTACAGTGCCATGATCATATTCTGCCTGAAACAGTGTAAGAATTGAAGTACTGGTGTGTCTCTTTCTCTGGGATCAAGTAATGAGTAATGCTGCTGCATTTTGCACCAGATGCAGGCAACAGGGATTAAACGATACTCACATTATATAGAATTACAACCATTCATCTCATTAAAGGTCAAATAGAACCAAACATAGGAAAATATAAGGATTCACGTGGGTGGCACATTCAGTGTTGTAGCTGTACTTTAAACTATTTTTATTGATGCTGATGAATCAAAGCAGATGATTTGAAGACAGAAGTTGTAAAGTTGGAGGAAAATGGGTGTCATGTGGTTACAATTTCTTGCCTCGTCCATCTCTTTCTGAAATTTAAACATTGTTGGCAGAATAGATCAACATATGTTTATATAATCCTTCTGCTGTTGATGCAGCTGAGTGGTTCCTGTTTACATTTGCCACAGAGATGGATGGAGTGACCAGGCATGGATGATGCATGTGTCTCAATAAAGAGTAAATATAACCAGTATAGCTTTTTGGTGGTTTTCTCTCTTTTTGTCTTTTTTTTTCTTTTCTTTTATGTTAAGAAATTAAAAAAATTTGTGAGTTAGCTGTTTGTGTCTTGAATGTTTGAGTATTTTTCTGCACTAACCACAAAGGAGGGGGAAAAAACAGCTTGCAAAACTGGTACAAAGTTAGAAAAGGTGAAAACAAGTTTTCTTCGGCAGGTGATTAATTCAGCATGCCCACATGCCAAGAACTACATTCAGAGACTATGTGTATCCTGTGACAGACAAGGATGTTGTTTGGATGTCTGGTAGGGGCTGTAAATGTATTTAACAAGATATTTTAAAGTCCTGTCCTGGCAATATTTAGCCAAATGGCAAAATAGCAGGTGTGTAGATAAAGCTTCTAATGGCCTAATAATTATAAGTGCTAAGAAATTAAAGATTGACACATTTGGTCAAGTCAAACCAAACCTTTTCTTCAAAATATATTAAATGCCAAAGGACTGTTTTTAGTCTCATATGGTTTAAATAATTAAAATACTTTGTATCTTTGCTGTGTACTTGAAGCCTGTTTTAGTATGTGCATCATATAAAGGCTGGTGGTTATTTCTGCCTTCTCTTTGAGGACTTTAGGTGCTTAGATTGGCTGCAGTTGACCTTCTTTTCTGTATCTTAAATAAAGAAAAGTCGCCTAATGAGCTACACGTGCTATATTTTCATATAAGGCCAATTCTGAAGCACGCTGTTCCCTTGTGTACTTGTTTTTTTCTTAGTTAAAAGCCAAGAATTTCTATTTGTATCTGCCTTCTATCTACACACAAGTGAAAATGTGGACACCCCTTGCTAAAATCTTTCTAATAATTTTAACAAAATAAGCCTGCAGAAGCTGTAACTGGCTGTAACTGACTGCCACCTCAGACAAAAATCTAGAAAGTTAACACAATGCCCTGACCAGTAGTTAAACAGAAGGCATGTTAGTATTTGAGACCTTGTAAAGCTTTAGTAGGGAAGCTCACATGGCCTCTGATATGCTAGAAAACAGAAGACCAGTAAAAGGGAGAAGGGTTATAATGAACAACAAATGTTTTGAAGTCCCTGATTCAAACCTGAGAGACTGGGGTGTTCTCTTTTAATACTACTATTAATTTTAAGAGTTTTCATTTAAATTAAAGGTAGAAAGAAAAACAAGCAATCACTTCTAACACACCTTTAACACACATTTTTCTCTTCTAATTTCATTAATGAAATTAACTTTTCTGTCCGTCCCTTCTTCTGCAGTGCTGGCTGACAACCTGAAGTCCAACCCAGGCATCAAGTGGCAGTATTTCAGCTCGGAGGAGGGCATCTTCACCGTCTTTCCTGCTCACAAGTTTCACTGCAAAGCCAACTATGAGCACCGCAGCAGGTAAACCAGAACGTCTCTCTGTTGAATTTTTTTTTTTGACATGCAGCTGTTGACAATTGCAAAGTGATGAAGTTTCTACCAAAATATACACGTGGCGAACTCCTGAGACAGACTGGCTAAGCTTGAAGACACAACAACTTGTTTCTACCTTCGTCTTCATCACCCTCACTCACCCCTCTCCATCCATCTCTGCCAGTTTTTGTGGGGTGGCCCAGAGGGCATTGCTCATTGCATTCTGCTCTCACACCACCACCACTCATGCCCTCAGCTGGAATTGGGCTTTGCACCACAGTCCGTTGGAATTTTACGCCTCCAGTGTTGTGGATTTTTTTTTAACCACAACTGAAAGACTTCTCTTTCTTGGATCTGCCTCTTTTTTCATGTCTTTTGGGTTTTGTTTTCTTTTTCTTTTTAAAATCTTGTTACTGTTTAGCTCAGCGACATGGCAAAAGCCACGGGAGAAATGACTTTAGTTAGCTTGTTTCTGACGTGAATAAGGCTTTGTGAGTATATCACTCCATTCTTTGCTCCATGTATGTGTCAATTCATTCAGCAGACCACACACACACACACTATTTTACTTTATGTGACACACACTCTGTTATCATCTCAAAAAAAAAGAAAAAAGAAAAATGGATTCAATTTCAGCTTCCTTGAACAAATTAGGTAAACAAAATAGATAACAGATCAGTGTGCATTTCTACATTTGATCCTAAAAGGCATTAATCATATTTGATGTCACCAAAATAAAAGGTTTTTGTGGTTTTCATAACTTTTAGGAGATTCAAAGATCATGAAAAATTATTTATATGAACTGTGTGATATAAAGAAAAAATCTAAACTCATACAAAACCATACAACTACTGAATATGCCGGTGCACCATCCACAATAATCCCCTTACCTGCCCGTGTGTGTATATTTGTGTGTGCATCCTTGCAGGCCTGTGTACGTCTCTGCAGTGCGGCCGCAGTCTAAGCACATTGTGGTGATGGTCGACCATGGAGCCTCTGTAACTGAAACCCAGCTTCAGATCGCCCGGGATTCAGCGTTGGTTATCCTCAATGCCATAGATGAGCACGACAAGGTTGGTGAAAATGATCAGTCTCCTTTGTGTTTTTCTTAATAGGTAATAAAAGTGTTAACTTTTATACTTCTCCTCCTCAGATCTCCATTCTGTCTGTGGCAGAGATGGTTCGCTCCTGCTCTCTAGACCAATGCTATAAGAGTTTGCTGTCTCCAGCTACTAGCGAGACCAAGAGGAAGATGAGCACCTTCATCTCCAACATCAAGGCATCCGATGGAGCCACCCAACATGCAGCTGGCTTCCAGAGGGCCTTCCAGCTGCTCCGCAACACCACCAGTCTCAGCAAACAGAGCACCAGTAAGAAAACTGTGGCTTTGTGTTGTGACTGTTTCACAGATGAAGTCAAGCTTTGATTCTTTCTTTAACAGATAATAATCATGATCGGTGTGCTCCTATTACTTTGTCTGCTATTACCTGACATGTCTCGTGTCCTCTATAAGCCACAGACATGGTGATCATCTTTCTGTCATCTGGCATCACGTCTCGAGAGTCGTCAGAGCAGGAGAAGAGAGCCACTCTCAGTGTGGTTAGAGAGGAGAACCGACACCTCAACAACTCGGTCATGATCCTCACTTATGCTCTCATGAATGGTGAGATGCTACACCTGGAAGATGTACTGATGCCTTCAAACGCAAGTCAACATTGTTTATTCAGTATTTTTATTTGCTACTAGAACCACTCAGAAAAAACTGCAATAATGAAGGGCCTTCTGAAAGTAAAAGGGAATTATCTGCTGCTCATTAGTTTGTGTTTCCATCTTTTGCCTTTGCAATTTCCAGGAATTATTCAAGTAAAAAAAAAAAATAGACTAGTTTTTTTTTTACTTGGGGGAGTAGCATTTTGTTCACATTTGTATATTGATCATCTTTTCCTGAACATTAAAACACTGTTGTGCACTTACATCAGGTTTTATACTTGTTTTGGGAATGCATCAACATGGAACAATTTAGTCCTTTTACTAGAAAACATATATGTTATTTCCCCTGTTTTTTGGCTACAGTAATAATGACTCTTTTCCCTTTTGGCTTGGCTGGGAAATGTTTCTATACGTTTCACATCCCGACATTAGATATTTTCTGTTCCTTTATACATTTTGTTCAAGAGAAGACTGACTGTAAGAAAAGCTGTGTGAAACCTCAAAGTTTTGTTTTTTTTTTACTTTGTGTGTGTGTGTGTGTGTGTGTGTGTGTTAATTTGAGGTCTGTATTCTTATTTTCCTCTTTCATTGTCCTTCATCCATCAGCCTCCTTTAATTCCCACCTCCCCCTGCAACACACAGACACTCTCCTGCTGAGCATGCATTAGTCCACCATTAATACAAATCATTTTTGCATTGGAGAATGGAAATGAGGTACATCTAAGAGAGAGGAGCATGAGACTTCAAAGGGCATGCTGCTCACTCGGTGTGTGACTGACAGAGGACCTTGGCTCTTTTAAGAGAGATGATGAAAAGGATGCAGAAATCTCTCGTTCTTTGAGTTTATCAGCATTGCATATTCAAAAAAACATTTGTTTTGTTGCCGATGGTTTTGAACAATACTGAAAGGCCTGCTGTGGATGCGGGACTCGATTCACTGCGTCTCCTGCCAAATGTGAAGTGCTGATTGTTCAAGGAGATCGGCAGTCTCTCAGTACTATAGTGCACAGTTTCATGTGTAAGTGTGTGCGTTTATATGTCTGTGGCAGGTTTTAGGAGCGGGGGTAAATGGCTTTGTAGTTTAAATAAAAAAGACTGTCTATTATATTGCTTATACCCCAGAATAATTAAGGGGCTAATAAATGAGAAGTAGGAAACGTAAATTTGACTTTTAAGAAAGAGAAAAAACATTACACATCACAATATTAGATGAGTTAGCATTTTCTCTCCCACATTAATGAAAGTGAATAGAAACCTGAGGTGTCAGCAGAATTTCCTCTTTGAGCTTGTTTGACGCTATCATCCATGGCGACATCGCCTCCACTTTTTAGCCAAGCGTAATGATGAAAAGAGCAAAGCCTTGGTATTAAAAAGGGATTCTGCTGTAATCCATTCAATGATTGGATGCTGGCAGACTGTCTGCCCCGTCTTTCCCAACGGGCCATGGGATGCCAAATGTTCAGGTGACAGCTGCAGGGAACTGCCACCCACCCATGTATTTTTCCATCCATCCTCTAAAAGACCTTTATGATGCCTGAAAAGATTAAGTTAAGTGTGCATTCATGTTTGAGCTGTATATTGTCTTTAAAGCAATGAGGGATTTATTTATGTCATGATCACTGAGCTTGACAGACGACAGCTGGGCTCTGTAGGAGCCTGGGACTGTACAAGTGAAGCTTATGGAGATCATCAGGGCCTACAAGCCAGGGCCTGCATGATGATGTCTATCTCTGCTTCTGCTGTGGAAACACTTTTTGGGCAAATTTCATGTGGCAAGGTTTATTATAATCCAATTTAATGCAAGCCTTTTGCTGTTCAACCATGTGAAGCGCATGAGGTTAATTATAGTAAAAATAAACTTCTTGCCACAAGAGTTGCTTTGAATTGAGTCCTTGTTTGGTGGCAGAAGTAATTCTCTTCTTATAGCCAGAGGAAAGAGAGAAAATGTTGCCTTTTATAATCGGAATTTGAGTCATGCACTCTGTAGTGAAGAGCTGTTTACTCCTTTCAGCTCCTTTTCAGTCAGTCCCTCCTCTTTTTATTTTCACTATTACCCTCTTCAATTAGTCTGTAGGCAAACCATCAGTTACAGATTTGTTCCCAGTATTTCTGCTTAATTAAACCAAACAGTTGACTTCCTTTCTTCTCCCTAACTCTGTTTCTGTACCACCCCTCTCTTCTCCTCCCTCAGAGGGAGTTACAGGCTTGAAGGAGCTTGCCTTTCTGAGAGACTTGGCGGAGCAGAATTCAGTAAAGTATGGCGTCGACCGAATGTTTGACCGAGAGCGCTCCTCTATCGTGTCCTCGGCCGGATCTGCAGGAGCTTCCATGATGCCGGTGATGAAAGGCAGTATGATGGTGCTGAACCAGCTGAGCAACCTGGAGACGACAGTAGGGCGCTTTTACATCAACCTGCCCAATCGTATGATCGACCTGGCCCGCTTCAGCCTGCCCTACTCTGACCAGATGGGAGATGGTGAGTAAAATCTAGTCAGAGATGATATTTAAGTGACTTTTGGTTTCAGAAGATTTTTGATTAACTTAATTTCTTAATCACAAGGATTTATTATGACCGTGAGCCGGCCATGTTACTTTGGTAACCTGCTTCTGGGTGTCGTTGGGGTGGACGTAAACCTGGCCTACATCCTGGAGGATGTCACCTACTATCAAGAATCCCTGGCTTCATACACTTTCCTCATTGACAACAAAGGTCAGTCAAAGAGGCGTGCACGGATAAACACAAACATTTCTCGTTGACAGGCTCTAAATCTGCCTTCAGCTCACTTTCTTCCAGATGATACAAAAGACAGCAGGAAAATTCTGTAGGAATTTTTATATATATATATATATATATATATATGTTTTGTTCTTCCACTTTAAGTGGAAATGCTCTTTATTTGGTTTTTCTCATCTTTCTCTACAGTCATTATTTCTTATTGGGATTAATTGACATTTTCTATGTAGTGCTGGCATTTTTTTGGCACTTCATTCTCCACTCAGTGCGTTGCCACGGTGCTGAATGGTTAGTGCCCATGTCCGGTCCAGGTTTGTTTTGGCCTCGACCGAGGAGGATTTTGACTCAACTACTGGTTCTTTAAAGCTGGAAAGGCTGTGCTGAGCCAGCCTGGAGAGAAGTGACATTAGTAGTTGGGCTTTTACAGGAGTTTTGCACATCAGGGTGAAGAAAGTCAAACCAGTCAGAGGTAAGAACAAGAATGGATTGAAAATCAAAGGAAAGTTTCTAAAGAGCTTTGAGGAGAAAAAGAGTGAAAAGAAAGTAGGAGACTCAGCTGTAAAGAAATGTTTGGTAGGTGAGGAGGGATGTGAGGGGAAAGTAGGTTGGAGAATAATTCCTAAAACATTTTTAATGTGAATTACATGGACTCACATGAAAAGTTGAAATAAATGTTCAACTTGTGAACTGTTCACAGTTAAAGAATGTCTGCAGGTGTGAGGTTTGCTTCCTTGTTATACCTTTCAATGAGTCTCTTTTTGATTTTACTTATTTTATTTCGTAATAAATATGCCATCAAATTATAGCTCATTACTGCACCATGCCTATTAGAACTGCAACTCCAGAAACAAGGACAAATGACTCCCATTAAAGCTATTAGCTACTGTTCAAATCATCTGCTGCCAATTAGTGTTAAAATATGCAGCTGACAAAAGGCATCGACACCAAAGAGCCAAAAACAGCAAATGAGTGTGATTTAAATATTTGTTGCATTTAGTTTAACTGCTATTAAAGTTTTAAGGCTCTGTGTGACAAGCTTTTTTGTAACAGTTTGAAGGGAATTGAAATATGTTTGATTGTTTTTCTGACTTTTTAAAAATCATGCACCAACATACAATGAAGCAAACCCGTGTTGTCCCCTGGAATCAGTTATAATTAGTTGTTATAATTAGCTATTAGTTGCCATGTCCTCTGCAGTAAGTCTCCAGCTCCTGTTTTAGCCAATCGCCCTGTTGTTGTTTTGATTTACTAAAACCACCGAACATATACCATGCTGCAGGTTACACCCTGATGCACCCTTCACTGACAAGGCCCTACCTGATGACTGAGCCTCCCCTGCATACGGATATCATCCACTATGAGAATATCCCAAGATTCCCTGTTGTCCGACAGAACATCCTCAGGTGAGAAAAGATGAGGAGCTTTACAGTAAAACAACTGTAACAAAAACTCCTCCAGGCTGGGATGCACACATGAACCGATTGTTGAGGGCGTTTTGTAATTCAAAGTGTATGTTTTGCAGCCTCCCTTTGGGCAGTCAGGTCATTGCTGTGCCTGTTAACTCCTCTCTGTCCTGGCACTCCAACCGACTCAGAGACAACACCAAAGATTCGTACAACGTCAGCTACGCCTGGAAACTGGTAAGTGTTCCTATAGACTGTAAAGACACTAAACAAAGAATTGCTCAAAATCATTCTTTAAAGGAGTCCTTAACACATTATCTTCTTCATATTGTCTGCATGATTCTACTCTTTGACGAAGAGAAAATGCCATGTGAGTCAAACAAATGATGCAGTGGTGTTTAATATTCACATTTCACTGCCAGCAGACCACAGCATTAGTAGAAGTATTGTACCTTAGAAGACGAGTAAATTCTCACACAGTCAGTCTCCTGACAACCATAGCTGTAGTTGGAACTTTGCCATAGTCATTTATTTACACTATGGTTCTTCTCCCCCCCTTCTAATGCTCTTGATCTTCACTGCACCACTCTGCAACAACAGTGTAAAAATTTCTGCTCCCAGTCTTTATGTCACCACCAAACCTCCACCACCACCACAGACTAAATTAGTCCTTGGAATAAAAAACCCACAACCATCAGCTGTCTAACGTTCAAATCTGCTTTTCATTCGTGGCCAAGAAGTAGCATGTTTTAGGAGAAAATGGCAACAGAACACTAAACAACATCAGGTCTTTCAGAGACTTATTTCCCTTTAAATTTTTTTTTGTCAGAAGCAGAGATGCACATTTGATTAGGGCATTTTACTCAAACCTCTTTTTGTGTGCTTTTGCCTTTTTTTTCCCCGCACAGTCACTCGAGTTGAAACACATCACCTTTGTTGTGAATTTGGCATCTCTCTCCACCTCTCTCTCTCTCTCTCTCTCTCTCTCTCTCTCTCTCTCTCTCTCTCTCTCTCTCTCTCTCTCTCTCTCTCTCTCTCTTTCTCTCTCTCTCATTGGTTAGAGATTGAAGCTTTTTGGCTCTGTCTGAAAACTACTTGCAGTGTGTCCAACATGTTGCTTGATTCAGCGATGACATGTGTGAGAGTAGAACAGCTGTTAAAAAGGACACTTTTCTCATCTGCAGCTGAGAACTTTCCCACTGATCTAAGTGGGAAAGATGGTGTCAAGAGCCTAATTTTATTAGTTTTTAGCAGTTGACATACCGTTGGTATCAATGTTTACTTTTATTTTAGTTTTAAAAAGTAGAGTATGTAACCCCAGCTTTTTGCACCCTCTGGCATTATTAGACAACGGGGTCAGGAACTCTGACCTCAAAGGTCATGGTCCTGCAGGTTTTAGATGTTTACCCGCTCTAACACACCTGATTCAGATTAAATGGATCAAACAGCTTATCAAGTACTGCTCAGTGTCTAATTAATTTAAATGAGGTGTGTTGGAGTGGGAAAACATTTAAAACTTGCAGGCCAGTGGCCCTCAAGGACCAGAAGTCCCCAACCCTGGCCCATGCATTGGCAGAACTCTGCTTACCCATCAAGACTTTTTAGTCACAAGATGGCACTGTTCTAAAACCTATCCCGCTTTATATCCACTTTATATTGAACAACAACATGCACTCGCAGGTCACTTTTTTTGGTATACCTTGTCAGAATAGGGCTGGACCCACTTTTGCCTTCAGAACTGCCTTTATTCTTCATGGCTTCCCTAGAGTTTATGCTCCATATTGACATGATAGCATCACAAAGTTGCTGCAGATTTGTAGCCGCACATCCATGGTGAGAATCTCCCACTCCACCGCATCCCAAAGGTGCTCTATTCACTTGAGATCTGGTGACTATGGAGGCCATCGGAGTACAGTGAACTCATTGTCATGTTTTAGAACCAGTTAGAGATGATTTGAGTTTGTGACATGGTGCATTATTCTGCTGGAAGTAGTCATTAGAAGATGGTACACTGTGGTCATAAAAGGATGGAAATGTTAGCAGCAATACCCATCCTATGGTGTTTAAACCATGCTCAGGTGATAGTAAGTGGTCCAAAGTGGGCCAAGAAAATATCCCTCACACCATTACACCACCATTGATATGAGTCAGAAAGGAACGTCCAGATAACTGCAGCTCACTGGATATTTTCTCTTTTTGGTTGTTGTGTGTGCAAATCTCAGTAGATCAGCAGTTCTAAATTACTCAGATCAGCTTGTTTGGCACCAACAGCCATTGCACATTCGAAGCCACTGAAATTCTGATGCTCTGTTTAGACTTCAGCAAGTCGTCTAAATGCATTGAGTTGCTGCCATGTGATTGGCTGATTTGTGTTAACAAGCAAAGGAAGCAGTATGTTTATATGATAAACATAATATTTTATTATGGACCACCTAAAACCAGCTGTAAAAACAATGAACACAATATAAAAGTATTTACAGGTGAAATGGATGAAGTAAAAGACATCGCCCCCTGCTGGCCATTATAAAGAATGTAGATTTAATCAACATGAAAATGGCAATCAACAATGGGAACCTAAAGCTGCACATTTTTCCATATTAGTTAATCTGCTGAAAAGACGAAGAGCACCAGTTTATTAACCATAAAGTGCAGTTTAGTTTATTCTTTTATATGTGTTTACCAAATATTTATACAGGAAATCTGTTCTTTCATTATAATGAACATAGAAACTGCAGTTGCTTCCATTTTCACATCAGATGTATAACCCATTATTACCTAATGTAGCTTAAATATGGTTTTGTCTTCCAGGTCATGTGTGGTACAAAAGCTAAAAATAAAAAAACAAAACAAATAAATAAAGATGTAGACAAAATCAGTTAATTAACAATACAACAGATTTTGCAGGTCTAACTGGTTTGAATTTGATGCTCCTTGCTTCTACAAAGACCAAAAACCTAAAGCTGATAGACAGTTTCAAGTTCTCCAGGTTTTCTAAGGCTTTTTAAACCAAAGTCTTCATCCATGGCTGTAAATGGCTTTTGATGAGTCCACCTTTCTCCTCATTTTTAAATTCTATTTGAAAGCCAAAGCACTCTATAAATAAAGGGACTTTTATTTTAAAATGAAATTATGTGCTGAGTAGTCTGGCCTTCTAATTCTTTAGAGGGATGAAGAAGTATAGAGCTGAGAGCCACTGGGAGGTTTGGGTCCTTTAATTAGATTTGATGACAATTAAAGGATTCATGTCAAATTTATATTTAGTTTCCTTCTCTCCTTGTTTTGTCCTCTAGGTCCAGGACACGTCATTCATCCTGTGCATTGTGTACGTGCAACCAGAGATCCCAGTGAAGCAGCTGAAGAATCTGAACACAGCTCCCAGCTCTAAGCTGCTCTACCATCGTTTAGATCTGCTGGGTCAGCCCAGTTCCTGCCTGCACTTCAAGCAACTCGCCACTGTTGGTAAGAAAAAACACCAAAAGCAACAGACCAGGCTTACTGCAGGATTCAAACTTAGTCCAAAAAACTTGTGCCTGTTTCCCAGAATCTCCCACAGTGATGCTGGCAGCTGGTAGCTTCTCCTCTCCCTATGAGCACCTCAGTCAACCAGAAACAAAGCGGATGGTGGAGCACTACACTGCCTATCTGAGTGATAACACCAGGCTCATAGCCAACCCAGGCCTCAAGGTACACAAGAACAAAAGTCTTTGAGCCCACACAAATGTAGCCCACAGTAAGGATCAGCCTGAGGGCACACACAGTCTCAAACACAAAGGGTTAAGCTTGTTTACCTTCAAAAACATGCCACATGCTTCTTCCTGGGCTCAGGTTTAAGACATGATCTCTTGTTCTCTTTAAAACACAGTGAATGTATCTCACTCTCATATCAGAGGTTGTTAAATAGATTTATTTATTTATTTTTGTAACATTAGTTTTCTTAATTTTTTTTTTTAGCTCTTATTTCTTATAACATCTGACAAGTATGTCCAGCTTTCAGTATTCTGGTATTGCAGCTAAAATTCCAAAAAGCTAAAATTATGTTCTGTATCTTTAAGAAGGGGACACACCTCCTCATGGGTTTTGGCACTCTGTGTGCATTCCTGTCCTGGGGGGAGTTAGTTTGAAAACCTCAGTCCCAGCACAGATTCCCAGGCTAGTCTTA
Organism: Rhadinocentrus ornatus; assembly: GCA_037177495.1. Taxonomy (NCBI): domain Eukaryota; kingdom Metazoa; phylum Chordata; class Actinopteri; order Atheriniformes; family Melanotaeniidae; genus Rhadinocentrus; species Rhadinocentrus ornatus. Next base: position 9,933,849 of record JBAMHW010000016.1, on the reverse strand, counting down.
AAGACCCCCTCCAGTGACCTCATCACTGCTTTCAAACTTGAAGGCTTTTATAAGAATGGCTGTAGGAGATGATTTTTCAGGCCTTTAAGAGCTAATCGAGTCCTAATTCCAGCTTTCTTTCAGCTGAGCTGTTGAGGATTTTGATCAAACTCCTTTTCTCTTTAGAAAAGATGTATCCGCTCATTTGGCTGCAGAAGTGAACTTGCCAAAAGTTTTAGCCAACTTACATTCAAGCCAGTAGCAAATAAACCTTTTCAGTCTTTTTCACCTAACCAAATTGTTTAATTGATTTCTCTTTCTACTTCTTTCCACACTTCCCTTCATCCCTCCATCTTGTCCTCTCTGCAGTCCTCTGTCAGGAACGAGGTTATGGCGACTAGTCACGTCACAGATGAGTGGATGACACTAATGGAAATGAGTAGCCTCAACTGCTACATTGTGCGGCGTTACATAGCAACGCCCAGCGGGGTGCTCAGGATTTACCCAGGATCGCTGATGGACAAAGCTTTCGACCCGACCCGCAGACAATGGTGAGGCTTACTTTGGAGGCTGTGGGGTGGGGTGAAGAAGAGAGCGAAGGTGTGTGTGCATCTGTGTGTTGTAGGGCAGAGAAAGAAGTTTTGAATAGTTTTCGAACTGTCAGAGTTTAAAGGAACACAGATGTTAGTTTAGATTTTCTAATGAAATTGTGATTAGTTTTTATTTAGCCACTTATACAAAAGAACATGATTTTTCTCACTTCATGGTTTAACAATGTTATGTAATCCAATGTGTTTAGAACAATCAACCTTACTTAAAGCTTTAAATTAATATTTTTCTCAGTTTCAGCCTTCTGTCAAGATTAAGCCTACAACAAAGATTTAGAGCAAATGGTACAATATTTTAGCAGGTCTTTTACCCCTTTGAGGTTTCCTTTAAAAAACGAAGTCCTGCAAGCACCCTGTTTCGTGGGCGGAGTCAGGATAGTTTGTGGTACTAGTTTGATTTTAGGGACCAGGTTCAGCTCAGATTAGGAGAAGATTAACCATGCTCATTGAGAAATTAATTTTGACATTTGACTGTGTAAACTGGGTCAGTTGTGAATTTAAATGTGTGTAATCAAATGCAGAGCAGTGTTGCTCTGTTAGATTTGTAAAATTTAAATATTCAACATGGAGACAAATCCTTATCTTAGTAAACAGTGTTTTCAGGTTTAATGTTTATTTCTTTTAAGTGGTGGCAGCTACATGAAGTCACCCTCTGACTCTGTGCGTAGGTACCAGCATGCTGTGGCTAACCCTGGTCTTATCACCTTCACGGGGCCTTACCTGGATGTTGGTGGGTCCGGCTACGTTGTCACCATCAGCAACACTATTCATGCCTCCAGGTAAACAGACCGGTTATATCTTTTTCCCAAGTGAGTGAAGATGTATTTTTCTCATAGAAGAAGTGACCTTTAGACTTGAGAAAGCATGTGATGACTCTCTTTAGTAGAAACTGTTGTGAGCCAGAGTGTCAATTGTACAACAAGCATCTCAGTCTAGAAGACATTTACCAATTCTACCTTAGAGCTGTTTAGTCAGTGATATAATATCCCCCCATTAAATGGTCTGCTCGGTCACAATCATCCCCTGGTGGTAAGATAGAAGAAACGCCAAATGACAGATGGAGGCGCCGTTTGGTCAGTGGCCGTTGAGGTGATTGAGACATTTCTTCTGCAGCATTGGGCTGAGATCAAAATATTTCTTTCTTGCTCAGTGAGCTTAAAATGCAACTCACCACAATGGCCACTGCACTGCTTACAGCTGTACAATGCAAACTGTTTACCACAGTTTACACAAGCATTCAGTTTATACACAAACATCAGTGTTGGTGTGTGTGATAAGTCAAGATGTATTTTTTTCATTGCCTCAGTAAGCATAACAAACATTCTGTACTGAATACAGATTTCACAAGACCCCGCAGATTAATGTCCAGGCTGTGTTTTGTTGTTTTTATTCTTTTTTTGTCTGCTGTGTTTCAACATTTATGTGTTTTCTAAAGGTCTGTGTACAAGTAGAACTACTTATGGGATAACTGCACAATGTGACTGACTTCAAGCAGGTCAACTGAGAAGATTTACAATTTCAAAGTTTTTTAGTCTCCATATGATTCCTCTTTTTTGTGTTTTCTGCTGTAGCTCCCAGATGGCCCCTGGCTATGCCATTGCGGTAATGGGTATAGACTTCACACTTCGGTACTTTTATAAGGTCTTACTGGACCTGCTACCCATCTGCAACCAGGACAAAGGCAACAAGATCAGGTAGGAAGATGATAAAATGAATTGTTATTGATTTGTTTTTGCTTATTATTGCAGATACAGTAAGTGCTCATTTTTCCTTTTTATTCTCTTTATTTTTTCCATTTCCCTCTTGATGTCTCTGCAAGACCTGCAGTTTCTGAGAGACTAAGGAGAAAAAAAGAGTGGGCAAAAGACATAAGCTGATTATCATGACTTTCCTGCTGGAGATGTATTTTTGTTACTGCCTGAGTCACAACCCCTTCTTTATCAGTCCCCTCCTTTACATCTGGCTGTCAACATCCTTCATGCTCTCTCTCTTGATTTCAAGAGCCGTATTAAACTAGATTAGCTAAAAAGGGTGTTGGGACTGAAAGAATCCGTTTTTGCCAAAATACATGGGATGTAAAATGATCTGGATACTGTATGATTTATCCAAAGATTAAGCTAATTGAAGTACGGTGTGAAAAAAAGAGGGATCTAAGATATGTAATATGATCTCTATCTGCAATATATACTTATATGTACTTGTTTAAACCTCAGGTGCTTCATAATGGAGGACAGAGGCTACCTGGTTGCTCACCCCACTCTCATTGACCCTAAAGGTCATGCCCCTGCAGAGCAGCAGCACATCACACACAAGGTAACACATTCAGAGACAAATAAACATATTACATTCCCAGCCACATATACATTATATAACAAAGATTGTTGAAAGCTGGGGAAGAAAACAAAATAAAATGATTAAATCCACTATAAACATTCAGAATATTGTAGATCAAGTGATCTGAGAAGAAGAAGAAAAAAAGGCTTTCTGCATCCTCATTTGACTCTGATTTTGGTTTTTAAATGGTCACCTTTTTACTTTTTTATTTTATTTTTTTTTATGGTAGGAGCCACTGGTGGCCAACGACATCCTAAACCATCCCAACTTTGTCAAGAAAAACCTTTGTAACAGCTTCAGTGACCGCACAGTGCAGCGCTTCTACAAGTTCAACACCAGCATATTGGTATGATAGAAAAACACGTGATAACTGTATGTATAAAAGGCTTGAAGAGAAACTTAATCAGACTGCCATACAAGACCTCGCTGATGATTTTTATGGTTTAACACTGCCACCTTGTGGCGATGAATGGTGTTGCAACTTAAATTTTTCTGCTTTTGTTTTTATCTTTGATTTGCTTTTTTATAGTCTCATTTACAGATTAGAAGAGGGAGATTGAGAATGTTATCCTAAACCTTTATCTTTCAGGGAGACCTCACCAATCTGGTCCATGGTAGCCACTGTTCCAAGTACCGCCTGACCAGAATCCCCGGCACCAACGCGTTTGCTGGTATTGTTAATGAGACGTGTGACTCGCTGGCGTTCTGTGCCTGCAGCACGGTGGACCGTCTCTGTCTCAACTGCCACAGGTTTTTAGCCAGCTAAATCTTTAAAGATTAAGGTGTAGCTTCTTATAATTTATTGATGCAACAGAGCCGTTCAAGATCATTTAAACTGCAGTTTCAGTCACATGCCAGATAACTAGTAAAATATTTATGTGTTTCATCACTATTTCGACAGTGTTCAGGGGCAGAATAATGTCTTTTTATTTGAACAGAGAAGTTTGGTTTTGGCAGGACCTTGACATGACATGTCCGTTTACTGTTTTTGTGTTGTTCAGAATGGAGCAGAATGAGTGTGAATGTCCATGTGAGTGCCCTCTGGAAGTCAACGAATGCACAGGCAATCTCACCAATGTTGAGAACAGGTCAGTGCAACAAGTCTTACACGCTGTATATGTTCACCAGTACCTTTTGAATGATAGCAGAAACAGTTTAAACCGAACACAGATTGGATCATCTATACTGTTGATGTTATTCTAATTCTCTCTGTTATAGAGTATAAAAATATTACTAAATGCTGTTTTACTGTCAGCTCTCATATTCCACTCATCAGGATTTGAGTTGTTTGGGTGTGTGTGTGTCTCTTTAAACAACTCTACAAAAACAGGATGCTTCCTGTGTGAATCTTTGGGGGTGTTTCCATATCCTTTTTTCCCCCCTATATCTCACTACCTGTACAGAGTCTTTTCCAAACTCTCTGAATCCATCCCCATCACAGTATGTCTCTTTTTTCTGTGTTTCTTCGCCCACCTTCTTTCATCAGCCATCAGCTGCCATTGACAGCATGTCAATGTTTCAGAGCCCTCCTTTATCTCAGGAAGACATGTAATTATCATTTTTCACTGTCATTTTTCTCTCTTTTGGTGTCAGTCAGTGTTGCTGTGCTTTCACTGCCATTCTAAAGACAACTTGGTTTGCCAATGCTTTCATTTCTTCTTTTGTTTTTCCTTTTTTTCGTCACTTTTGGCTTTTTTGCCTTTGTTGAGTATAATCCTATTTCATGCCAGGATTTGAGTAGATGTTGTGTGTTGCTGCTTTTGTGTTTTAGCTAGAAAACATCCTGGCACACACCTGGTTTTCACTTTGTTCTGTCATGGTATGTTGTACAGGAACCCTAGTTGTGAGGTGCATCAAGAGCCTGTCAGTCTGAATGTGATTGATCCCAGTCTACATGACACTTTGCCCCAGTGTATCAACACCCGCTGTAGCCAGAGATACACCAGCAGGTAAAGACACCAACTACATTTACATGTGCAAAGTCTATACAGAAGTCTTACAGAGCATTTTACAAGCACACACATGCAGCAAACTGAAACACAAATCTCCCATCAGATATAGTGTGCACAGTTAAGTTGTATTTCCTGCATTGACACGACACAGCTACACATCAGTGGCACACTGCCACCTAGTGGTAAAAATGGGAGGTTTTTACCACTGGTAGAAGTGTGAAGATTTTCCATTCTGATTCACCCTGCTGAGCTGATGAGGATGTGCTCATTGTCAGTGATACAGAGTAGATTACAGAGAAAACAGCACAATACACCTTTTCACTGTTAGTGAGGTACTTTTTCTGCTATTTGCTGATTCCCATTCAGTATGCAAGAGACATGAGTAAATTTACTCCCATCGTAAACTCAGGTTCATAGTCAACATTTTTTACATTTACGGTATCCCTTTATCTCTGACCATTTTCTAGCTACAGCCTTTTAAATTCTTTATCAAAATTTAACATTTTTCACACCTGAAGGGTTAAAATCCTGTTATAATCCCAGTTTTCCACATCATTTTACAGTGACTGTTTTGGTGTGTTGGACTGTGAGTGGTGCATGGTGGACAGTGATGGCAAAACTCACCTGGACAAGCCATACTGTGCCCTGCAGAAGGAGTGTTTTGGAGGCATTGTTGGTGCAAAGAGCCCCTATGCAGACAGCCTTGGACTCCTTGGTGAGTTACAGAAAAGAAGCCAATTAGATAAAAGTGTTTTAGATTTATTTGACCACTTTAAAGATTTCTAATAGATATGCAGCGTATCTCTAAGCCAGCAGAATGATGAAATGTACGAGCAATAACAAAAGAAGATATCTGATATCTAAGACTGCAAAAATATTGTTTATATAGATCACAGACTGTCATGATCCTCTAACATTTTTCTTTAAAATGTTGCTGCAATTTGATCAGTTTTCTTCAGCTTCTCAAAGGGATACTTGGTTATCTGCCTGAGGTTGACTTCATTTTTTTATATATACATTTGGGGCATTTTATTGTAATGTGCGAATAGAAGTAAAGTAGAAAATGTACCAGCATCACAATGAGAGTAAAGCTCTAACCTTGAGCTGTTTGATACCAACCCGTTTTTTATTTTCTTAAGCCTTCTGAAATCCCTCATGAGCCTTTGTCCTTGCTTTTCCTTTTTCCATGTTGCTGTCTTCCACAGATGAGGAGGTGGCATCTTTGAACATGATCAAGAGTGCCCCTGTGGGTCCAGTTGCTGGGGGCATCATGGGATGCATCATGGTGCTGGTGCTGGCTGTGTATGCATACAGACACCAGATCCACAGACGCTCACACCAGCACATGTCACCGCTGGCTGCACAAGGTAGGCCTGAGTGATGGGACAGATTTATAAGTCCCAAAAATGAATATCTATGGCATAACTTTCAGTTAAGTGCAGTTACAGCATGTGTTTATTAATATGTTGTAGTGTTTTTATATTTTATGTCTTTTACTTTTCTATATGTTTATTTTATATGTTTATTCTATATGCACAAAAAAAACTGCAAGAGAAAGTTGGAAAATATGTGTGGCTATAACACAAGTTAGTAGGCTGAGCAAGTGGATCAGCAATTGAGTACATATATATTTGAATCAGTGCTTTCACAACAAATACATTGCTACACAGTCAAATGCAAGGCTAAACATTTTTAAGCTTTAAAGTAACACATCTGCATGAAACCAATTAATATCTGAAGTTATCTACAGTTTCCAGGTATCCACTGGTAGGAACACATCATACTGCAGACTGAATATTTTATGTCTACATAATGAGAAGGCCTCTGGCAGGTGCAGATCCTATTTTAATTGGCTTGGCTGATGTTCTCCCTCAGACAATCCCAACAGTTGCCATAACCAGGGTGAATTTGCCCATATATGCTGCTAATTGTTCATCCTGAAGTGTGATAATACTTGATTTATGAAGCAGTTTTTAACCATTACAAACACTATGCTGATTTCATGGTGTCTTTCTATCCATGCCTTTTGTTTTTGATTAAATATAACCCAAACTAGTCATTTTTGTAATACCTAAAATAGTAAATAAGTGTCTCGTTTTAGCATCTTCCTCTTCTTACCTTCCTCTTTACCTCCATTGTGCTGCAGAAATGTCAGTGAGAATGTCCAACCTTGATAATGAAAGAGATGAGAGGGATGAAGACAGTCATGAGGACAGAGGAATCAGTAAGTATGCTGTTATCTTTACGAGAGGCCACACCACAATTCTGAAGTGTGAAGTTTTGACAGTGTTTTTTATATTTTACCATTTAACAGAACTGACTGTTGGACTGGTGCTTGATTACTTCACAGATAAAGAGTCTCACTGGTGTGCTTTCTTTGCTTTCAGTCAGTAATACCAGATTTATAGCTGCAGTGATCGAAAGACACACTCACACTCCTGAGCGGAGACGGAGGTACTGGGGGAGATCTGGAACAGAGAGTGACCACGGTAAGACATCACATATGTCCACAGATGAACGGGAACTGGACCATTTACAGAGAAATGTGTGATGACGTGTTTTAGCCACAGTATTTTATCATAAAATTCATCATCATTTATAAAAAGAAAAACTGAGTCAGTTGTATCTGAAAGCCCTGTCATGCTTCCTTAAAGCAAAATTAAAGCAAAGTTAAACATGTGTCTGAAGGTTCGTAGTTCCTGAAATTTCTTCTGACATGTTTTTTTTATAACATTTTTACAGTTGTTGTTCAAAATCTTGATTAATCTTTTTTAATTTTTCAGTCTTTCAGCTCAGTCTTAGATCCAGTTTGCTCTCAATTCTGTTGCGCTGGCTCAGCTTCTGCCTTGTTGGTTTCATTATATTCCAGATCTGAACCTTTTTGTCTCTTTATCTGCAGCTCTGGATGGGCTGCTCATGCTCACTGTTAAAACTGGAAAACTGTTGTTGAAATTTCAAGTCTTATTTTCAGTGTGGATGGACAGTTTCACCCACATGGGCTCTCAGCCGCCCACACATGGCATCACTTTACTTCCTGGAAATGAGTATCTCTGTTACTTGTTGCATAATGGATGTTTCAGAGATAATATATGAAGAGAGGAGAGTGGGCTAAAGTGAAACAAACAAAAAAAAGGGTAGAAAGACAAGGTTATTGGTTGAATGTTACAGTATAAATGGGGAAACAGATGAGCTCATCTTCATTTTCTAGTCATACATCACACTTCCTGCCTGACATATACAACTATAGCTTTAGAAGCAACATTTTGAGGAAAGGCCATCACACATTCATGTTCAAAGTTCTCTGCATTTTCTCTCATGTTTGTTCATTTATCTAAAATGGACTGCTAACAGGGATCCAGATAAGTGAGCAGAAAAGGATCACATATTGTGCAATGGGGGATGGGACATTGTACATGCAGTATGTGAAAGTGTAGGACAAGTGGGATGCTGGAGAGATGCAAAAGAGATGAAAGAAGGGAAATGAGTACATGGACAGAGAGGAAGATTTGTGTAAAATAATAAAAAGAGGGGAAATAAGTCCATTAGGGACTCCTGCAAATTCATTATTAGTTCAGACTTGCAAACGAGTATACAGCTAGCCTACTAGCTTAGTTTAGCTTATTACTACAGCCACAATGACAAGAACATAAAAAAAAAGTTTACATTTTTACACAATGATTTTATGTATCTAACAAAAAGAATTTAGATATCATAAAGAAGTTAGAATATCTTAACATTTGGACAAAGCAAGCAAGACTGTTTAAATGTTAGCTTAGCATACAGATATGTGTCCAGTCTAGATGCTAAGCTAATAAGTCTCATGTTAAACACTTTAACAAGATGTGGTATTATTCTTTACATGGAGAAACCTGTGAAAAATAACATACAGACAGCTTATTCAGCATGTCATTCAGTATTTTTAGGTTGGAGTTTATTCACCATGATTTGTTTCCAGGATTTAATGTTTAACCTAAGGAATTTTTTCTACTTATTTATTTGTTTTTAACTGTGGCTGTGCCTTTTGATGTGAGCTGTTGGACAAACGCATATCCTTTTTTTGGGATTATTAAAGTAGTTTTATTCTATTAATAACATTCTGATTTACTTACATCTTTACATTTTCTCACCTGGCACAGCTGAATTCTTTCAAAGGGACAGAGTTTGTAATAAATTTACCTGAAGCTCTGCCTCTTTTGAGGAAATGGGGATAAACCTTGCAGAAATTGGCATCTTCCATGTCGGGAACTTCTTTAAAGTGTCCATTGGCTTCTCTTTCAAGTAATCCCTGTCCAACCTCACTGTCATTGGCTTATTATGATGTAATTTTGTACACATAGTGTGTTACATTGTGTTTTTTGATTTTCTAGCATATCACAAGATACAAACCATCTCTGGCCAAAAATATAAAAGAAAAAAAAGGTCATGACTTGTCTTTAACTGAGCAAATGAATAGGAGCTTTCGACTAGAAAAGTAAACATGATTGGAAGAAGCCCTTGAATAATTGTGATTGATGATCTCTTACACTTTTGGTAAAATCAAATTTAAGAAAATCAACAGTAAAAGTTGTTGCAGTGTTTATTAGCAAATGTAAAAGGATTTCCTCGTGTTCAATGTGTAAAAAAACGAAGGAGGGCTTCACATATAACAGAAATTAAATAGCACAATGCTTTAATGTTTAGGGAGTTTTTTCACAATCGGTGTTTAAGTGAATGGATGTGCATCATTATTATGAGCGTGTTGCCATTGAAATGTGTATAACTTGAAGGCACACTATAGCAGACTCATGGACTATAAGGACTTTTTACAGGTTCACCTCTTCTGGGTTGGAGTATTTAGTATGTAGAAATATTTAAATGTACTATCAAACCCCCAAAAAATTTTCATTAATTTATACAACTGTCTAGATACTTAGCTGGCAGATTTTAAGTAGTGTAAGAAAATGATAATGTGAAATAAATTTAATACTGATAATAATTCAGTTAAGAACAAAACCTACCAAACTTGGCAACCATTTTTAACCTGTGATAGCAACAGTGGTTAGATGCTGTATGGATTCCAGATTCAGTTCTTTGGATAAAATAAATACACTTTTCTAGAATGACACTGTTTTCATAACTTTCCCTTTCAGATGGCCAAAATACAGAAAAATACTTGTCATAAATCTAATGTCTAATACCCAAATTGTTGGATTTTAAACTATACCATTAACAGAAGAATTATGGATATCTGATATCGGACATTTTCCTTGAAAGGATTCTGTTGTGCATGTCTGAGCCTGAAAACACTACATACATGAACTGCAAAAAATCTTTTAAATCACAAGAATTTGAAATGTTCTTTTTGCATTAAAAAGATCACATGACAGAAATCTGCAGTACACATCCACTATAGCCATTAAATGTTAAAATGGTTTGCCACATCCTCAGCTGGCATGCCACATGTACAGTTAAATGCACACAAATCAAATGGTTCCCTATAAGTGGAGGTTTAATGTGTTATCACATAAATTGACAGCAATTTTTCTACAAATGCAATTATGGAAGCAGTCAGAGAGCTATGTGCTCCAGCAGTAATAACAGATTGATGCTCCACTGCAAAGATCACTGCCGAGTTTTTCTTTGAAGGTGAAAAAGATGGCGGTAAAGGAATTACAGAAGATAGGGTTTATGGTCTGCCAAGAAATAATTTTTTGACCACAATCTATGTTCAGATTTACTTTATAGGCTTAGGTGAAACCTGCTCAGTTTACAAGGGGGGCTACAAAAATGCATAGATTTAAGCGGAAAAATAAAGCCAAATGAAGAATATAAATGCTTGAGGCTTAATTTAGCACAAGGAAAAGTGATAAATACAAGAATCAACACTTTAACTTTAAGGGCTGTAGAAGCATATAGTTGTACGTTGCGGTTTTTATCTTTTATTTACCTTTTCTCTGACATGGTGATCCCATTTCTCTGTGACAGTATAACATACCTCCCACTGCTCCAGTTATTGTTTTATCCTAACAGCCATGTTGGCTTGTGAATCTTTTTCCCAGGGCTAAACATATGTGTAGAATGTGTTGAGAAGTGATTATTAATATTTATGTGATTTATTTATTTTTTTGCTTTCAGAAATGTTATGAATTAGCACATAGTTACATGATTTTTATTTTGTGCTGAATATCTAAGACTAGGGGGTTTCACTTACTTAATTGTAGCTTTAATGATTTATCATTTCTACTCAAGTCAATGGCCATCAGTTACTACACATGTACAGTAAATGATAAGATGCATTAACAACCAATCCTGCAGGTTCTAATGTTTTATGGCGTATTCTGATATAATTAAACAGATGTGTACAGTCGAGCCGCTTATGTTAATATTTTAATATATTGGTCATTGTTGATGGGTTTTAATTCTCAATTTTAGGTGTAGTAAAGAATTAAATGAAATGATTTCAATGATGGATTATAACAGTACATAAAGATTGTGTTCTATGTTGTGCTCTCCAAGTATTATTCTGAATTGATAGTAAGGGAATATAACAAGGTCATTCATCACTGGTTACACAACCTGTAACTTAAATCTTCAACAGGGCATGCTGGGAAATCAAATCTAACAGTAACATCATAAATTCCAGCTTTTCTTTTCCTTTTTTTTTTTACCTTGTCATGTCCAGCAGGCAGAATGATGGTTTGACTACCATGTTGTGCCAACCAAATTGTTTTACCAAGGGGGAGCTTAATGGATATAAAGTAAATTAGTTTTTTTGGAATATAAGGCTACCCTTAACACTTAAGTATCATTCTTTATTTTTTTATTTTGGTTATTGCTAAATTAGCTATTAATGCTGGACCACCTGGCAGTGACAAATCGAGAAAGAGGAGAGTGAGCAGAAGAGAAAAGAAGGAAGTGAAGAAAATGAAACAAAGGTACAAAAGATAGAAAACAGCAACAAAAACCAGACAACCAGCTGCTACACCTGAAAAGTTACTTAAGAGAAAATGTCTTACAACCTCTGTAAGAAAACAAAGCAGAGAATCATCAGGAGCACCTATAAGAAGACAAACTGGGGAAAAACGTGAACATTAAATTCTCTCTTGGGTGAAGCCCAGCTTTCCAACCTGAAACAACTTAGGTTGGGAAGTTAGGCAGGTGTTTTATGTATTATTATAATAAAATAACAAATCCAATAATTCCAGTGTTTTCTTGTGTTTAGGCTACAGCACCATGAGTCCACAGGAGGACAGTGAGAATCCACCAGGAAACAACGACCCACTCTCAGCAGGTGTTGATGTTGGTAACCATGACGATGACATGGACCTGGACACGCCTCCTCAGACAGCAGCATTGCTTAGCCACAAGTTTAATCCTAATCGGCACACGCACACACATCACCACCCTTTACACACACATACACACCATTTGCAGGCTGCAGTGACCGTGCACAGTGTGGATGCAGAATGCTGATCCTCACCTTCCTGATGTGGATTGAACTTTTTAAAGACTTGTTTTTTTGAGGGGAAAAAAAAAACTTTTATGCTGAATTTGACAGCAAACAGTGTGTACTGCCAAGAGGGAGGGGGATGCCACCGCTGGACTGTCTCCTGGCCACTGGGATTTATGTCCTGACTGATGGATGATCTAGTGCTCTGTCACCATGGCAACCTTATAACCTTGACCCTTCTTTTATTCAAACTGACTTGAAATCTGGCAGATATACACACAACATATAAACAGTCTTGGGCCAGTATGTAAAACCAGTTGGGATTTTTAGTTTTTCTTCTGAAGGAATTCAAATTCACAAATAAGAGCACATCTAGAAGCAAACACGATGCAGTTTGAGTCTATTCATAAGACATCGTTAAAGAAAGAACTCAACTGGATCCTAAAAGCTTTGAACGCGGACAAAACTTTAGTTTTTCAATGTTTTCCTGTTCAAGTGGATCATTTAATCTAAGCTGGAGCACCTTGTGGATCTCTTTTTACCAAGTCTTCAACACAAAACAGGTAGCTTCCCTGCCAAGCCCACTTGTGGAAAAAAGTGGGAAGGGAACAGAGCACTCCTTATATGTGTGAAAACTGTGGGGCATCTCTAGTGGAGAGTAATGATACTTTATTTCATTTTTTTTTTTTTTTTAAAAGGATCTTGTTTCCATTTTTAGCTTCACTCACGTTGGCGCTGCAACTCTCCAGAGTTTTTTTTTTTTTTTTGTTTGTTTGTTTTTTTTTTTCCTCTGATAGTTGCACTCTTTATCCAAAGGAGAGGCTGCTGGTCTCATAAAACATGCAGTGGGGAGATTTTTGGACATTTTCATGATTGTCTGTGAATTTCAGTGTAGGAAAAAGTTTTAATGCAGCACATAAATGCCAGAGGAAATGCTTTTAAGAGAAGGATATTTTTCTACTATTTATTAAAGAGGTAGAGCTTCAAGACAGATAAGTAAGCAGCTGCTGTCATCAAGACAGAAGTTTTTGCAACCCGTGCGTCAGATTTCCAGCCCATTATTTTTAGTTTTTATTTTCCTAAAAACATTGTTGCTCATTTTGGGTTTTAAAAAACATTTTTATCACAACAGCTGGGATTGTTTTTTTTTTTATCAGACTGAAGATTCTTAATCAGCAGCCCTTTTGGATTTTATTTCTTATTTCATTTTAATGTTTTATTACAAGAAAAAATAACATATCCCTCTTCTTTAAGGAATTCCCTTTACTACCGTGTACACTCGAAAATCCATTTCTAAGGTACATCTTTCTGATCTGTGAAATCCAATGCAACAGCCTTGTCATAAACACTAATTTTATTTTATTTTTGCCACTGCTACAGAGATGTTAAATATGTTCCACCACGGAGAATGTAGTTTGCTGCATGCCCTTCTTATGCATATAAAAAAAGCATATTTCAGCATGTTGGTTAGCAACAGAAATTATAAATAAATATTTGACACATTAAATGGCCCTAAAAAGTAAATATATAGAGTTCCTATTACAGGAATGTTGCATTGCATTTCATTTTATTGACTGGTATATGATGTAAAATTCCAACTTTGTGTGTAGTGGAGATAAGCAGGGACCTAAAAATCTGAGTGGGAAATTTTCTTTCAAAAATATACAGGTGTTTTTTGTCCAAGACAAAAAAAAAATTGCCTTAATCACATCTTGTCATGTAAGATAAAAACTTGGGAGAAAGAGAATAACTAAAGGAAAAGAAAAACATGCTGGACATGTATTCTGCATCAGGAGGCAGAACCTTTGTGCTCACTGAAAATTTCCAGCCTCCTGTAGATGGAGGGAAAGAAGACTGACGCTAACACCAGCAAAAGAAAAAAGTTCCCTGCTAAAGACACTGCTGGGGGTCAAGTGTGTGGGAATAACTGGCGGAAGGGAGGGCCTCACAGCTGCGGAGTGTCAACCAGAGTAGAAAAACCTGGAGAGGATGTTGTTTGTTTCACTACAACCTTTTTGGGTCTGAGGCCCAGCTGATGCTGTATGTGTGTTAAGGTTGTTTGCAAGTTGAATTTTCAGCAATGCCTCTGATGCAGTCTCCTTCTCATCAGAGAGAGAAAAAAGAGGTAGAGATGCTGCTGTCATCGCACAGAGGTTACACCCATCTTTTGGCTCCTCTGTGGTTAACCACTCAAAATGTGTTTTCTACATGTGTTTAGTTAAATGTGTGTGTTTGTGTCAGAGAGTGTGTGATGAAAATTGTGATTATCCACCAGGAACATTTTCATTGAATGCATTATTTTTCATAATAGGATTAGAAAATTATAGAGGAAATTATTATGATTGAGAAATCCATTTATTTTTATTGTAATGAGTCTGAACTTGACCCGATGTGCGTGCGTGCGTGTGTGCGTGCTTCATGGGTTTGATAGTTCAGCAGGTCAGTGTGGCAGCCATTTTTTTTTTCTTTAGATGCCGAAATCTCTATTGTTCTACAGAGATTCCATCATGAAGTGTAAATACAGGATCACAAATAGCTATTAATGTTCTGTACACTCCATTTTTTTAAAAAAAATATTGGTGAAACATGATGTATTCTCACGATGCTCAGATACTCGGGTTATTGACTTGTCTGTTCATGGTGTGTCGCTATATTTTTTGAAGCCTTGGATGTTTTTTTTAGGCTTATTTTTCCTTAGGTCCATATTGGATGAATGTCAGTACTTTTTAAAATGAATACAAACTTTTATGTTTCAGAGAATTCTAGTTTTTAAAGGTCTATTGTGTCTTCAAAATGTTTATGAAAACTCAACAAACTCATTTAGAATTGCAATGTAAGAGTACGACAGCTTTTCTGCGAGTAATGACCAAAACAACAGCCTTGTAGTGGATCATAGATTACAGTAAGCAGCGCTATGGTTTTGTTGCTACTTAAAAACTGTCAGCTGTGTTCATTTACAGCCTCTGTAGTGTGCTTGATGCTTTGTGAAATCATTAAAAGTTCATCTACACAAGTGCTAAATCATCTGATGAAATGGATTTGTCATAGTACTTGTTCATGTTCCTCTAAGTACTACTACTGTTGAATGCAAAGGGTTAAATATGCCACTCATATCTTAAATTACAGAAATGTCACTAGCATCCCGAATGTTTGACCGGTTTTCTTTACTCAACATGGTACGCAGTTTGAGTTTTAATTTCAGATGGGAAAAAATCTAATGGAAATAATTGTTGGATCTAATGTGTTCTTTCCAGCAGTGTGTGTGCTGGGTCAATTTTTATATTTTTATTCCTTTTCGTTCCTGGAGAGCTTTTAAACAGTATTTACCAGCTGTTGTAAGCAAATATATATGTTTGTGTATACAGAACATTCTGAATTGCAATCAATTTACTGAGGGAACATATGTACGTGAGCCCCCATGTATCATTTAAAAGTTATTAAATTGAGATTTATTGCAATGTGAATGTTATAAAAGTCCATTTTACACTTAAATTGTGTGGTGGTTATGTGATGTGTTTGATCTCTGCTACAGTAAAATATATAGTACAGATACTTGACTGCAGCCTGGTGTGAGATAATTATAAATTTTACACTGATCTCCAGCTAACTCAGCTGATCATCATCATTATAAACAGCAAGAAGAACAAACTCATTAATAAACAGTCTGTGCTTATGTTGCGCATCAGTTTTGCTTAACTTGTTTCGTGTTCGCCCAGTCGTACACACTTACAGCTGCTACTGGGAGTAGCTTGGGGTTCAGTGCCATCCCTACATGGAGCATAGTGCATAATACATATATTAAGGGTAGAGATTAAACCCCACTTCTGATTCGTCCAAGGCTTTGCTGCACAATAAAACACACAAATCATGATAAGAACTTAAGACGCTACTGCTGTTCAAATGTTATCAGATTTAATATTCATGCAATCAGGAAATCTTAGGGTCTTCTCCAAGTAAAATGACTACATAAAACATTCATCATTAGACTAGCATTGTCTAAGATTACGAGAACTCGTAACGAAACTGCTCCAGGCCGAGGGCTGTTTGCAAGTCCTTTCATTTATAAAACAGCACACTGTATGAAGCTGCTCTGTGGAGATTAACAAAAAAGTCGTGTGCCACTTGATATTGAGGAACTTAGAAAAATGATAATTTATGGATAATTAGACAAAGCAATAATTAGTATTTCATTAGTGATACGCAACAGTTAAGAGGCGGGTAGTTTTATCTGTACCATAAGCAAGCATTGAAGATTAATGAAAAGAAAAAGATATTCCAGATATTTTGTTCCAAGTCTGTGATTGTGCTTTAATTGTCAAGCATTTTGTTTGTTTTGTTAGGTAGCCATGATCACAAACTGTTATGCTTGCTGTAAGCCAGAGAGTTTTTGAATGTGGATGTTTTCTGAAAAACTTGGCACACTATTCATGCTCACTCTGCAGAGTAATATTATCTGATGCATGTCCAGCCTGCATTATTCTCTCTGGTTCATGCACGGACATTTAGGCCACCTACACTCCAAAGAGCTGCTCTTCAGAGGCATGTTGGCCTTGTTTTGAGAGCAGCATCTTTAATGAGATGTAGAATTTCTGCTGCTTTGTTGAACTGTCTGGCTTCATAGTGGGAGAGTGTTTTGTTTTTTTCCTTTTTCAGCATGGATCGAGATGTACAGAGGCCAATTTACACCCTGCGGGAAAGCTAATTAATAAAATATATAATTAAACCCTTTATTTGTCCGAACTGGCCTTGACTGGATAAATGACCAGTCTTGTCATGGGGTTAATATAATTTGCATAACTCTTTAAACAGCAAAAACTCTTTACAGACAGTAACACAGGGACAATGAATGGTTGATGAAATGTCACTCACTGGCTACAGAGAGAAAGTAAATATAATATTTTACACAAAAACTCAAGAATTATGTTATTTTAGAGTAAAGTAGTATTGGTGCTACAACGCACAACAAGAGTATGTTTCAAGCTGCTGGCCTTCTCTGGGTGGAGGAAGGATACTGGTACAGCCTGGAAAACTCAGTTATTTATGAGGCCTTTCTGTACATATGGTCTTTCCTGCCAGGGGATCTGGGAAACAATCACAGATGGAGAGGCAATATGGTTCTGACACAATATAACGAGATTGCTTTGATTTGGGGGACACAGAGCAGTTTGTAGGTGTAATGCTTACCCTTTTTTACCACTTTTAGAAAGAAGAAATTAAGTCAAATAAAGGAGTGGTTCTGCAGGTGGCGACCACAGACCACTTCTCAGTTCCTATGCTTTCTGGCTGATGTTTTGGTCACTTTTGAATGCTGGCGGTGCTTTCAC
>JBAMHW010000016.1:9875956-9916123 GCA_037177495.1 Rhadinocentrus ornatus | reverse complement strand
AGGCCACACACACTACTGAGCCTCATTTTGACTTCTTTTAAGGACATTACATCAAAGTTGGATCAGCCTGTAGTGTGATTTATTACTTTAATTTTGAGTGCGACTCCAAATCCAGACCTCCATGGGTTAATAAATTTGATTTCCATTGATAATTTTTGTGTGATGTTGTTGTCAGCCTATTCAACTATGTAAAGAACAAAGTGTTTAATAAGAATAGTTCATTCATTCAGATCTAGGATGTGCTGTTTTAGTGTTCCCTTTATTTTTTGAGCAGTGTATATAATAACACAATTATTTATTACATTTTACTTTATTTAAATGCACTGTATTTGTTAACTCGACCAGAGGAAAAAAGACTTATTAGTAGGCCATAATTTGTCTTGTTGAAGGTACATTTCATATGATGCTTGCAGCTATAATGTCACACCACGATTATTGAATGATTAAAAAAAATATCTAAATGATAAAGAAATCATTGGTTGCTCTTACCATATCAAACCTACGCTGAGTGTAGACTTGACATTTTGTTTTCAACCTCGTAATACTGATGAATGTGGCCTAATTTAATGGCCGGATGACTAATCATCTTGTTACAAAACAGTGCTTTGCTGTGATCACGATCAACGCTGATTGATCCTGGCATTCATGTAGATGTTACTTTCACATTTATCACCCGCTTAAATATTGCAGCATCTCCCCCATCAGAACAATACCCCATAGAAAGACCTCAGGAACAGCTCAAACTGAGTGACAGAGTCCAAACTGTTGGCCTGGATATGAACTCCTCAGATCCTAATCTGATCCCACATCCTCAAAATGTTCCATAACAACTCAATCCAGTGAGGCTGTATTTTACGAACTAAAGGACATGAATTGTTGCTTGGGTTGCTTGATACTTATTTAATTTCCATTTAAAGCTTTGTATCCATTTTTTTTTTCTTTTGCAAACATCTTGATTTATTGCGCAATAGGCCACTAAAAAGCTGTTTATGCACTGGTATTAATGTTCGTTAATAGATCTCTGTTGTATAGATGATTCTGCAAGTATCATAAGTCATTCTTAATGGTAAGAGAGATGTGTGGGCTAGGAGATGGAAAGGATCTGATTTAAAAAGGTGGTCTCTAATTAGAAATCGTGTGTCTGTTTTATGGAAAGTATTGCGGCTCTGTAAATTGTTTGACCTTGAGGTGAAGTAAAGAGTGGTTCTGGGTCTTAGTTTATTGAACATGAGCAAGGAAAGGGGGCTGTCTATCCTCGTCTTTCCATCTGCTTCTATGTCCCAAAAACCTTATCAGTCGGTCTGAATCCATTCATATCTCCTCTACAAAACCCTGTCTTTGTCTTCTTTTCACTGTCACTGTGCCTTTTCTACTCTCCCTCTTTCTCCTGAGCTGTCTGCTGCTCCATGCCAGGGAAACACTGAATTAGAGCACTGAGCTCGGTGTCCAAGAACCCTCAGGTCATTTCAGTCAGTCTCCGCTCTGCCAACTAGTACAGCAGACATGCACTTACAGCACATTTTTGTGCAGTCCAGAGTCCTAGTTTCCCAAACGCATTTCAGCACTGTGATCATTTTAGGTCTTGCATGCAGGCAAGCAATTTATAACATGTTGAAATTGCTTTGACATGCACTGCGTTCAATCCTCTCATGTTATTTCTAAAAAAAATGTGTGCAGTAGCTGCACAACTCAAACCCTGCAGTTAAATCTCCTAAAGATGTTCTCAGTGCTCAGCTCCAACATGCAACCTGACAGTATTAGTAAATGTACTAAAGCCTATTTGAAGGATCAGGACATATCAAAGAACAAATTTCCTTGGTTTAAAGCAGGGAGCACTCCTGTTAACTTAATGAAACTTTTTCATGACTGACACACTTTCTCACCATGTTAAAGAGGAAGCTTCCCTGGTGGACTGATGAGGAAGTATACTTATGATCACTGTAATTAGGACATGAATTGGGCAGTGAGCTCTTGTGCATATTGTCCCCATGTGTTCAGGTCAGCCGTTTTCTGTAGGTCCCATGTCCCTTAATCTATTTCCTGGTCATAAAAGAAAGGAAATGTGAACATTTATGAGAGCTCTGTACCAGCTCTGAAACTGTATTTCTGATTGGATCACAGCAAGAGATGTTCATAATCACACTGCAAAATCTATATACACATGTGTATGTGCTCACCAACTCCCCCACACAAAGAACCACTTCACCATTTATGGTTAACCCTCCCTCCTGATACTGCTTCCTCTCATTCTCTCCCATCCTCACGCCTACTGAGCTCATCCCAGATGCCCGCTTTGCCTGTTCAGCCACTCAGCCCACCCACGCCCTCACACTCAGTCCCAGTGAGCAGCGGTGAACGTTTTCCCGCTTTCTTCTTCTCCTCTCTACTGCCACCCACTCCAAAATGCTGTGAATCACCAGCTGACACGCTGAAGCACCAGCAGCGCTCTTGTGTTTTAGACAGAAATCAGCTAATATCTCTCTTCCCCTTGGTTTATGAAGCATCACCCATGATTATGGGCTTTGACTTGCACATAGGTAAAAAAGCTTTGGTTTGCATAACCATGTGAGGCAACTGCAGGCCAAAAAGAATATTACTTTGTGTTTATGTTATTGCGTGTACTTGCACGTGTAACCTGCTAGCCTGTTTCTGTGAGTACAAATTAATTGTCCTTTTATGGAAAAGTTGTTTAGCACTTACTGGAGTGAATCATGCACTCCAAAATCAGCCAGTATGAGTGACAGGCAATTTCTTGCTGTCTTTTCAGTGAACCACTGCACAGTGATTCATGTCTCCCCATCTGTCAGCAGCCACCAGCTTTTGTATGGCAGCAGTTGGCCTAAAACCTGCCTCCTCATCGTTTTTCAAGCATAAAAATGTATTTGATTTCAATGATTGTATGTTTTTGGGACAGAATACGTGTTAGCCTACATAAGATGAGTGGTCTGGAGCATCCAACTTGGTTTGATTTAATAGAAAACACTAAATTGCGACTTTGGTTTGAGGCATCTTTACAATTGCATGAAAGCACGAGAACAATCAGGTAACAGCATTTTAAAGGTAAAACAAGTCAATGTCAGTGTCACTACTAAGCCGAAACATTTTTCAATCTTTTGATGAAATAATAAAAGAGATGTATGATTTCTGCTTGTAAGTGTTGACCAGAAAGTCCTTTGTGGCAACAAATATTGCCCTGTTTTTGCCTTTTCTAGTCTGGAAATGACTGAGTGTAATCTTGATCGAAGCATTCAAACAGTCCACATACAGTGACTGAGTTTCAGTCCCACTGCTTCAGCGACTTGGCAATGTGAGATCATTTTCACCAACTGACAACTGTGATTGTCTGGACTTCGATCTGCCAAGAAATACTCCACACAGATGGCGAGTGAGTGAGAAGAAGGAGGATAATTTCACCATCTCATACAGGCCTCGGCACAAATGTGCTCTAAATATTTCCTAAGTGGGTCGATGTGTGCATTCTTTCTTTTTTTTGTGTTTGTGTGCCTATATGAGTGTTGATACAACCTATAAGTGTGATTATGCTGTGTGTGTCTGTCAGCGACCAATGCTGCCTTGCGGAAGCTACATAGGCATTGTGAGGACTCGGTAGGGAGCTCTGCTCCCCTTGTGTTTGCCAGGAGCAGATTTCCACCCACGGCGGGCAGGCAGGCTTGGTTGGTTGGCTGCTAGGTTGGCATTCACTGGATGACTTTGGTAGAAAGGAGGGAAGGCACACAGCCATTCATGGTCATATTATGCACTTGGAGAACAGGAAAGCTGTGGTGGTTGAGAGATATTCTACAGTGAATGGCTTTGTCTTTTCCTCTGCCTCTTTGTCTAAAAGAAGAAATGTTTTAAATGTGCTGCAGGATGGAAATGAGAACAGAGCTTCTTTTTAAACCAACATGCATAAGGTTGAGCACAGCCCTATTTTATATCAGTTGATTGCTATGTGAAATGTGATGAACACAGTTTAAAGAAAACAGAATATGCAACAGATATAATATGTAGCTGATTATACTCTTTTAAATAAAAAAAAAATGTAATTAAGTGATATTTGTTTACCAAGGATTTGGAGTAGCTACATTAGAACCAGATGCTATACAAATCAAGCAGCCCTCGATGCAGCTGATGAAGGTAGCTGAGTTTCGCAGCGGGCACACACGCACCAAACATATTTTATTTCTAGTGAAGTGTGTGAGTCCTAAATCATCTTAACTGGCTCATATACATTGAACTGACGGTTGGGGTCGCCAGGAGTCCGAGGAGCAGCACACTTTGCAGAGCATGTGAGAGGCACTCACACACCTATTCATTCATACTTTGTTAATGAATGCATCTGGAAAAAACAACAAAAAAACAAAACTAACTCTAAAGTATTTTCTGAATTATTGTTTTTAATACAATCGAATCTGTAGAGTCAACTGTGTTTTGAGTATTTGGAATTCTCCTTCAATAATAACAACCAGCAATAAAACTAACGACATAACACAAGTCTTGCTGTGTTTAAAAAACTGAATTAGGCTTCTCTCGTCAAGTTACAAGTAAATGTATAAACAAACAAATATGCGTCTTACTCCGCAAGTAAAGAACAGTTAACCTGTTACACAAAAACTGCTTTTGTATGCTAATTTTAGTAATTATTCGGAGTTTTACGGAATGTTTTTTTAAGCTCTTTCGTCCACAATACACGCGCTCGCACTCACCTCCCACCTGCGCGCGCGCGCACTCTCATCTTTCTCTGTCACTCTCTCCCTCTCTTCACACTTTTCTCTCAGCTACTCAAGATGGCGGCAGCCTCGTCCATCCAGCCGCCGAGCGTTCACTCTTCTCTCGGCCGGGATAGTGCACTTTCCCCGGAGATGGACAGCCCCGAGAGCCGACAGCCGGAGGACGAGGAGGCGGCGGCAACGCAGCCCTCCGAGCCGGGGATTTGCCTCCGCGACCTTCCGGACATAGAGCCGCAGGAGATCGAGCGGAGGCTGGCCAAAACTCGACAGGAGCTGAGCAACAGGAGGAAAATCCTAATTAAGAACCTGCCGCCTGACACCACCAACCAGGTACGTGACAGTTTCCACCGGAGAAACTGCAGCAAAAGTAGCGGGGAGCAGGTTTTTATGAGTTTTTGCGCACACCCAGGCTTACTGCAATTTTTCGCTGCGCAGCGGTGTAGTTTACACCGGCTGTCGCACTTTGTTTAATTTGTCCACTATCAGGTTATGGGACGCGGTTGCCAGAGAGCTACTTGTGATGGCTACCTAATGACGTGATGAAGTTCAACCAGAGCTCCAATGTAGTTTTAACTCCTTATTTAAACTTTTCTCAAGTAAACAAGTATACTCAGAGAATGGCGCTTTATTTTTTATCAGCCGCTTGCTGATGTGAAGACAACTGAAATCTATATCGGTAATTCATTGTTTTGACCAGCAATTTAAGGCTAGAATGAGTTAAAAAAAAAAAAATAAAAAATCTTTTTTGCTTCAAATTTCAGCTAAAATGCCTTATTATGAAGACGTGTTTTCACACAAATAATGATGCAGACAAACCAGACTCCTGAAGAAATGTAAAGCTTAAATTTGCTTCCAGACATCCTGGAAATATTTGTTCTAAGTGAATTCTTGAAAAATAAGTAGCAAATGTGCTGCTTTCATTGCAACAGGAACTCTGATTTAGTTTTTTTTTTGGTCATCGTTATAAAGGAGGCTGACATACTAATCTACACTGACATCATAGATGAACAAGTTAATGTTTTATTTTTGCCTCTTGTGATTTTTAACTGCATATATATGCATTAAAACATGTACAAAAGCAGTAATTTGAACCACAGTTCAACTAACAACTTAAGTGTTGCAGAAATGTCATGAGAAACAAAAAGATGTAAGAGCAACTGTGGTCACAGCAGACATGACAGGTGGGATCCATGATGTCTAACTGCCTGGTATGAACAGTTTGCTCACATCAGACTCCTTCATTGGAAGCCAAAGCTTATCACTTAATCTTTTTTTGTTGTTTATCATACTTGCAAGAATTTTGTATGTTTCTTGTCAAAGACCACAGAGTGACTTCACTGTTTATAACTTTATGACCACTTTGATTTCTCCCACCAAGTGACATTCATCACTTGTGTCAGCATGCAAGCCTTCAGGAGGCGGTGTGGCAAGCTGTGCCGATGGTGTGTATTCCTTCAGGCTCGTAGCACCAAACATTCTTAGGCGGGCTGGCTGCCAAAGAGAGCCAGCACTCTGTCGAAGTGTTTGCGTGTGAGGAGAAGAGGGAGTGTGAAAGAGTCAGCCTGCATAGAGTGTGTGAGAAATGACGAAGAGAGAAAGAAAAGTCACTTGGATCAGGTGAAGCAACAGATATGGTAGTTTCCTTGTATTTTCCACATTTTTCATGTGTCAGAAGGAGTCCAGTATGCTAGGTGAGGCTGAGCAGAGCAGGAGGAAGTCTGCTCTGTAGAACAAGAGGGATAAAACTGCTTATTTAAAGGAGTCGTTGTGTTTCTTTGACGTTACTTTGCTAAAGTTGCAGTGCTTTGCAATTAGTGTGGGTTCAGGCTATGTATGGAGCCACTGAAGTGGAAGCCTGTCAGACAGAAATAATTATACTAATGATAAAGAAAAGACATTTTCTACCTCCAATAGTGAAATAACCCAAAATATTGAATTTAACAGCAGCATGCTGGTAATTAAAAAAAATTTACATTCTTAAAATCTTTGTTGGAGGATTAATATTTACACTAATACTGGCCAATTGTATCTTGATAACGCACAGGTCTTAAAAACAATAAGGTTTTAGGTTTGTGGCAAAGGAAACTTGGTATCGTTGTGTTTGATAGAATCTGCAACACCAGGAAGACTCCATCTCAAGTTCCCTCATACCCGCTGCCCTATTAGTGAACACTCCACGGCAGACTGGAAATGTGTGAGTGTACGGTGCAGTGTGTCAGATATATGGCCCTGTTGACAGTCTCCATCTCAGCGAGAGGTGGGGGGATGGAAAAGATGGAGGAAAAGCTCAAGAATAATGGAAAGGCTGAGCCAGAGAACAGTGAAAAGGAAAGGAGAATGAGGGAATCTGTTGAATATGGAAGCCGAGAGCGGCCATGAACATATTTTCTTTTATGTCATGATCTCAAGATAATGAGTTAACTGCTTTATTATCTCAGGATAGCAAGGATTTTTTTCATTAGCATTTGTTTTTTCTCTATAATTGGTTAATTTGGCAACTATGAGAAAACAGGTGTTTTTTTCTGTATGTAGTGATGTCAGACTCACACTGTTATTTTCAAAACAGCCAGTCTTGTCTTAGCTGATGCTAACACGCCACAGACTTATGGGCTCGACACACGGGAGGCGACCAACAACTGCAACAGACGAAGCTCATCGCCACCCAGGTGAAACCAAACACACAGGACACGACAAGGGCAGCGAGGGCAGCAGTGTCGTGCATCGCACTCTGAGATCGGTTTTCTCCAAGAAATGTGATTGGTTATGATACTGGAGGGAATTTTGACATTTTCACAGCAGTCCGTGACAGACTAACTATAACGGATGAAGAGTCAGAAGATTTTTACTGTACAAAAGAGAAAAATAATCATGGGTTCATTGGCATTTACAAAATAGGAAACAGCAATCAGACAGCTAAAATGATCTATTCCTCCATGTTAAAAGTGTTTGGACTGTGCTGTCATGCCTGCTCTCATTGGTCAGTCCCCTCGCTGATTGGTTGTAGTGCCATGCAACAGCAAGAAAAATTTAACATTTTTCTATTTTCTTGTGTCCCCGTGTGCACATCTACGTGAATGAGCACAACATTTCACATGCACGAATGTCGCCTGTCACTTGGCTGGAGGAGGACAGCGATTTTCACCTCATCGTGCAAGTTTTATAGGAAATGAACAGAGAAGGAGTGACGTCGCCTCCCGTGTGTCTTGCCTATTAGCGTTAGCTGTCCTAATGTAGGAGCTAGCTCATCTTTTGATTTTTATTTTATTTTTTTTCTACATGTGCAGATGTAAAAAAAGAAGAAATAACTCTGATTTGCCTTGTACATTTAAAGACATCTGAATATTGGGGAGAAATCTAGGTATTTTTATCTGATTACTCATAATAAGACAATTTCTGCATTTCACATTATGCTGTTTACATGATCAATTGGGTAATCTGACAACTCCAAGAATTGGATAATGACCTGATTTTTGGTGTGCATGTAAACAGGCCTAATGATTCTAGATAAACTTATGAGAAAATTGGCTTTGTAATCTCAAAATAATGGCTTCAAAGTACATTATTAATAAAAAATGTTCTGCTAAACCCAAAGTAAAACCACGGTATCCTTTGTTTTGAGGAATGTTTCAAGATCCTTTTTTCCTCCTGTCATTGGCATCACAATGCTGGTGATAATTAGGTAAAACTGTTTGGTCTGTTTGGCTTAAATCAACAGCTACATACCATTATGTTGTTATGTCACGGCGCTGCTGATAACTTTATTTAATTTTCATACAGCAAATTAGTCACCAGGCGTAAGTTTAATTAAGTCCAAAATTTCCCTTACTGAGCCCGCTTATTGAATAGTTTTTTTTGTTTGTTTGTTTGTTTTCCAAGAAATGGGTGCAGCATCTGGTATTTGCAGGTATGTAATCTAAAATGCTGAAATTTGATCTTTATTCTTTCATGTTTTGGATAGATACAGTACTTTGACTAGCAACCTGATTAGGCCTTGAACAAATACTTCAGGTCATCTCTCAATTCATTGATCAGCTCCTTGGCATTAAACAAATTGACTTACACCTGGCATTGATGTAAATAATTACAACATTTCTAACATTTTTGTGACAAAAAAAAAGTTAAGTATATTTAGCTCACTGAAATCTAAACATGAAGCTGTGTTGTGGAAAGTTTTACGATAATTTTCTGTTATCATAGATGTTGAAAAACACACTGAATGGCCCAACAGCAGGCATTAGTACTACTAATCTATACAAAGTTACCTCGGCTGCCTTGGTGTGCTGCTGTGAATGTAGAAGCAGTTGTCCAGGAAAAGTTTCCAGCTTGGGAAGCCAGATTATGTCATAGCGGCGCTCTTTTGGAAAATGTTTTCTTCCAGATGTTTTGGTGTGGAGAAAAATTAAAGAGGAACCTGAACGCTCTCCATCACTCTTTAGGGTCCGTCTTAATTTTTTTCTATAAGCTACAAGCTCTAAATTCTCAATGAATGGTTTTATGGGGGTGTATGCCACCATGATCTTTTTTTGTGTCATGATAATCTCAAGTTTCTTTAAAAAAAAAAAAAAACTTTTAATAAATTAAAACTTTGTGGTACACATTTGCTCTTGCAGGGAAATTGGAGTAACTTAAGACATGTGACTGAACGAAAGATTTGTTAGTACTGGGCTTTGAAGAAATTTTGTATCAGATCCCAGATGTAGACCTGACCCATCTACAGATGATTGGTTTAGACTGAGTTATTAGTCTGGCAGGCTGTCTCGCAAGACAAGCTAAACACAACCTGTTTCGCACCCTTTTTCCAGTCCAAAAATGTTTCCAATCATATGATGTAACCACATAACCACTTTTGTTTATTTCAGTTTTGTTTGCAGAAGGATGTCCAGCATCTATTCCTCACTTTGACATGATGATGGGAAAGTCATGAAAACAATTATAACTCTTCAAATGTTTAAATGTCACCATGGCATTCTCATATTAAAAAACTGAGTGCGTGTGTAGACTGGAGCCCATCTATTCAAGCAGGACAAACATATTTGCAGATGAACATGACTGTAAGTAAGTGGAAGGAGTGTTTGTGTGTTTATTTGTGTGTTTACATTAGACTTGGTTCTGCTTCTAAAGTCTTGGATTAGGTTCATTAATGCACAAATTTTATTAAAAAGAAGGGTGCCACCACCAGAACCACCCAGGTAAGGAAAGGCCACCACAGTCACATGGCTGCAGTGCCGGATCCCCAGCCACCCAGACAAGGGTAGTCACCCTGGCAACAACCCAGCAGGCAGAGGCACCAGTGTGAAGGATCCCTAGGAGGAAACACTGGAACTAAACAGTAAAAATAAGAATAAATAAACTTAAAAAACAATAAGAACTGATAAAAGTGACAAGAAAAACGATACAAATAAAGGAGTTCAGGAAAAATATAAATAAAGTGTAAGATAAAACCACTTATAAAAACTGTACTTGGGTATAATGAAGCAATAAAACAAAAAGTTAAAAAATAGAACAAAAAGCCATATAAATGAGCAAAAAATAAAAACAAAATAAAATGAAAATAAAATTTAGCTATAAGCTAAACTGAAACGAAAAGTCTTACCTGCTTTTAAAGACATGAACAGTCTCTGCAGCCCTGAGGTTCTCTGGCAGGCCGTTCCACAGTTGAGGCACGTAGTGGTGGAACAAGGCCTCACCATAAGTCTTGGTTCTGACTTTGGGAACAACCAAGAGGCCAGTACCAGAGGAGCTCAGACGAGGGTTTAATATCCAAAAGCAGGTCTGATAAGTAAGAAGGCCCAAGACCATTAAGACATTTATAAACAACTAAAAGAACCTTAAAATCAATCCTGAAACGCACGTGGAGCCAATGCAGCGATTTTAAAAGTGGTGTAATGTCTTTGTCAACAGCATTTTGTAAACTGATAACACAGAAGGCCTTTGTATGTTTCATATTCCATGACTGCACTGAAAGTCAAAACTTGTGATCGAAATGGAGGAGGAGGGAGTTGTGCTGAGTGGATAAAAGGTTTTGAAGTAACCTCAGAAGAAAGGCATTGACCGGATAAGTACAGAGGGAATGGAGAGTAGAGTAATTGGATAAAAGGTTACAAGAAACTAATGAGTGTGTGTTTGGAGTACTGAGACAAGGTGGCCTTCTTGGTTGAACCTCCGCAGGTCTCCTTCATTAACTTCCAAAAGGAAATTATCTTTAATCTGTCCTAATTTTTTTTTTTTTTTGTCTTGTCTCTTCACTTCAGTTAACTGTGTTTGGACTTCACAAGAGATGGTTGTCTGCTGTTAAGAACTGCTGCCATCACTGTGCGAAACTGTGTTTGTCATGGAGCAAGTGAAACGATGTGGACACTTCTAAATTCTGCTGGTTCCTGTTTACTCTTGGACCTTTGACATTTATACAGCAGCAGCACAGACATTTACTCAAGTGATGGTTTTGGTACATAAATGAATACATCCAGCATTTTGAAGCTACATTTTAATAAAGTGAAATTATTCACTTTGTCTGATTTGCATGTTTGACTTTCTGTGTAATGGAGGTCCACACTGGCCTCTGGTTACATAATGCACTATATACCTAACTCTGAACATGAGTGTCAGATGTGCAGATTGTGTCAGATCACAAACATTTAGCCTGAGCCATCGGAGTCAACAACATACAATCCAGTCAGCAGCAGCTTTGCATGTGCAAATTTACTACTGACAGATCAGAAAGACAGGTGTAAGCCATGGGGGGTGTCACCTCTCTAATCAAAGAGCAGAAACTGTACATGCAGTACAGTCAGTGACACAGTGGAAAATGAGCATAATACTTAGTCTGATTAATTACACTTTACTCCAAGCCTAAATTAACAGCGTGAACCCATCCATCCCTCTATAAAAATGGTTTATTTTCATAAATCACTTACTCACGAGTATGTAAAATGCAATTTATATATATTTGCACTTAAAATTTTGTTATGTTCAAATAAAAGTAATAGCTGTATTGACTAACAATTTCAATCTAAATTACAACTTTGTTTTGGTGCTAGCTACACAGTGGCATGCAAAGGTCTGGCATCCCTTGTGGAAAGAAAATAATTAGCTTAACAAGATATCAAAAAGCCATGAAGTTAAAATGATACATTTATGTATTATGATCATGCTTTTTTAAAATATTTCTTTTTATTGTTTCACAATGAGAAAAAAATGAATAAATTACCTCAATTCTGTTGATTGGTGGACTTTTGAGTTTTCAGCAACACTTCTAAGCCTCTCAAAATAATTTTAATGCACTTACCTTGCTTAAAATGTTTTAATAAGACTTTCTTTAAACGTTGTTGAGATCATATAACTGCATACAGAAACAGAAGATTTGGCCATACCTGATGTATGCATTAATAGTGATGTAATGTCATAATTGCATTACATTACTCATTCAAATCAAAGTTGTTTCGGAACATTTTCAAAATAAATATTTAGACACTTCTTTTTAGTGTTTATGCTCTTTATAGATATTATTTTGCTCTTTTAATTTGGGACATTTGGATTGTATGTTTAGAGTATTAGTCGAATTATGTGACAACATTTCAATGTTTAAAGTCAGTAATGATACAAAAATGTGTGCACAGCTAGTATGGAAGACATCCACTTTCTCAACATGCCTTCTGTATATACTAAAAGTTTTTCTGCAAGTCGATGGCTACTTAGCTTCTTTATTTAACAATTTATGCCCATCTCCCTGTTGTTGTTTTTTTTTTTGTCATGTCTGTTGCTATGATAATTCTGTAACCGTGTACTAAAATGGCACAAGTGGTGTTTTTATTGTAAATCACTGGCATTTATACAAAGGCTGTCTGTGGACAAGGTCTTGTAAAGCTTAGGGCTGTGCGATTAATCGATTTTTAATCACAATTATGATTTGGGGTTTCAATGATCATAAAAATGAAATGGTCCGATTGTTTTGCTCCTTCGCAGTTTACTCTTGTGCTGTTCTCAGGGGCTTACGACGCGACACAAGGAAAAAGAAAAATGTTCACATTTTGTGAGCCACTAAATAATCCACCAGCAGAGAGATAACAAACGTTATAAACAAACATAACTTTTTTTCTCGCCAAAGACCAGCGCTCCGTTAACGCAGTGAACAACCCGGGATTTAAGAAACTCAACACCTTGGACAAATGGCATCACTGCCATCTCGTCAATATTTTAATTGTGTCTCTCCCTGCCCTGTATGATGAGGGTGTTAGAAATGACGTGGCTACAGTCCAATGTTTCGCCACCGCCAAGGACCTATGGTCAAGACGCACCATAGAGACGTGCATGACGCAGATTTCAATCTGAAAACGAAAGTCTCCAGTCTCATTTATTCCAGATCACACCTGGCAGAACATAACTACTGGTCTGAGACAAACAATAGCTACTGGGACCCGGTGGAAAGAAACTAGTCTGTATTACCACAGACAACGCTGAAAATGCCCCCCTATGGCTCCTTTTCTTTCTCTAATCGTGTTAGATAATCGATATCTCAATTTCAATCAAAATAATCGTAATTATCATTTTTCCTATAATCGAGCAGCCCTAGTAAAGCTTTCAGTAGTTTACAAGTCTCAGGTGAAATAATAATCGGTTATATTTCCTTCTAAACTTAGTTGAGGGCTAACACTAACAAATGAAGCTCATTCTGTAAACATGTCTACCTTGTCTCACGTGGAAAATTCCACAAATCAAAAAAGTCAGCTGAAGCAGGAATAATGGTTATTCATAAATGATCCAAAGACTGCAGGACTTTGATATGTAGAGGGGGAGTAGCTGTTGGCTCAGTGGGAAAAATAACCTTCAATCTGAGCCCCGTCGCTTCAGGGCCTGAGCCATGCAGAGATGGGAGGGTGTGGACAGGAGGGAGGGAAGTGGGGTCACACTAGCTGACAGCAAAATCTGTCCAGTCTCAGGAAAGGCCACCTGCTACTCTAAACCCATTGCTTTTTAACTTGCTCTGAACACATCAGCCAGCTTTTCTAAGAAGAAAAACATGAAATGAGGAAATGCAAGCAACAGCAGCAGTAATGCTGAAGCAGTGCTTTCCTGTAAGATGCAGTTCTTATAATAATTTTGTCTCTGACATCATGAAAGCAACAAGGAAATTCTCCAAGTCTGACATGAAATCAAAGAGTAGCTTAACAATAATTTCTGAACACTTTAATTTCACTTCTAATGAGTCTCTTGTTAGAATAGTAACCCTACTTGAGAGTTATAAAGGTGTAAAGATAATCTAGATGATACTTGATGATGGTAATGACTTTTGTTTGTGGCCCCTATCTTCAACTAATTATTTATTTATTCGTTTGTATGCTTGTTTTTGTTCAGAAATGTCAATACTGACACATCTGATAAATTTGTTGAACTAAGGCCATGTCTTGTTTAAAAAATGTTTAAGATTTATTATACACTATGACTTTCTATAGTCTGTGTTCTTCTTGTTGGGAAAATAAATTGCAGAGAGAAGTCATAAGATGAGGCAGACTACTTTATTCACATGCACACGCATAAAGAAAAAAACATTTAAAGTGTACATTTTTACAGTGGTAGCAGTGGGAATCGGTCACACTAAGGAATCTACCATAGGAAGCTACTTAAAGCTTATAATAGGGGGAGATTTGGCGATTAAATTTCCAGTCCCCCAGTCATCTGTCGTTGTGTCTTTGGGCAAGACACTTCACCCTCCTTGCCTCCAGAGTTGGCATAGCTGGTGAATGAATGTGGATGAATGTTCGGTGATGGTTGGAGAGGCCGTAGGCGCGGATTGGCTGCCACATTTCCGTCAGTCTGCCCCAGGGCGCAGCTGTGGTTACACATGTAGCTTACCATCACCAGGTATGAGTGAGGAGTAAATGAATAATGGATACAATTAAGGGCTTTAGAAATCTAATCCATCATTATTATTATTATTATTAGAACACATTGAGGGTGCATAGCAAATTTGCTCCATTTATTGTTTTTAGCCGCTATGAAAGAAATGTTCTTTCTAAGCCAAATATGTTCCTGTGTATGTGGTGATGTTTGAGTGAGAGAGAAGAATGCTGATGAGATATGAAACATTACCAGCTGTAATGCTGCCAGTTGAACAGTGAATAAGACACTCTGAGTTTACAAATGTCAAATGAGTCAGTGCCTCGCCTGCCATGGACAACAACAAGCTTGTCCTGCTTTGTCCAAGTCAGATATGATCCTTAATTATAACCAAGTACTTTTGTTGCCTAAACAGAACAAACAGAACCTGGCATGACAAAAAAAAAAGAATAACTGAAGCTAAAAATAAACTCTAAACAACTGGACAAGAGTTACTTTCAAGCATCGAATCAGGGTCTCCTGGTTGAGTCTTGTATTGCTCTGATTGGCCTTGAAAAAATAATCTGCTCTCTGAATGCTTTCCTTCACGTTTACACACTTTTATGTTGATGCCAGATTAGGAGAAGAGAATAGAAAATGACTCAAAACAGTAGTGTTAAACATTAAATTCTACCAATGCATTGGCAGAATGTTGCATACAGTACAAGGTGTGAGGACACTGAGATTGTGTTAGAGATGGAAGAAAACATGTATGCGTGCCTGTGTTTGTACTAGTCTGCTTGCAGTGTGAGTGTGCACATTTTCCAGCCAAGCTCTCCCGGCAGCCATTTGATGGGCCAACGATCCGTGCTGTGCGTGGTTTGAGCCACCTGTCACACACACAGACACAAACACAACGCTCAGTTCTTACCAAATATAGAAAACCTCTTAAAAATCTATTGGGCATGCGTGGTTAGGATTTTAGGAAATACGAAACATACTGTTAAAATGTGAGTTGTGACTGAAGACAGCTGCTTTTTGTGGCTCATTTATTGAAAAGTAAAATGACAAAAACCTACACTGTCATGCATTCAACATCAACAGCAGTGACTCTCGCATCACATCGAGCCCTTAAAAAACTATTTGATTTTTTTACCCTTAGTGGCTATTCAGTGAATTTCTCCATAATTCTGATATTTTAAGAAGATAATGACTTGCTTGCTAGCAGACCTAGGCTCTATCCCATCCTCTCCTTCTCATCGCAGCATACATCACTCCATCAGTAGGTCAAGGACACAGTTCCTGCCGGTAAGGAGGCCATGCAGAGTGTGTTTGTCCCCTAATCCCCCTCATCTTTCTCACATGTGGACACAGAGCTGATAGCCCACTGCTACTTTTCCTCAAAAGCCCTGTTTGTGGTGTGATGCTATCTCATGTATGACAGCAGAACAAATGGAGAATGCTTGTGCAGTTGTGCAATGAATAAATAGGTGCTACAGTAAACACACCTTTGTATTGCATCTTTTGTCTTTGTTTGAGGGTTGGGTCCCTCTCACTTGGTTTTCTCACCTTACGTTCTCATATTAGGTTTTTCCTCGCCCTGTACAGAATATGATCCTCAGAGTGAGTTATACGTTACAGCAGGGAATTACAAATGCCTAAACTGATGTATGTGTAAATGTAAAAATAAATAAATGGGTCAAATTGTTCCCAGACTATAGGAGATGCACTTTGCAGGTAAATTGGCAGGAAATTAAAGTTGTAGTGGAAGTGGAAGGAAAATTATTGTCGAACACACGGGTCTTGGCATCACACATCATGGATGTCGCAGTAATATTAGCCTTGCAACACTTATCTAATCCACATGGGGTAATCCTCTATCTGGGTTTGTCTGTTGGGACATTTTAAGAAGTTAGTTACAGATATAGATGTTTCATTGAGGAGTCTTGATAGTGTTTAAAGGCACTAAAGTAGGTTAGATCTGTTGGAAGGATGCCCATTTTAACCATTTATCCAAACTGGTTGTTCAAAATAATCTTATGACACTCTAGACCCACTTTTCTTGTTTCTCTTAAGAATGATTGATAAATGGATTTGCTCCAAACCTTGGAATCTGTCCAATCCACTGAGTACAGTTAGCTCACCTGGTACTGTTAGATGAAACTATTTACTTCACTTCAGCTTTGTTTGTACAGAAAAGTAGTTTAAGAGCACTTTTAAAGATTGTCTTATTAAAACATTATCCAATTAAATAATATCAGTTATGATTCACATTAGTCCAATTCATTATAATTGTCTTAATATAAAGCTATTTTATCGAAAATTGCCAAGCTAAGGAAAGAAATTTATTTTTTTTTTATCAAATCTTTTTTTGATTCAGTCCCTGTGTTGAGCAAGTAGGAGCTGGAGGTTGACAGTGGTAAAGGGAATCCAAATAGTGGTCTATTGTTAGAAAACCATTTCTTTTTATTATTCTTATTTTAAAAAACAAAACTGCTCTAAGAACATTGCAGCTGAACTAACCACCAGTCAGAGATTTTTTTTCTTCTTTTCTTTTTTTTTTTTCAGCGGTTTTGAACGTTGTCAGACATTGTTCAGCATATCCCTGAGGGTTTTAAGTGATTTTGGGTCTGGTACTGTAGCATGCAAGTGAAGAGATAAGATATTTTCACTGCCAGCTATTCCCATAAGATCCAAGCCGTCAAGTATTAGTGCAGTGCACCTTGAACAGTCCTGGCAGTGTGCCATCCACAAACAGAAAAGTACAAGGTAAACCAATATGGTTTGGTTTGCGGTGACTGTGTTCAGGTATGTAAGATTCATCAAATCATTTGAGAATACTTGAAATAATCCTTTTATATATCAGAATTTGTACTCAGTAAATATGTATAACATAGATATTAAGAAATACAAAGAAATATACAGTAAATTTTCAATTTATGTGGATATATTAGGCTCAGAAGTCAGAAGATTGCATCTTTTCAGAGAATTCTCATGTTTGATTTAGAACACATACTAAATCAAATATGTTTACATTGATGTTTTGAAGGCCTTGATGCAGCTTTTGTCTTTGGTTTATGAGAGGAAGCGATTTTGGCTGTAATTAAACACTTTTGTGATATTGTACATCTATGGTAATTGCAATCTAATCTGATGTAATAAAACACCTTTCCAAGATTATTGAAATATTCTTCCTCTTAATTACTTTTTGGCTTCCGTTCCAAACAGTCATTTTTAAAAGTGTGCATCTGTCAGTCCCAGAGCTTTCTGATACTCATGTTTACCCAAATATTGTTTGGTACATTGAACCAGCAGCTTTGGCTTCCCGAACTTGGCACTTTGAGCCATTTTGGCTTGTCATAACAGGAAAGGCTCAGATATAATTGATAACATTAATCATGTCTGTATTTAATTGAGTTGAGCTCATTCCAGAGTTGGGGTGTTGTATGTGCTGGCTCAATTCCATTTCCTACTCTGACACTTGATATTAACCAGTGCTTTTTGTGGTACTGTAGAAAATGTCTACTTTGAAATAGGTCCATTAACGTCAACATGGTCAGTTGGAGATGAGGTGTTTTATTCTTCGAGAGATAAGTTTGATTCCTTCAAATCTCCTCCAAGTTATGTTTTTCCTCTCAAAATATATTTGGCTGATAATGACTCCGGCTTTAAGAGAGCGCTCACTCAACACAAATCCATTCTTAGTCAAGGTTACAAAAATGATATTTCAAAATGAGCTTCTAGTCTGTGAAAGTTACATATGCTCCATTTTGCCATTCCCTCTATTTTGAGGGATGCATTGTATTAGAACGTAAAGAAATCGTGTAATTTTTCTCTGTTACAGAACACAAAATGGGAGGCTAAAATAAAGGTCAGAGTTCTTTTTGCTGTAATATGCAGCAAAAGTCCATGCTCTAAAGTAAAAATGTTTCTAGTGAAAGGAACACTGTAACAATCGTTGCCTGAGATGGAAAAACACAATGTGTATAGCATAGATCTGCATTTCATAGATCTGGCCAGAAGTTTTTGAGCTCATTCCAATTTGTCAAGTAGATCTTGATTGTTTCTGCTAAATTTATTTTAGTGGGATGAACAAAATCAGAAATAACAATAAAGCACAGGTGTCATACTTGAAACAACTTTTTTTGTCATTTATAAATTAAATTGGTTGCCTGGACTAGTCATCCAGCTGTTTGCATGCATCCGGGCTGTACAGCATGTCTAGATTTAAAATTAGCGCTTATTGGCTCCTTTTCCTGTCCTACACGTCCTGTGGTTTCCTGTAACAAACCTATCTCCATGCAGTTGATCCCCAGAGACATGCATCTTTGTGGAAACCTAATTTCACTTTAAACCTATCCAGACAATATTATACATAGTAACTTCAATCAACTTAAATAAAATGTGTGCATGTGTGTGCATGTTAAAAGCATTTAAAATGAAATATCAATGCCAGAAAATCCTGCAAGGTGGGTGCTGTGTCTCATCTTGCTCTGCAGCCATTGATCACTGAGTTACAGCTGGCGGCGGCACAGTCTTCAGTGATCAGAGCCGATGTGTGAAGATGATGATCAGCTGTTTCGAGCGGGGCTAGTGATTTCATGTTGCTTGAACCCACAAGCAGTTGTGCCAGGTGCTAGATCAGGCTGCAATGACATTCCTTATCAAGCTTACTCCTCTCAGGGCGGTCTACTTTAATACTCCACCAAAGAGTGCACCCACACATGCACGCAATGAAAGAGGCTGTAGGCTTAAAGCTAGATCTGTGGTACTGACTGGACTGACTGGAAATCACAGCTTTTTACAGTGTCCAAACCTAAAAAGGAAGTTCTATTGCATCAAATGAAACAGATGTCATGATTGGTTATATTAAAAAAAATCTTCATATTCAAAGTAACAAGGTTGGTTTGTTTTTATTCACCTTAACATAACCAGAGGTAAATTCTGCATTTCATTTGTGACTTGGACTTTATTATCAAAGATAACAAGGATTTTCACTTAATAAAATGAGTTTAAGACAAAGAAGAGTCTGTCTGCATTTTCATATAATTTTTGTTGACTACAACATTGTTCATTGTCTTTTACATTATTTTTTTTTGTGACCGTCTATCTGCATCTGAAGGGAAAGGCTGTGGGTTTTTTAAAACCTCGTGATGTAGATAACCTCTCTGTCACCAAAAACATAACCTGGTTTTAACCTGTAGAGGGCATTATGAGCCATTTTTTTACCCACAAAATGCCGTTTTTAAAATAAACAAAAAAAAGGGTGAATTTTATCAACAGTATATGTTATTTTAATCACAATTAAGTGTTTCTGTGTTTGCAGTTGTTGGGATGTATGTATTACTAGTAATTTATTTAGCTCTGTAAGGTTTTGCAACAGTTTACTAAATGTTGTGTTTCAACTATTTAAAATGGTGGTATTTCTTGGGCTTATATACCCTGTCACATTGTCAAAGTGACCAATTGTTTCTATTTAGTCACTCTTAACTTTGACAGTCACCAGACAGTTATGGGAATGATCACCAACATGCCAGGTAATTGCAACCATATGATTATGTGATAATTGTTAGTCATAGCTGCTCCTTGTGTTTTTCTTTACTCGATTTAAGCTCTTTTAGCTAGACAGCCAGCTAATACCCACACAGGGTAGCACACAAACAAATCTCTTTTAGATCAGTCCCCAGTGGCAAGCTGTGTTATGATAGTACACAGCTGCCTCAAATAAAAGTAGTCCATTGTATTTAAAAGCGAGGAGGGTTCCTGAATGGCCAGCCTGAAAGGACCTGAACTGCCTGCGACCAATCCTGGTGGAGGAGGGTGGCGTATGTTCCACAGCCAATCATCTCGGCATAGCAGCATTTGCATATACGGCTGCAGGCCGTAACGGTTGGGTGGTAACATGTTACTGTATCGCTGTTACTTTTGTCAGTAACAAAAATACTTTAATACATTACTCTTAAAATAAAGTTACCGTTACCCTATGGTGCATTTGTCCATTACTGGCTTAATGAATACATTTCGGCCAGCAGCTGTGAGCTTCTTCCTGTTTACAGCGGTGATGCAGCGAGATATGGGCAGTGTTGCAAAGACCACATGTTGGGCTTGTTTTTCTGTGAAGTCGCTTGTAAGTATCGTCAGTTGCGTAAAGGATATTATTGGGAGAATTTTAAGAATGTTCTTTTACAAAAGTAACAAAAGTAACTTTTAAAAGTAACATTACTTTTTAAAGTAAGTTATCAGCAATGTAACTGGGTTACTTTTGAATTAAGTAACTGTAACTAGTTACTTTTTATAGTACATAGCACAACAAACCTCTAAACTAAAACTTTAAAAGTACAGAACAGTAGAAGGTCACGTTACAAACGGCTTCATACAGAGAAGGGCTCAGTAGAGAAAATCAACCTCGTCTGAATGTCATTGACTGCTCGCGCCGTCTCTTTTCTCTCCAGAATAGTCTTAAGAAAAAAAATATATATTTTATGCGCAACTCTTCACACCATGACTGATTTTAGTTTTTCATGTCATTTATTCGTTTATCTTTATTATCACTGTAGGCAATAAGTTTTTTTTTAAGTCTATTATTTTTATTAATTTTAATACAAAATTTCCCCTCAAGCTTCTCCTCCAGAAATGTATACTGTGACCAGAGAAAGAAGAAAAAAAACGGTACAAGAAGGCTTTGGCTATTTGCACTTGACAGCAAAAAAAGATGCATTCAAATGAAGCATTAATAACTTTGGGTGGCACTATGTTGAAATCTGAGAATATAGTTTTTCTCTACAATGATTAAATCCTCATGTGTTGCCATAAAATAGAAACTGTTAAATGAAACTGATTCTTTTTAAGACCTGACAGTCTCATTGTAGTGCCGCGTATTCCCATTGCTTTGATTAAAATATATATATATATAAAAAAAAGGGAAAAGCTCTTATTTTATTATTTAATAACATGTTATTTTGTTATTATGCATTCTTTCCTCCAAACTCTATCAACATTTCCAGAAAACCTATATTGATTAGGAACAAATACATTTCTTCTGCACTCTTTTTTTTTTTTTTTTAATTACAAGTACATAATAAAGAATCAAGAACACACTGAAAAGCTTTAAGAAACTGGATATTTAGTGTCAATGTTTCTCCTAATTCCCCGTTTAGATTAAGGCTAATATTCTTTGTAACAGCATAGATGGATATTTGAAGCAAAACCTGCTAGTAAACATAAGTACAAAGAAAAACCAAAACCTTTTCTTTGCTGTACGTGGCCTTGACTGCTGTGAAATGTGTCTGCTTCTTGTATGAGAATGGGCTGGATGGTCGTTTGAGGGGTAGAAAAAGAGAAGAGTGTACACATCAGATGGTGGTTGTGTGACTGTGACAGACCTTTCTTCTTTTTAGATAAAATAATGAGATAAATTGGAGTGAATATGGTTTTGGCAAAGTATCTACAAACCTGACCGCCCAGAAATGTCAGAGCTGCTATGACTCATACTTAAGCATAGGATGACCATGAATCGGTACTCTTCCATAACTCAAAGTTACTTCTTTGTTTTCATCTTTTAATGGAAGCACAAAACACAACCTACATTAGATGGCAGTGAGTTAATATATATATATATATATATGAAAGCCCTTTCACAAGCCTAATAGTTCCCTTTAACCAGTTCTTGACTATACATTAAAGTAATGCAAAAAAAAAAGTAGGAGGGAAAGAATGTCTCCATTTTGCCATTAAAACTTGACTCTAGAGTCACACAACAGTGACTGTATAAACCGTAGGGGTCCTCATGCGTGTCTGCAGAATTTATACTGAAACTTGTAGGCTTTTTGATCACAAGTGTTTCCCCCAGGTTTATAGCTTTCCTTTGGCAGATAGTCGCCAACACAAACACTTAAAGGACTGGCAAGAAGACGATATATAGGAAAATAATGCATGCCCTTTCCTGTGCAGAAATAGATACTTCACTGTAGAATTATGTTTTCTACATTATAATTAATCTGCTTTGTCTCAGCTGTGAGTTTCATACATGGGACTTGCAGATTAATAAACAGGATGCAAATCGCAGCACTTTTAAATGCTATATTCACAAAGCTCTCTAATGCTGCAACAGGTAGCCTACCAACACAACAGCGTAAATATGACACATGTAAGAGTGTTAAAGTGATATAAAATGATACACTCAGCTGTGAAGTCACGTCACATTTTCAGACTTCATCGTGGACTAATTTCCTATAAATGACTGAAAGGATGAGACTTATAGACTTGTATAAATATTCTTAAAGGATTGACCTCAGATTATGTATTGACATTAAAAAACCTACTAACAATATTGCATCTATTTAGGCTGTAATACGCCTCGGAATTCACTAAGTTGACAAATAGATTCTGCTCGTTTAGCCGTGAGCGTTCCTGCCATGCGCATGCAGATCTCGGCACATCAGGAGGAACACGAGAACAGCTCTAGCTGCTACACACAGAGTGTGTGGAGAGAACGTCACCGTGAAGAGTACAGAGCATGTAGAGACAGAAATGAGATGCTGTTGTGTAAATAAGATGAAAAACATCAGGCTGTTTAATTTTTTAATAAAAGGACAAAGTATAAACCTGTTCCAGAGGAAAGAAAACCTAATGTTCTGCCGCTGTGTAGAAAATAAAATTAACTTGACCTCTTGAGGGGACCAGGACACCCACCTCAATAATAATGGTAATATAATGGTTTTAGGAAGATTATATGGGATTATCTTTGAGACATTTGTATTTATTTATGTTTGTCAAATTGTAGACCATGTTTAATGTTTGGTCAGATACTGAATTGGTGAAACTAACATTGGTTGCCTAACCACCTTGAAATGCAGTCACTGTAAAGATCTTTTTTCTTTTTTCCTTCACAATGTAGATTTCACAGGAGTATACCTTAAAAAATGACTTATTGCTATTTTCTCTCTCTCTCTCCTTTTGTTTTTACTTGTCTGCAGCGAAGACCCTGTGCTGCTACATAACAGTAAAACCCATTAGAAAGGCACAGAGGCTAACTGAATTAGCAGTTAGCTGGGGAGTTTATAACACACTAAAACAGTGTGAGGATCTCTATGTGCTTTTGCATCTTTCTTCCTGACTTATCTCACCTCATCCTATCCTCTCACTAAAGAGGCAAAAAAATACATTTCTGAAGGAATTGTTTATTCTGTTTATTTTAAGGTCTTTTGACTGAAATGTTTTCTGCTTTTTCTTTTCTTTTCTTTTCAAGGAAGTCCATGAAATTCTGAAAGAGTATGAACTGAAGTACTGCTTTGTGGACCGCAACAAAGGCACAGGTAAAACTCACATATAACCAGGAAAAAAAACACACAATTTGTATTCTAATACCTATTTGATCTAATTAAGTAAGATTAATCCTGCAGCATTAGATGATGGTAGTGGTGGAGAAAAGCATGGTGCATGTTTAGTAACAGCCATTGAAGAGTATAAAGTGTGACATAAATACGGAATTTGTCTCTTTACAACAACAGTTTGTGTTGCAATGGTAATTTCATAGCAAGCTATCAAATGTGCTGTGACTGTAGAAAACAAGCCAAAAAACAAACAAACAAAAAAATCAATAAAACGAAAACAATATGGAAGTCATTTTTAAAAAAATGAAACAATCAATGTGCAGATGACATGCCAGAGTAAGACCCACTGCCACTACAGATTCTCACTGTAAATATTACTGGATGTGGAGAAATTAGCACATGGGACAAAGTCTTACTTGGTTAGATTGCAGACTGCGACAGAAAAGCATCAGGTGGATCAGACTTCATGCTGGTTGTGCAGTTGTCATCTGGTTATTAAAAAGCAGTGCAGGTCTAGACCTTTACTACAAAGCAGTGCAAGTCCTACACAGAAATGTAGATTCAGGTTTAACCCTGGATATTCAGTGTCAACAATGTGGTTCAGGTATCCCACATCTTATTAGGATATCCTTTCCACAATAACTCACATTGCCTTCCTAATCTCCTCTGGGATGTAACATATTCTCTTACACATTCACACAGTTTGCACATTTTTTACGTCTTTCCTGCTTGAATTAGGCTGTAGCAGCTGTGTGGGGTTAGATTCAGCCATCTATTTAAATTCCTTATTATCTAGAATTATATTTGTTATTCTTGTCACAAACATAAAGACCAAACATCTGGGACCACTATTGCTACACATGTTCATGCTCACAATCAGAGTCAGAGTTGTGGGCTTATCAGTGTCATGACACCACTTTGAGTGACCTCTGATTTTTAGTGAGGCCAGATACTGAAAGGATACCCTGTTGGACTTTGTAGAATAGATCTTTAAGGCATTGAGCAGAGAGCCAGAATATCCTGTGGCTTTTCATCAATGTGGGTGTTTAAGAATACACATAAACACACTGGCTAAGAGAAACTGTAAACTAATCTGTAAAAAAAAACAAAAAACCATGACATATCAATCACCCTTTAAGAAAGAAGGGCAGTAGTGATGATCATGAATGACACATCTTTTTAAAATCCTGTAAAATATGTATTAAAATTATAAGCCTCCACAAATTCAGCTATTTCCGAACTAACTGAATATTGAATATATATATTTTTTAATTTATTTTTTAAAACTGCTGCAGGTGAAAATGACAGTACACACTGTTCGTAGTTTTAAGCCTACACAAGTTTCTTGAAATTGAACCAAACAAATTACATCAGTGTTAATAAAGCTTTGTATTACACACACCTTTATTTTAGTAGGCGCTGTTTTGGATGCAGAGTTGGTGTTTTGGAGCCATATTTTGTCTTTCCAAACAGAGATTTTTTATAGTTGATTTTTTTTAGTGGATTAATCTAATCAACCATTACATGTCTAACTTAAATCCACCTCTAACTTTTTTTTTTCATCATCTTGATTTTCTGAC
Source organism: Rhadinocentrus ornatus (assembly GCA_037177495.1). Lineage (NCBI taxonomy): Eukaryota > Metazoa > Chordata > Actinopteri > Atheriniformes > Melanotaeniidae > Rhadinocentrus > Rhadinocentrus ornatus. Next base: position 9,890,668 of record JBAMHW010000016.1, on the reverse strand, counting down.
CTTTTCTCTTCATATTTCTAGAAATTCTAAAACACACACACAAGCCCCTGCCCTTTGAGTGTGTTCCTTTCCAGAGGAAATCATACATAGTCCCTAAATTTAGTTTGTGCAGTCTGCCAAGCACCTGAAATAAAACACTTTTAGAGAGTAGTGAGGGGCTGTAAACAGCTGAAAAGCACTGGTCCATCCGGAAAGTTAATGGTGTTTGAGAGTGAATGAGAGTCTGATCAAACAGGGGCTCTTGGCAGATCGGTAACATTGTGTGTTGCTAATCAGGCCACTGCTGTAGGATTGGGCTCTAATGCACTGAGGTAGTTATAGTGGAATGAGGTGGACAAGTGGGAGGAATAAAAACATCATATGGTGGGTCCCACTACCTGGCAACAGTGGGACCCACCACCACCTCATGGCTCCTTCCAGTTATTAATTGCATTATAAATAGCCCACACTCATGCACACACAACTCAGGCAGGGGGGCGGGGTCTTCCTACGCCCTCGTCTCCTGGGACGTGCTCGGGGCCACGGGGGGTGGAGGTTCGATACCTGTCCTGTCCTGGGCTCTGCTCTGTGGACCTGCCGGGCCTTTGGAGCCTCGGGCTCCCCCCTGTTTCCCTCTGATGCTTCGGGGTGCGGCATGGTCACGGCCCCCTTGCAAGCACACATTTCATCCTTGTTGCATGGTCACGCATCCATGTTCATGTTTACAAACGTGCTCGTCTCTCCATCCACTTCCAACTAGATGTTGCTGATGTTTGTGTGTTGGTACGTCTCTCTACAGGTACATTTGATGACTATTGTACTTTTCCATGTCATCATTATCCTATTTTCTTTATTTATCATGTAGTGCTGTGGTAGTTTATATTTTTGTGAATACTGATGTGACATAGGCAGCCTAAACAACTTTTCTTTCCACATTTCTATTCTGTCCTTTTCTCTTTTTCTCTTTTCCTCTATCTTCCTGTCAGGTTCAGCACTGACATATCAAGACTAAAAGAAAACAAGATTATAATAAAAATAATAAAAATATTCCCGACATCAAGGGCAGCCGTTTATATAACATGTCTCCCTCGGTAGAGCAAATCTGTTCGGCAAAATATGGCACACAGACTGCCGTTCTGTATTTTAGCATGCTGGACAGGACAGGGTTAAAAATAAAATAAAAAAATTAAAAATAAATAAATAAATGAAGGGCTAGCTTCAGTAAATGTAACACCATAATATGGCAGTTTCTGGGTGTTAGTATACTGGCTCTTTGAATAAAGATTGAGAATGTTTTCTGAAACGCTAACAAACATCTCAAACGGTTCTGTCAAGAGCCTCAGATAAAACCAACCAAGAAGTTATTTTCCAGGTAATATTGTTATAGATATTATTAGGTACTTTGTTAAGGTACACATAGGAGCAGAAGTGAGGCAGGTGGGATGCCGTTTCTGCTCCAAGGCAGGAACAGGAGCTTTCATGGCATTCCTTCATAGCTTTAATGAGTTCCTGTGATACAGCAGCATATTCTCAATGCAAATTATGAGCTTGTTTTGTGGCCTTCCACATGATCTATTTAGATTTTTAGTGTATATCCACAATACACACACACACGCACACAAAACCCCCAGAATGTTTTCATTTTAAAAGGTAAATTTGTTTGCATTAGGTGAAAGCAAGCCTGCGTTTCCAAAATGTAAAGAACAGCTGCTGTTAAACGTTCCTCTTTATTTCACTCTATTATATTTGGATTTGGTATCTGACAGCACTTGGTTTTGTTAAAGTGTTAAACAATACTTCATTACAGTTCAGAAAAAAATCCTGATATGGCTTAAAGGGGACACATTATAGGAAAATAACATGCATGCACTGTATAAGGCTGTCTAAAGTGGCTACCAACTTAGAAAATACATGTCATTTTTTCTTTTAGACCTTGGCTCTAAACATGCATCCTTCAGTGAACTATTCAGTAGGGAAAGTAAAGGTAGGCAAGACAATTCAAAGTGCTTTACACAAAACATAAAAACATTAAAGCAAGGTGCAAAAAAATAAAAATAAAATAGAAGTGTAAACGACAACAAAAAAATAAATAAATTAAAGGTAGATCCTGCTACAAGGTTTTCCAGTCTCCTTCCTCTTCATCTTCACCTAACTCTAACTTCAGGTGATGCTGCATTTACTGTACCTCGAAAGAATTGCATCTAACTTCAGTACACATATATTAAAACTGAACTAAATTTAGTTCATGTTCATAGTTAAGCATTTAAAATTCAGTCCCAATAGGGACCTGTTTACTTTCGTTTCCCTTTTTCTGATACCTTATGAATTCTCCTCTTTACGTGTTCCATAGTGTTTTAGATTACCATGAAGTACTGGTGCAGGAAATGGGCCACATCTGGTCAAAATATCTGGTCAGAGAGTTGTTTCTGGTCACTTTGTCTGTACAGCATATACTGTATGTTGCAGGTGAAGTTGGCAAGAGATGCCCAAACAAAACAATCTCAGAATAGGACTAGATCCATCCATCCATTCAACCTGAAGTCAGAGGCAATAGGTTTCAAAGGGAGACCGTGACCCCACTCTCCCCAGCAACACTCTCCAGCTCCTCCTAGGGGATTTTAAGCTGTCTCCAGTTCAGAAGTATACATCATTTTGTCTAACCTTTATTTTACTAGGCAAAATATTAAGAACATATTCTTATTTAGAATGTTGGCCTGGGAAGTGTCAGCACACACCTGTGGGCAGGGGAGGAGGGAGAGACACAATAAAAATCCTTCAGCACATATTGGGTCTTCCCCAGAGTCTACTCCCAATAAAAAAATGCCTGGAAAACCTCCACGGGGATGCGATCAGGAGGTATACTGATCAGATACCAGGACCACCATGACTGACTCCTATCAATATGGAAGACCAGCTACTTCTTACCAAGCTCCTTCTGGATGTGCGAGTTCCTCCCCTGATCTCTCAGGCTGAGACCTATCAACGTCTGAAGTAAGCCCATTTCAGTTGCTTGTATCCATAAGCTCATTCTTTTGGTCATTACCTAAATCTCATGACCATACATGAAGGTTGGAATTTACAAAGACCAGTAAATCAGGACCTTTGACCTTTCTGCTCAGCTCTCTTGTCACAGCAGAGTTGTTCAGTGCCCACATTACTGCTGAACCCCCAGTCTGTCCATTCATTTCCCTCTCCATCCTACCATCAATCAAGAACAAGATATAGATATATTTCAACTCCTCCACGAGGCCAAGACTCATTCCCAACGCAGAGGAAGCAGTCCACTGTTTTCCAGTTGAAAACCATGGCTTCACACTTAGAGGGGCTGACCTTCACCCCAGCTTCTTTACACTCAGCTGTGAACCACCCACTGCATGCTGAAGATCTTGGTCTGAGGAAACCAACGGAACCACATCACCTGCAGAAAGTATTGGTTTACAGACGCCCTCCTCTCCCTGACTTGGCATTGTAATCCTGCCCATGAATACCATAAACAAGATTGGTGACAAGGTGCAGGACCTGGAACCAAAGTATAAAACATGTTCACTGGTGCAAACTGATTTGTTGCACAGACATGAGCGGTATTGATCGTCTTAGACTAAACGTATCACTTAAAATGTTGACAGTTCCTTTCATATTGCCGCCAACTTTGCTGCAAGAGTTGGTTTGATTCTCCAATTTCAATATCTGAAGTCTGCAGAAACTCATCTACAAATTCATCTGTTAAGTCGTTGTCAGTTCCACGTTATTGACCACTCAGACTGTACATTGATTTTAGTCTTCCCTCTTCAACTAGAAGTCACAATGTAATTGTACCCATTTGGCTTGGTACATTTTATGGATTTTATGACTTCAACTCCCAATTTGTACTGTTGTAAGACATGAATAGTGCCACATGTCTCTAGATTTGTGTAGTTTTTAGTCCATGAACTGCACAGGAGGTGGGCTGTTGGAGTCTCTATGTGTTTACTGTTGTAGCTGAGGCAGGCAAGCTTCTACAGGAACAGCTAAACAGGCTTATCGAACTCATTAACTCACATTTCAGCTGTAATTAGTACAAATAGAGTTGTTTTTAAGGTGGGGTACAATCTCAGCAGAGACTCGATAGACAGTGTTTTCTGAGCTGGTGTGAGTGCATTCATGCATGTGTGTTGGGAGATCCCCGACTTCCTCACTTAGAGGTGTGGAGGATTGAATTTAAGCCACTGTAGCTTTTCACTTTGTGTGCAAATGTGTGTGTGATGACGGATTGAATTTTTTCCTTGATCCTGGAACCCCCTTAGCTTGTCACCCTAAACACACACTCCCATCCAACCTCAGTGCCTGCAGTTTTGCACTTGGTGTGTTTACAGTTCTGCAGGATTGTGTAGGTCATGTGAGTGCATGGCTAGTGACTGTCATAACAAATGTTTGTGTTTTATAGGGAGAAGGGCGTTTGTTGGTGGTGTGTTTGTGTATCTAATGTTTTCGTGTGTTTGACAGACTTTCCAGCCATTAGATCAGTTTTCATCACAGCTGTATAACATCATCCCAACCAAGTGTTTATGGTCTGACTCACCCTCTCCTTCCGCTCGTCTTTCTTCTGCCTGTTTCTCACTTTCACCTTCTCTGGCTCTCATTCTTTACAACCTTAAAACATAAGATTTTCATTGTTTTTTTAATCTGATTGGCACCTTGTACATCAAGCCGCTAAGAATTCTTTAGTATATAAAAATGTTATGAGGTGATGGTTTCAGTTCAGATCTTCAGCATTGCTGAAGATGCATATTTATTTGTGGTTGTTAAAGCATCCTAACAGTGTATATTAAGTCAGAAATTTCTCTCTGTAAACTTACTGCACACTGTTTTGACAGTTTTCATTGGCCTGATGACAGAAACTCCATTTCAAATTCAAATTTTATTTGTCATATACAAAGTCATGCATAATACAATGTGTAGGTAGGGAAATGCTTATTGTAACTGACCTATATTTGAAGGAAAATGAAAAAAGAAACTATTTGAAGAAGAAATAAAACTACTGATATCAATAGGAAGAATAAACATTAACATCTATCAATAACTATTATGAAAAGAAAAGTCAAATATAAATTGAAATGTAAATGAGTGATGATAGTAAATAATATACTATGTAGGGTGTGTAAAGTGTTGGTGCAGTATGCACACAAAGATGTCCAATGACTGTGGTTGTTGAGTGTGCAGAGTGGTGCAAAGTATGCGAGTTCAGTGTGTGTGTGCAACAGTTGGCTGAGGTGGAATGTAATGTTATTATGTGTAGGGTAGGTCTAGGACAGTGTTTCTCAACTTTTTTGAGCCAGTGCCCCCCTATTTATTATCCAGGTCCCTTACCGCCCCTCACCCTTATAATGGCAGCTAAGTGTCTTCCCAACATATCAGGCCTAATGTTGATTATTCTGTCACATTATAAAACCAGTAGTAAAACGTATTTGGTGATAATAGAAATAATACATGCAATGCTTAGCCATATGATAAAATAAGTTTATTTAGAACTTATTTACAAACATCCATTTAAAAATTATTTTAAAAACATCCAATAAAAATGGTGATGTTCAATAGAATACTGGTTCAATAGAGTTTTTTTGTTTTGTACCATTTTAGATGTGGTTATGATTTGTTTCTTACAGTTTTAAAATGTTTTGTGAAAAAACATTTTTGTACAGGGGATAATTGAGATGAAAATTTAAAAGCACAATAAAAAGTAAATACTTATCCTGAAATTTAAAGTCCTAAAATGAGATTCCTTTGTCCTGTCAACGACGATCATAAAGTCTATCTTACCTTTGCAGTTATTCAGAGGACTGTTCGTTTAAAATGAATCACTAAAGTCCAGGTTATTTTCAAGAAGATAAAAATTTTTAGGATCGAGTGAGCCATTTGTTACAGTTTACGATCTTTGGGTCTACTTCTTTTTGATTGTATTTGCCATGGCGCTCGTTTTTTAATGAACCTGATTGGTCAGTAAAGTTGTCAACCATCAATTGCCAAGCCAATTCCGCCGCCCCCAAAGAAACGCCATCGCCCCCCTTTCAAAATTAATGCTACTAGCGCCCCCTGACGTTATTATAATGCTCCCTGGGGGGCGATATCGCCCCAATTGAGAAGCACTGGTCTAGGAAGTCCAGGTACTGAGTGTTCTGCTTGAGGGCCCGAATGGCCTGCAGGAAGAAGCTCATCCTCATTCGCTCTGTGTTTGCCTTCAAGGAACAGAAGCGTTGACCGCAACAGAGAGAAGAGTCCCTTGTTGGGATGGTTGAGGTCCTTCATTATCTTCCTGGCCTTGGTCCAGCACCGCTTGCTGTGTGTAGTGACCAGGTCCGGAAGCGCGATACGGATGGTACGTTCTGCTGATCGCACCACCCTCTGGAGAGCTTGCCTGTCCTGTTTGGTGTCGTATCACAGCCTGGTTTCCAAACCAGAAATTGGGATCTCAATTAGTGTAATTTCAGTTATTAATTGATCAATTGTTACATGTATTACTTACTATGGTTTTAGAAAGCAGAATGCGGACATGTGAGACATTTAGGTGAGATCGACCAACTGTGACACCCTGCACTATCCGGGAATGTGAGAAACTGCATTATTTATTCTATTCTGTCTGCCTTAGTTAACTTAGCCCTGCTTCTTTGGTTCACTTTATACATGCTTGTTGTGTATCTTAGGATTTGCACACAATAATGGATTGTCTCTTCTGGGAAATTTAACTTTAGATGTGTGTTTTATTTCTTTTGTTAAAGAAAACCAAACAGTTGAAGAACATATTGGCTGCAAATTATGCATTTAGTAAGCATTTGAAATTTTTTATCTGACTATATTTTGCAAGTGGGACATTTATTGGACATATTTAAATTTTAAGTACAGGCAATTACCTGTTAACCTTTCCCCAAATGGGTACCAGTTCTAGTTAAGCTTCCTTAAATGACTGCTTCACAAAGCTAAATTTTTGTGTGTTCTCATCTTATCTTTATCTTATTTTCTTTATTTTATCAATAGAAAAAAAAGAAAAAGAAATCAGGCCTTAATGATAATCTTACATATGCTCACATCCATACTATCTGTGGAAACACATAAGTCTACACATTATTATCATAAAGAAATTACTTTGGCTTTGACTTTGCACAAGTGGATAAAACTGCATGGACAACATTAAGCCTTTACAACTGCTCATTTGGGGCGGTATTCCCTGAAACGACCACCGACCAAGTAAAAAAAAAGAAGGAATAAGATTTATCGATTGGCCAGAACCAAAAACAGAACTTCAGCAATCGTCATTCCGCCATTAACGTCCGATTTTACTTCTTTCAAGTCTGACAAAGGCTGGAATTGTGACGTGTCTGACTGTTAATTTTTACCAATCTGCCCCTTCAGTTCATCGCAAGTAAACGATGGAGCAACAGCAAATTTCCAGCCTTAGATTTCTGTAGTCTAACACCACTTTTCCAAATATCCAAGATAAATCAAGAAGCAAAATGAGCACAACAAACCAGAAAAAGTGTCACAGAAACTAAATAAGATGGCACTTCAGCACGCCTTAAGCAGCGAGGTAAAGGAGCAGGACTAAGGGAGCCAAGTGTAAAAATCAATCTCTGCTCATGTTGTTTCTGAGTTCTCAGCAGAGAATTATCCATGAATGAGCTTCGGACAGGCTGAGTAATCTGTTCATCTATCTTCCAGGATGTAGCTGGCTTTGATGTAATGTTTTCAACTGTAACAAAGGAGGTGATCAATAAGTCATAGGGCTTATTTGCCCCTTAGGCTAAACTGGAGAATTGCTACATTTTTTATGATATGGAACGATAACCCCACATCACGTTCAAACTGGGCACACACCCAGTGTGAAATTGGTTTAACAATTTTTTTGTTAGCAGAGAAAATCTGTTTGCTAGATGTCATATCATGATACTTGAAAGGAGCGGTGCGTTTTGTCAGTGTGATGCCAAGCTACCACAGACCACAGTTATCTGTCAAATTAGTCTAAGATATGAAATTGGTTTTTGCATTGGTTTCATATTATCTTTCCTCTGTCATCAGCCTTGGGGCTCTAATAAACGCACAATGAAATATTAATCAAAGTATCTGAAGGTTTTTTTGTGAACTTTGTGAAGTCTTTTTTTTAAATGAGAGAATATATTACATAACTTGAAAACATTAATTGTTATAGAATTTTATGGGAGTACCTTTTAATTACAGATATTTTATTTACTGCTTCACAATGAGATGAGCAAACATGAAGAGGGTCTTGTAAAAGGTATTTGAAGCTGAGGTGACATTCTTCCCCAGAACTCACCTAGAGACCAAAGCCATCTTTAATTATCTTCGAACATCGGTTGTGGCATTTAAAAGCCCCCTATGGGTCAGACCATGATGTCTAACAGGTACAGATCAAGAACTGCATCATTCCCCCAAGGAACAGAAAGACTACCGTTTGCTTTTGTATATGCTGAGATTTATAATTGGTGTGAAATGCAGACAAGTTCCCTGAGGTGAGAGTCTCGCATATGCAGACGCAGAAACACAGTCAAGCAAATAAGGCGCTTAAATATTTTCCCTGTGAAGATATTCTCCTGGGAGCGCAAGTCGGACTGTTTTCAAAAATGTATTTGTGTGGAAACAGAAGTCAGTATTAAGTCAGGTGAAATACTAATAGTGTTTGTTTTTACAGCGGTTTAATTTTCACATTATTTATGTCTGTTGCATGGGAGGAAAAAACTCACACAGCATTGTGCAAGCTGTGTAGATCAAGTAAAGCAAAGCCCGAACTTCATTCTCCTTGCAACAAATAATAAAAAATTACATGAGTTTTTTGTTTTACTCATTTTTCTTGTCAGAACAGCACCAGTCCTTCTAAATACACGTGCAATTTTCTGGTGTTATTCCAGGATCTTTGATTTAGTTTTTCTCATGTAGTTCCAAACTGGCTCCATGTTAAGGTCATGAAGATAAATCCTGCAGCAGTTTTGTGGTTGAAGAAATGCCTTCTTGTTAAATGTTTGGGCTCATCATGTTGAAGAATAAATTATGGGCTGATCCTACACCCCCCTGATGGTGGTGTTATAAAATAATTCAGTATGTAGACCTGCATTAAGATTCTATTGTTTGGGAATATATTTATATACAGTGTTTACAAAATGTAAATTCTAGAATGTAGATCCTCCTTAGTTGTAGCATAGTTAGTCTAAAAAAACCAAAAAAACAACCTAACTTCTTATTTTGACTTCAGCATAGATTGAGGTCTAAAGGTCTGACATAAACATAGCGAAGCAGAAATCCGATCATGCCAAGAGCTGTTTGCTGTATGAAAGCCATCCATTAGTGTGGAGCCTTGAGCAGACCTTTTGGCTCCCACATTAGGGAAGCTAATGCTAATAATATGGTTATCACCATATTCAACAAGAATAGATTGTATATTTTGAAATTATTAAATGCATTTATGCTGCTGTTGATTTAAACTTCTTCTAACTTGTGTTCAAGGTCAAAAACGTGTTTCAAGCTAATTGTGTCAACTTAATGAGATGTTGATGTTGAGGTGTTTTTAGATGCTTTAAGTCCTTTTTGGTGTTAGTTTTTAGCAGCTTTTCCTGGAACTCAGAAGTTCATTACATCAAAGATTATTCTTTGTAAAGTAGTGATTGACATCATAGTAGTTTCCTCATTTTACACAGTTTTGCCTTTCTAATTTTTTTTTTTATTTATGGTGTAACCACAGAGATTGTGATGATAAACTTTCTATAATTATTCTCTGAAGTGTTCTCATCGTCACTCTTCTGCTTTAACTGGAATGTAGTTCACTGAGCAGCTTTGGCATACATGCTCTGAACCTCGTGACTATGATAGTTCACTGAGCCAGCGTCCAACATTGGACTTATTTGGTCATTCTGATGGGAGTGTTTATGTCTGTGCACATATCTGTGGTAACACGTGTGTTCAAGTGTGTCTCTTGTGGCTCTGCTTTGGTGGCTGCTTCTTCTGTTCTTTAGTTAATTATGTTTTTCCTACCTTTTAAACACATACATTGTTTTTTCAGACACACACACAAGAAGAATAACTCCTGTTGCTCAGTCTATGTCCTCTTTTTATTTATTTATAATTTCCATTTCTTCTGTTTAAGAATTTCCTTTAGAAAGACTGGGCTTGTCATTTCCTTTGAATCCACATTTTCTCTCTGCCTCATCAACTTGTTCTCTCTGTTGCTTTTTTCTGTCTTAAATCCGTTCTACAGCATTAGCATAAGTTTTAAATTTGCTTGGCAGCAACCTGGAATTAAAAAAGAAAAGGAAGCTCAATCATGTTTGGTATCCATATTCTCATTAGTTGTTCTGGTGGCCCTGCCAGTTCTTGATAAAATTCAAGTTGGCTGCAAATTGGGCATATTCACATTTAAACTTTTTTTGTTTGATTCACAACACTTTTAACTTTTTAAATGTTTTTCTCCACACTCTTCATTAATAGACATTAATATCTGACGGTAAACCAGGGCGAGATCAGCCAGCAGCAGCTTTGTACGTTTCATTTTCAGCCTGGTCATGAACCAGAAGTGATCGTCTCCTGCTCTAAATGCAGCTGGGTGCATCAGCTGGGAGTTGTTGCTGATGCTGCGTGAGGACCACGTGTCTTCTGAGTGCCTTTTGATGGGGGAGGGGCCTGCACAGCACCCACTCCTCATTGAGAAGAATAAACTACGTTCATTTACGTCAGTCTCCAGAAGTCTGGAAAAATACTGGAAATACTGGAAAAGTCGCTAGATTTGTCGCTAGTTGCTAAATAAGGTAACACTACACACATGGAGTTGGTGTGTGAGCGTGCCCCCCTCAAGGTGAGGCAGAGTACTGCCTGCCTCACCTGCTGACTTTTCTTTGCACTTTATTGTACAATACAGTATTAATTCTCTGACAAATACATTAGACGTTTCACAGACTGTAGAGAGTCATGGTGTATAACAAATATTTCTGTGAAGTTTTTATTTGGCGATATGCTGAGGAACAGAAACAGGCACGTGTTGTGCAACCCAGTTTGTATTGGGTCGTGCAGTCAGGGTTGAGGCACAGCTTGTCAGTGCTTCTCCCCGGGTTTCTGCCCTGCATTTTATTTTTTATGGACTTTTTTCCTTTTTTATCATAACAGGTGAGTCAACGCTATTCAACGTAATAAAGGAGATATTTGTTTTGTTTTAAAGATGGTTGAAACAACTATTTTTAATGTGCACGCTCTGTCTGCTGATGGGTGTGTAGCTCACCTATGTGTGCATACGTCATGTAGAAACATGATGCGGCATAATTACATGTCAACATGAGAATAAAATGGATTAAACCAGGCTATTTAGTTTTTTAAAAAAAGAACATAATATAAACGTGTTCTAGAGATACTGGAACCTTAGATTACTTCTGTTGTGATCTGGTGGAAAATAGAAAAAACCTAAATAAGATAATATTTGAATATAAATTAACTTAATGAAGAATTTATTGAGTAATTATAGAAAATAAAATTAACTTGTGGCAGGAGTTGATGATAAAAGGATTAGGGCCCACCCCCCGATAAGGGAAATTCTGGTTTTCATTACGTTTGAGTGCAGGTCCCTGGTTCGGGAATAAAAAGTTGGTTGAAAATGAAAAATCACAATGTAGTTAAATTAAGTAGGCTTTTTTTTCTTTTCTTTTTTCCATTTGCTGTGGAATCATAATTTACATCTTGTGTTGATGATGGGAGAATTTTAGGCCAGCATTACTTAAATAGAATATGGACAAAGAGTTTGAGGTTTGTTTTTGTTTGGTTTGGGAGTTCTAGTGCTGAGACGATGTCAGCCAGATTGTTTGAATGGCAAACAAACCGCTCGACAGACAGACAGATGCACAAATTTACATATGGACCCACAGACAGACCAATGAAGCAGCCTGCCTGTTACAAATACCCATCCATCCATCCATCCACTGTAAGCCAGCCGCTTCCAAGTGACCCCACTCATCCAGAGGTATGTGTACTAATTCGGCTGTGCTGCGGAACCGGGGATCTGGGGATACAATGGTGAGTGTTATCCTGGGAATCCCTGCTTTTCAATGGCAGCCTTTGTTCTCATTGCAGCTCTGTCCAGTAATGAAGACAGCACATGCTGGCAAAAAGCTCAAAGGCCTCTTGCTTTGTGAGTATATATGTATGTGTGTGCAGCAGTGTGGATCCAGTACAAAAATACATAGGTCAGAAGATGAGTATGGACTCAGTGACTTGCCCTGCAGCAGTAACATCATTCATCTCTAGCACATAACATTTTAATTGTAACTCTGTTATTAAAACACTGATTAATATTTTCTTTTCTTTTTCTTTTTTTTTTTTACTCCTGTCCTCTTTGCCTATCTTGCCCTAATCTAATCTAGCTAATCTTATCTAAATCTACCTGAAGGGATGCTTGTCCTGATTCTTTGTCTTCTGGGTTGCTGTTTGTTTTCTTTGGTAATGATGGTGCTGATGTCTGGAAGGGTGCATATACTTTAAAAGCAGTAGCATGAAAGTTGACAGCTGTTGTTCACTGCCTGGGGTTTCTACAAATGCCTGAAAGACGTCAGCCTCCTTCCAAACTGAACTGTGGTTCTGTACTGGAGCCAATTCCAAATATGTTTGGTTTTCTTGGGTATTTAAAAAATGGTGTGTGCATTTATTTATATCCTCATTCTGTAAAATGGATTACAACTAATTAAGAAATTATTATAAATTATGTCTTTTTAGCAATTTTATTCTTTAAAAAAAGCTTTATGCACATCATTTATGCCAAGTGTGAGATTTTTCTACACATTCTTCATTTCGGATGTAGCACTGGGTAGTTTGTTTATTTTCACTAAGAATTAAGAAGGGGTGCTGTAGAGAGGGTTGGCTTTTAATACACTTGAAAATCTCAATTATGCATTGAGGAAACATGGAGCATAATGTTCATTTTGGCAGTGATGTTGAACCTGGAGCTGCATAGTATTTGTACTAGAATTTATAAGGACGTTAACCAAAATCATTTGGGCGGTGACAGCTGGCTGGTTGGTAAACTCAAAAGACAAAGGCAAAATGTCTTTTTACTAGGGCTGGGTATCTCCACAAATTCCCAGAACTGATTCGATTTTTCACGAGCCTAAATTGATTCGATTTCAATTCAATATCGATTCTTTTACAGTTATTTTTTAACATAAATTTTTCTTGAATATTACACACATTCTCAGATAATTATTTTTATAAAACACTGATGCAACCTTTCAATTATAAATATACGTTTTAAGGTTTAGTTAACACTGGACAAAATGTCCAGAAACAGCAACATGTCACATGACTAACGTTTATTTGTGAAAATAACACATTAAATGTTTAACACAACAGAGTGTTACTGTGACAGGGCTGGGTATCGCCACAAATTGGGTTCGCAAGACAGACAGTCATATCTGTCTCAAATAACATGAGGACGGACCCAAACAGATAAGCATGTGAGAAGAATACAGACTAACAGAATTGTAAAGGATTCAAACTTGATTTAAAACTGTGCAAAACAAAGAACATAAAGGTTTTTTTCAGCCTCTGGGAGGGTGTTATATAACAACTAAAGATAATTTAATGCAACTGAAGACCCCTTTATGTTTGCGTTCTTATTTGTTCACGACTGGCTAGATTTTTTGGCAGGAAAAGAAGCTGGTCTACATGTTGTGGAGTCGGGCAGCTCCTTTGTGCTGTTACAATGTCCCTAGCTGTTGAAAAAACATGCTCTGAGGGGACACTGTTCCCAGGTACACAGAGATAGCTCCTTGCTAGATGAGCCAAAAGGGGAAACTCCCCTGCATGTGTTTTCCACCAGGTCAGTGGGTTTTCAGAGAGCAGGATTGGTTTTACCTCCCTATATCTGTTCACTTCTTCCTGTGCCTCTTCAGCTGGAGTCTTCTGCGATGATGCAGGTTTAGATGCGTAGGTAGATCCAAGGAGAGTTACCGAGGCTGATTCCATGAATCTCTTTGGTAAAGGAGGGGTGGCATCCTTAACTTTTGTTGTTGTTAATGTAAAGACAAAATCTATTTTTTCTACTTTTTAACTTGCATTAAATGTGTCCACTTGCTCAGGGCCTGCAGCTTCAGTCACCAGGTGAGAAAAGGTGTTATCACGTGCCTCACTGGACAAGAAGGGCAGAGTCTTGAAGCGAGGATCCGATGCTGATGCCACATACAGCTTGTCCTTCAGAGTCAAATACCTTCAAAATATTACATGATGATGTGAATAACCTCTACATCATTACATCTACCGTTGATATTGTGTAATCATTTAGATATATTGTACATGTTTCAGAATCAGTTTTATTGCCTAGTAGGCTCACACGTACAAGGAATTTGTTTTGGTGCGTTGGTGCCAACAAGAGCAGATCTATACAAGCAACAAATGGAAAAAAAAACAAAAAACATAAAACCATTAAATACGAAATTTACAGCAATAATACAGTAATAAAAAAAAAGGAAAAGCTGTTACACATACATGCATGCGTTAACATACTAATATACAGTATGCAGTCTAAGATTTTATAATGTATATATAGTTAGCCTACCTTAAGTTCAGGTTGTTGTATACATCAGCGTTAAGGTCTTTGATCATAGCTGTGCATTGGGTTGCAATACTCATCTCCAGCAGCAGCTGCACAGGACTGTCTCAGAAAATTAGAATATTGTGATAAAGTTCTTTATTTCCTGTAATGCAATTAAAAAACATGAAATG
>JBAMHW010000016.1:9840450-9875856 GCA_037177495.1 Rhadinocentrus ornatus | reverse complement strand
AGTGCATTAATGGACATTTTCAAATGTTTGATTTTGTTTTGCTGTTATAATTTTTTTTTTTACTTGGTCTGAGGAAAGTTTTTTAAGTTTTTTAATTGCATTACAGGAAATAAAGAACTTTATCACAATATTCTAATATTCTGAGACAGTCCTGTACATGCAGGGACGCCACAACTGACAGAGTTGGTCTTCTCTTCAGACATAACCAGTGTGGCTGCTTTTAGGGGCTGAAGAGCCTTCATCATATCTTTTGCCGTTGTTATGTCTGCCTCAGTCAATGTGCAAAGATCTCTCTCTTTCCTGTAAACTTCAGGTGATAGAAGAGCTGCAGAGATGGCTGGCTGTTGCTCCAGAAAGCGCTCAAATATATCCATTGCGCTATACCACCGAGTCACCACATCAATAACCAGCTTATGTGAAGGCATATTTAGCATCCGTTGCTTTTCTTTTAGCTTGAGTTTAGCCATAGTGCTATGATGAAAGAATGACACGATGTGCCTCACTCTCCCGAGCAGGCGTGCAACAGCTGGGATCTTGAGAGCTGCTTGTGAAGCCAGGTTTAGCATGTGAGCAAAACACCCAACATGCAACAGAGACGTCAACTCCACAGCTCGGACTATGTTTGCAGCGTTGTCTGTCAAGATGACGGGGCCTTTGTCTGTTAGTTCCCACTCCTGTAAAGAATCAGACAGAAGGTCTGCCAGATTTTTTTGCCGTGTGACTCGTTTGAATTTTCCTTGTATGTAAAACATGAGACAACAGCAGCCACTTCTCATCTATATAGTGGCAACTTATTGGCAGATATGAATCTGTGGACCTCGCTGTCCAGCTGTCACAAGTTAGGGCAACCCTTGTCGCCAACTTCAGCGAAGTTGCAATGCCATTTTTCACATATTCATAAATCTTAGCTATGGCCACCTCGCTTAAATGTTTGTGTCGGCAACACGTAGCATGGCTCTAGTAATTTAACGAGGCTTTGGAAGACGTCATTTTCAACCACGCTAAATGATCTTCTGTCTATGGCTTGAAGACATCTTGCACACAAAGGCGTTTTCTAGCTGGGCTTGTTTTTTGTGGCTTGCGTTCGGCTGCATTCTAGGGTGATGCCTCGTTAAATGGTTTCAGGTTTGTGGTGTTTCCATAATGTTTTACCTCCATGGCGCAAAGCTTGCAGACCGCTTTGATTTTGTCCAGCTTCTCTATGTTGCTTTCACTGGGTTTAAATCCAAAATAAAGCCACAAATCTGCCTTCAAACTTGAGGGTGCTTTCAGTCGTGTTGTTTTGCCTTGTCCTGCCATTATTGCCCTCAAAGCCCAAACTCACATGAGATCTCGCCGAGCATAGGCAAATCCCACGAGCATAGGCACGTCCCGTGAGAGTACAGTCACGTCACCAGAAAAGGAAATGCATTTTTAAAAAATTGATCTGAGTTTATGAATCTATTTGGTTTAATTTAATTCAAATCAATTTAAATCAATAAATCGATTATTTTTTTTTTTTTTTCAAAACGCAGCCCTACTTTTTACCTTGTTTAGTTGGTAGTTCAACTAGCCAATTTTTTTCAGGGGGAAAATAAACAAGATTACTAGTGCAACTGAATGCATTCATCTTACATGTTTCTTTACATGTTTTTTTTTTGTTTGTTTTTTTTGGTCAAACACAAAGCCACAAAAGAAATTTTGGATTAAATGTTCTCTTTTTCAATGTTTCTCCCCTACTTCCTTTTTTTCCTTGTAACTAGCCTCTACTTTACATGCCCAGCCACCCCTGTATTTTATTTATTTATTTATTTTTTTTAAATTATGCAGCACTTTATTTAAAGTTCACTCCTCATTTAGTTGCACTTTAGAGTTTAAACAAAACCATGCACTTTGCATAGTGAATGGATGTCTGATGTCATGAAATAGTGTTGATGGAAAATGTAGTGATGACACTGCCACAACAAAAAAAAACGCAATGATTTATTTAAATTAAAAAAATTATTAATTTCACAAATTCAGAGTAAGAAAATTTGCTATACGTGTATTTTTTTGTCTTTAGTTGGGAGTTAATTGGAAAAACAAATCTTAAGATTTGATTAATTTAACAAGTGTCCTGGCCACTCTGTTCTGCAGGCTAAACTTTCTCCTACTGGGGATCAGCGAGTCGAGTCATTTAGCCCTTTAACTAGTGTCATTTGGACCGGGAGATGACCACAACTCCATGTGGATCATAAGAAAAAGGACATAATGCAAAACAGAGAGGCAAGGCCAAAAGAGCAAAACTGTATTTCTTAATTCACACTTCCAGAAATAAGTGCCAAATTTTTTTTATTCATCTTCAAACTTCGTAAATATATTGCTAAGATGTTTGTAGATTGACAAGTCTTGTGCCAACATATATTGTTGAACTTAATTAGTGTGCAGAGCATTTTTTTTTGTTATTGTTTTATCAGCAGCAGTTGCATAATTTGAGTCAAATCATGCTGCTGCTTTGCTGCAAATTTAGAGCAATTATTCAGATTGGGCAGTAAATACTTTGCTACTTACTGGCTTTTTGACTTTATGAGACACTTGATGTGGAGGGAAAGTTATGGCAACTGTTGCTCTCCAGACATCAGATTTTGGACATGGTGGTTCTGCAGTCTGCACCTCAACCATTAGGCTACCTGTCTGTTGTCTCTCGGTGTGACTGAGTCTGTTCTTCCATGGCTACAGTAACAGTAAACAAAGCAGCTCTTTTCTGTTTTCTTTTTCTTCTCTTTTTTTTTTTTTTTTTTTTTTTTTTTTTTGGTTCTCCATTCTCCTGTCTTTAAGTGACAAACAGCAGAATCCATCTAATTGCTTCCCTGGACAGCAGCTTTGTCACTGCTCTCCCTGCTTTCTTTTTTTCCTCCTCCATCTCCTCCACTCCTCTGTTTCTCCTCTGCTATCATCTGTCCATCTGCCTGGTGAATCACTTGAAAATGCAAATGAGCACACAGGTTATGCAAATGTGATTCATCTGTTATCTTTCATCAGACAGACACACTAACACACTGTATTAATATACATTTTATCCCTTTATGTCTGTGTGCTTTCCTATTTTGTGTTTCAGTTAAGTAAAAAATGCGAGAATTTCATTATGGCCTTAATGTGACTAATGGAGATTCTGACCTGAAGCACACTGCCAGGTTCCAGCAGCAACATTGGCACATTTTATCATTTCATTTTTGTACATCATAGTGTCCCAACTGGTGGTTGCTAATAAAACATTTAATCTCAGTTTTCATATTAAATGGTAGACTTTCAGATTAGTCAGAAGTAATAGACTTAATTCATCTTGACTGCTTCTGTTTTCTTTTAAATACGCCAACTTTTGCTTGCTCAGATTGATAATCTGTATAATCTGTGCAATTTATGCTGCGTTTACATCAGAAGACTTTGAAAAATTAGCAAAAGACTCTAGAAAACTACCAGCTCACATCTAAAGACTATTGTTTAGAGTTTTAAGTCTTAGCCTAGTCTCAGACTGAGATTTGACAAAGACTGTGAATCACTATTTACAAGACTACAACTAGATTCTTTTAGCATTTTTTGTGATATGTTGGACAGTTGATATCGAACGGGGCTGATCTGCCCACAGCAAAGCAAACAAGGGGAGAGTTTCCCTCCAGGATCAGTAGGGATCTAGTGTGGCTTTGCATCTCCACCAGGTGTTACACAGACTCATCAGAATCTGGAGGGATGAATGAGTTTCTATTCTTCTCTCATTTGTTACGTCATTATACTGTAACACATAAATGATCCACAGCAGACATTTACTTCTTAATAACCATCCACTCCTCTGTCTGGACAGTTCACCCACCACTTTTATTTTCCATTCTATTTTATTTTCTTTTCTTATTTTTGTCCGTTTTATTTATTTATTTTTTTATTTTATTTATTTTTGCCGGTGTTTTGTCATGATTCCTGTTTCTGCTTTTCTCAGAGCTCATTTATCGGTTGTTGATCATGTTTTATCACTGCGACTTGCGATAATATCAAACATGTTTGATATTGTTGCAGACTCAAGACTAGGGAAAGACTGACATGAAACAGTGCAGATTACCAGCTTCTAACTAACGATCGAGATAACGGAAGCGCGCTGTGACTCCAGTAAGTCTCCTAAGATTTCCTAAAGACTTCTGTTTTAGTCTGCGACTGTGAAAATTGTTTGGTGTAAACCCAACATCAGTTGACAGTGCAACAGTAGAGCAACAAGTCGACCCAGTTGGCATCAAATTTGTGGGATCAGCTTTCACTGCAAAAGATGCTAGACTGGAATTTTCTTGTTACTTTCATGCTAGTTTATTGTCCCATTGTTGGAGTATTTCAATTCGAGGGAAATTAAAGTCTTTAGCCCCTTTTACTTCCTTCCACTGACCTTTTACGCTGTAGAATATTTAATGACAGCAGCTTCTTATGTCAAGAGGTGATCAGAACAAATCCACACAAAAAATGCAAATAGGCAGCCCCACTCTGAGTTGACTTATTATAACTGGCAAGCGAATAATAAGCAAAATCCTAAGACTGACTGTAAATGAAAAATGTCAACACACTTTGAGCAGCTTAAAGAGAAGCGATCAGTAGCTACATGCACGGAGATTGGTGCAGTGAGAGAGAACAAGCCTAACTGTTCAATTCCTTTCCCTATGGTGAGGGAGGTGATCCCAGCAGAAGGGCTGTAAGGACTCCTGCACAAGCAGCCTGGCGGTGATATTGCTTTGTCAGTCTTAAGCCATTTTTACACATGCACTGGAGTCCTGGAATGTTTAACCCTATAAACTAAGCTAGATCACCAGCTACCTCAAGGACTATCCTTTTTATTTTATTTTATCAGTTTCTCAGGAATGATGGCGTGTAACTCTGTGGGGTAGATTATCAATAGCTTACCATTTAGGTGATCGACAAAAGTTTTCTAGGCATGTATATACCATTCAGAAGGTTTATAACCCAGTTGCAAAATGTAATGTCTATTCTGAGATTATATGGTAAATCCACAATTGGTGTGATAAATGGTTAACACACTATCATTATAAAAATGATCTCTATTACTACTAAGTTGCTAAGATACTAACCTCTATTTTGACCTTGAAATTAGGATGAATCCACTTCCTGTCAAACCTTAGACCCATGAGATAGCTTAAATTGAGGGTAATGTCCAATCAGGAGCATCCAATGTAAACTAGTGACAAGAAGGTTATGTCTGTTTGAAAAGAACAAAAATAATGGCCTCCGATGGAATTAATCAAAGATGTTTGATGCATAGTGGTGCCAAAAATGAGCTGAGTTGGTTTTGTGAGGATAGTTGGTAAATAGTAGCATAAATAACCGTAAATAGAAAAAAAAAAAGAAAAAGTCTAAATGGTTGTTTTTGTTTCAAAGCCAATATTTTTTCTCCTGAAAGGCAAGACTTAAGAGAATGATATGTAGATGAGAAAACGCTTGATTTTCTACAGCTCATTTTTAGTAATAAATTTTATGTCTCTTTGGTTGGCCTTTATAGTTATATGTATTGATACATTAATTTTACATTATTTTAGCCTCATAATCTGATAACTAGGGCAGTCCTGAAAAATGATGCCTCTGTGTTGACTGTGTTTAAAAGAGTTACAGCTTTGCATGCATTTTTTACATGAAAAATGGCTTGGTGTTTTAAGGGTTGTTAAAAGAAACAGAGAATAAAATTTCTGTACATTTTTATTGATTAAGATGAATTGTCTTGATTCACTGTTGCCTTTCCCCCCTTAAGTTTCAGGACTTTTACATGCCTCTGCCACATTCAGCATGAAAACAACATTGCAAGTGTCTCATTATCTCATTTACAAGTTGAGTGATAAAAGATGTTAACAGACTCTTATCTGTAGCTAACAGCAGTGCACACGAGGACACTCAAATCATAAACACATGTGGACACACATGAGCTCACTCACACACTTGGGCTAGAGGTGACAATCACTATGCAGCACAAACTGTTGAGGTCTGATAGTTCAGATCACTGTGTTATCAGGGCTTCCAGCCTTGCTGCTGTTTTTGGAGCACAAATGCACACAGAAGATAAGACAAGTATGAAAAAAAAAAAAAACAGGATGACCACAGCAACACACATTGACTGCATCTGTGGCAAAAGAGGATGCATACCTTGCGTCTGCTCCTTGAGTTGGTGTATTTTTGAATATTAGTTTCCTGTTTTTTCCCCCCAGTGTGTTCTTGTTGACAGATCAAACAAGCTAAGAGCACTTCTTTCACCACATTTACATAAATGCTTTAAACAATGTCATCAACTAAATGTCATTTATGAAAGACTTCATTCTTTTTTCAATTCTCCCCTTTTTTCCCCTAGTTTGCAAAAACCGAAACTTTCTGGTTTTAATGGTGTGTACGTGTGTGTTTATTCAGTGTTCTGGTTCTGTGATAATGACACATTTAAGGTAATATGGTCCGATTGTGGTTTATTTCTGGTATTGTCTTTGTGCTAGATTGGCAATAAAGACGAGCAAAGCAGAAAATACAGAGTAGATTACCACGATAGAGAGAGGTTGTGGAGAGATGGAGAACAGACTTTGAGGAATGAACCGGGTAATGATTTGAAGAAAGTGGAAGAATGGGTGACGGTTAAAGGTGTATATTGACTCAAAATGAAAAATGATCAAATATAGGGGAAAAAACAGGATGTCATGACAGAGAAAAATGATGAGATGGAGTGATGTACCAGAAGGATCAATATTTGATGAATTTATGAGTGGCCAGGAGGAGAGGCTTGTTTTCACAATAATCTAATTACCAAAGTTCCTCACTGTTTGAGAATATTAGCAAACTTTCTTCAAACTGCAGTCAGCTGTTACGGCTGCACTTTATTTTCGTCATTGCTGAAAATTTGAATAAAAATCTGAATCTGTAGACACGGTTCGTGGTTTCATTCATGACCTTCTGATCCACTGAAAGGCATATTTCTATACATATACTTCAGAGAGTTTGTAAATGATCTTGAAGTATTTATCCATATTTTAGAGTAAAATGTTCCAAAGAGGGACAGAGCAGCTGAGTGAACAATGTCGTTGTGGGAGGAAGAGTGGGCGGCTGGTTGAAAAGATGCCGAGTGTTAGATCCACTCAGCACTGCCTCCGATACATCTCATTCCCTTTTTTCTAAGCCTCCTTATCCACATATACATCAAACACAATCCGGCCAACCTCATGTACAATTTACAGCTAACAACTGACAAAGACCTAAATTTTTGGCAAGGGCTTATAAAAATCATTGTCTTTAATTTGTAGAAATACTAATTTTTAAAGTAATATGTTACATTTTACTGACTCTTTCTCTTGCATCTTGCTCCATGCTTTGTTACATCTCAAGTTCCTTCACCATGTGGTGTTTGGTGTTTCAGAACAGATGTAGATGAATGGCCTCTTCACAACACATGATTTGTACATGCCTATTTACGGTGGTGGCGATGATGGAGAAGAGTGTGTGGGAGGGTTGATGTGTTAAAGGACAAAGGGCTCTAAGGATCAGTGAAGTGCCACAGAAAGGAGAATGCAGCTCCTCTAAGGCATTGCTTATGTAAAAATGAGAGGCAGGGAGGAATAACGCCACAGAAATGCAAAAGGTAATTAGAAATCATTAGTGTCAAGGAACAAAGAGCTACATCAGAGCTTGTCTAATATATTAGTACTTAATGATGGTATTTAACTACAGGTAAGTATAAGCAGTCAGTTCATCTTTTTCCACTCTTGTCACTGTAGTTTCTTTTTCTTCATTTCTTGCTTGTGGAGTCTCTTTTGTAATTACTGTGTTTCAGACAAGGAAAATGTCTGGATGATCTTTCAGATCAAAGCAGTGTTCGCCTTCGAGATAGTTGTGGATGTGATCTGAGGATTAATACACTTTGTATTTCAGTCAAAATCTTCCTTAGGGATTTCATTTTGATATTGATTCAGAGGACTGCCGTCCGCGTCCGCCCGTCACCCCGCGATCCACCGCTGGACCGGTCCGCCCCCGTAAATTTAGCTGTTTTTTGGCCAGAATGTTTTGTTTTTTTTTGTTTGTTTGTTTTTTAATAGTGTAGCCATGCTTTGGTAATGAATGTGAAATTTTTTTATTTTTTTTTTTTTTTTTTTTTTAAATCCATGAACTTCTGCCTATAATCTCTTCTGAAAAATTCAGCCCTTCTGGGATGTTCTTCACCTCCTCTTATCACTAATCTGTTGCCAGTTAACCTCATTATTTGTGATATCATCTGTCTGGTCCTGTGCTGTATTATTCTACAGTTTTATTTCCTGCCTTATGTCAAGTACAGTTCTTTGAAACATAGAATAGCATAACATCACATTACATAGCATATTACATAGCCTAGCATAACATCATATTACATAGCCTAGCATAACATGACATATGTCATAACATAAAAGCAAAACAAAATTTATTACATTTATTTTCCTTTTGCACTATTATTTAGATTTAATAGAATGTTTGAACAGTTAAATGATTGTGTTAAATTTTCTTAGCATTTTAACAGTTTTATTTTTTTAAAGGAAATTAGGAAAAAACAAAAAGTCTTTATATTTACAGTTTTGGTAGCAACCTTTTTTTTCTTTTTATATTTTAATGATTTCATGCATTTGATGGTCATTTCTGCTTTTATTGAAGTTTTGAAGCATAAAACAACATAAAAAAAAAAATTGACTAATGTACCTAAATATTCTAAATTGCATGTTAATTAAAGATGGCCTGCTTATAACTTTTGCGATTTAGCTGCTTTTGCTGTTTATTGTGAACCTGCTTCAGCTTAAATCAGTTTTTCTTTACATTTACTTAACTGCTTTGACTCATTCAGAATTATTTTTGCATTCTGAAGTTATTTTGCATTTTAGTTGGACTTAAAAAGCCAGCATATAAAAAAAAAAACTCTTGTAGATGGAAATATACCTGCAACAATTTTCTCTGTCAGCTCAATAAATTGTTTACCGTTGAGACTTTTCATTCCCTGCAAGTCTTTCATCTTGGCCTCAAGGTGGAGATGAAACAACAGGACCCCCTTGTGCACAGCATGAGAACTGGCCCCTCGAGTTTCAGGGACCGCTGTTCCGCTCATAACTTTCCTGTTTTTAATTAGCTCCTAAATAGGGGAAACATGGCAGCAGAATTGCAGCCTACGAGGTGATTTCAGCTGAGGATTTTTTTTCCCCTGCCCCTTCACACTCTTCATGGGGAATAATCGACATGTTCAGAAGTGGAGACCCATAATTAAGTAGCTGTGCTTTTACAATTTTTTTTCTTTTCATGTTTCTTTTTTTTTTTTTTTTTTTGTCACTTTGTCTTTTTTTGGTCAAAGTTCACTTGTTAGCCCACTCAGTGATTGCGAGGCTGTGAATTATAAGCATATTTTGTAAGCTATTTAAGAGTCTCTGCGTTCTCCCTCTTTCTGCTGGAGAAAGTATTGAGCAAGATTTGATGCCAGCCCCCGCTTGTCAGACCTCTCTGTCATTAGAGAAAATAGAGCTTTAGCATTAAATCCGAAGCATATTCTCTCCATCTCCCTGTAATACCAAATGTTAGGTAGCATACTTAGCGGGTTAAAACTAAATTAGGCATCCAGCTTAGTGTAAGAGATTCATTATGGAGGGTATGTAGATGGGGTTTTAAAAATAGATATGGATGGAGAAAGTATTTGAAAACGGACACAGGCACATTGACATGGAGATGCTGAAGAAATGATGAGAAAGACTGAAATGCAGACAGACAACAGATGTGAGGAAAATTTCTGTGATTTTTGTGTGTGAAAATTATCCTGGCTTTCCCTGGTGCCTCAATTGTTCTGAACATTTTTGGCTAACATGTCCCATCTGTGGCTTCAGTTGTCTACCTTAATTCCAGAAAAACATTATTGACTATTTGTTGCTTTGTAGTATCCCTTTATTTTTACCCAAATATTTTGGATACTATGTCTGAAAAATAAATACAAGACATTTCTTTTAGGGACAGGACAGTATTCAGATACCTACTGATGCTTTGATGTATGATGAAAGATGTGGTTGTGAACAGCTCACTGAGGGCATCATGCATCACAGATGTTTTTGCCGCCTCTTGATCTCCTTTCTACTTTATGTTTTGTTTGTTTGTTTTTTTTTGGTTTTTTTTATGAATTTTGATTGGATGTTCACCTGAGTGAAAAGGAATACACATGTAACACCATCATTAAGGCAAAATTCAAATTTTTCGGCACTGCTTCCTGCATTTCAGGCAGGTGCATAAGAGTTCTGAATTAATAGTCATTAAACAAGAAAACATCTTGTTTTTTAAACATGAGGAATCCGGCCTTTCTTTATGTAGGATGTCTTTAGGTTTATTTTGTTTGTTTGTTTGTTTTTTAGACAAAATACACTAAATTGGACAAGAATATTGGGAGCTGCCCCAATCAATTAGAACTGCAGTATCAAATCTAGGACTTTTCCATGTGTTTCTTATAGTGCTGGGCAACGAGTCAATTTTTGAATCGCAATTAATCAAACAAAATTAATCGCATTGTTACCCACAAAATGTCTTTTTCCTTTAAAAGAAGGCCTACTGCTATATGAACAAAATACAGTAAGTTGCAGTTTACAATCACTAATTTAGAGATCTGTAACCTGCGGCTCCAGAGAATCTCTCTCTACATGGCTAAAAATGTTAAAGAACTAACAAACACACAAAAACTAAAAATAACTGTGTTAACGGGCAATAAAAAAATGGCCAGTGTTAATTAATCAGTAAACGCGATAATAATGTGTTAACGTGCCCAGCCCTAGTTTATTACAGTATTAAGATGCCCTGTTGTTTTAAAGTTTGGAGAGTCCATTAGATTTTTCTTTAAAAAAAAAAAAAAAAAAAAAAGACAAAAAGGAATATGACCCAAAACAATCTTACTTTTTATGCATATGGCAAAAGAGAGAAAACATGATTATTCAAACGGTAGAGTAGTATTAAACTCCTTGTGCAGAAATAACAGCACATGAACCTGGAGGAATGTCAGCCCGTTCCTTTTAAAAAAAACGCTGCAGCTCAGGGATGTTTATGGATTTTCTTACATCAACTTTTTGCTTCCGTTTTGCCACAGTGTTTACTTGGATTAAGTTCAGGCCGCGGCTTGACCTTTCCTAAACATTAGTTTTGTTTATTTAGCTTTTAGCTTTCCATTTCTCTGGTGCCAGATCTTTGTGCTTGGTTGTGCTGTAGTTCAGCTAGGGAAATTGGAGGGAGAGTATGTGACACTACTGCTGAGCTTGAAACTTGCTTTATAGGTGTAGTTTGTCTACTTTCCTCAATGGTGGCTGGAGAGTTGTTTCGACATTCAAATCCATTCTGTTTGTCAAATTTAACCATGCAAAATGCAGACAATGGATGAATGACAGACGGATGATGAGAATGATCGATCAGACAACTGTTTGGTGTGACCGGTGAATCTTGCCACAGTTTTCATGTGACCATTTCTGCTTGTAATCCCACACTATCTCCATTATGGGCTCTGTGGGGGCTGTACCATTTTTTTTAAGAGTTATTGTTCTTTGCTTTGTTCTGGCTCTTTGTTTTTGGGTTCTTGTAATGCTTCACAATGAATCGGAGACAAGTCCGGCTCCTCCCCATGCAGAATGATGCATGAAGACTTCAAAAATCAGAAGTGCCTAAAACTTTTGCACAGCACTGTATATTTATCCAGATTAAGTTATAAAGGCTGTTAGTAACCCATGTTTCAGAAGAAATATATAAGTATACATACTGCTTTATTTATTGATTTTAAATGCAGTTTAAAGCTTAAAATAGTACCTGTGATCAGTTCAGTGAAGCTGCAGTAGTCCTCATCAGAGAGTAGGCCTTAGGCAAAAAGCAGTGCTAGGAAAAATGTACTCTTTGTCTGATATGAGCTTCTTAGTCATTTCTTAACTTTTTCATTTTAAAACTGTAAAGATACTATAATGTATTTCCACTTTATCAGAATTGAACTGACAGAAAGATTTCTTTCAATGTCCTGGGCTTATTTTCAAATTCCTGTAGAAAATATTAAATCTCTTACCATTGTTTCCATTTCCAGATACAAATGGATCTAATATATGAAGATATGAAAAGCCTTTTGGGTTGTGGCAGGTTGAACAGTAGACTATTTTTACACCAACTTTGTTGGATTTAGATTTTCTATTTTACTACCAGTAATGGAAGACAAGAGCTACAAATGACCCTCAACTAATCCTTCACATTGTCACGGTTTCACTTTCCCTCCAACACGCGACAGTATTTAGGGAAAGCAGAACACACAGCAGGCACATAACTTTAAGGGTCAGGATGGAACAGGTGAGGTTGAAGCTTTTGATGAGACATTGGATTATGTTTTAATACAGGTGCTTTAAAACTGGCACAAAAAAAGCTATTTTCTCGAGGCACAGTGACATTTTTGTTCAGGTCAAAATCTCATTGACGCACACCTGTCTTCAGTTGATGGATTTTTATTATAGAAACCAGTCTGCTGCTGAAGCTCAGCTAAATCTGCACAATCTGAGGCTGATCATGAAATCTTTGGGTTCTTGTGGGCAAACCTTGTGTTATTCTACAAGTCTGCATACAAGCAAGTTCTCAGTTTTATAGTAGATGAGCTTAAGAGTTCAGCTTAAATCTAGCCATTAATAGTTTGAAAGAAGTTGTAAAATGGTAAACCTACTAGCTACACTTGCGTAGATCAGCAGCACCACTTCTTTTTTTTTTTGTACTCAAATAGTGTAGCACAAAACAACTTTTTTCCCTCATTCATATATATATATATATATATAATGTATATATATATATATATATATATAATACCACAAACCAAACTAACAAACTAAAAAAAACAAAAACTAAAAAGCACTAAGGATAACATAGTTTGGGTTTTATTTTTCAATTGGTTGTTTTACATATTAATAAATGTGGTTTCTGTCATTGAAGTTAAAGGCCAGGGGTACGCAAGTTCGGGCTTCAGCAGCTGCAGTCCTTCATGCTTTAGATGTTTCCTTGTTTCAACACACCTGATTGAAATGAATGAGTCATTGAGCAGAACTTGA
Organism: Rhadinocentrus ornatus; assembly: GCA_037177495.1. Classification (NCBI taxonomy): domain Eukaryota; kingdom Metazoa; phylum Chordata; class Actinopteri; order Atheriniformes; family Melanotaeniidae; genus Rhadinocentrus; species Rhadinocentrus ornatus. Next base: position 9,862,786 of record JBAMHW010000016.1, on the reverse strand, counting down.
TAAGCTGTTTGTTCTATTTAATTTTAAGCAGGTGTGTTCGGGGAGGGAAATGTCTAAAACCTGCAGGACTTCCGCTCTCAAAGACCAAATTGACCATTCCTGATCAAGACCTTTATTTGTCTTTAAGGTTTGTGGTGATATCGATTGTAATTCACGGAGGATGCAGAAAATATTGAGTTTGGTTGGAAGATGGCATCTTTAGATATAAATAGCCAGTTTTATTGTAATCACATTCAGACTATTCTACTCTGAGAGCATAAATGTTACAATCTGGAGTTTTATAGTCTTTCAATTTCAATTTCAATTTAATTAAAAAGTCTTTCAAATGCTAATTGTTTAAAATGCTACTTATATTGTTGTATTTATTAGTGTTATTGGGTTTTCCATTGATCTGATTTTTAATGCAGTAAGGTGTGTATGTGTGTGTCACAGTGGATGCCCCCCATATACTATCTCTCTACCGGCTTCTAGCTAATGTGTTGTCTTTCTCTCTGTGTATCTGTCTTTTTTTATAAATGTGTGTCTGTGGTTTCCATTATTCTGTCCCTTTTTCTTTTTCTTTTTTTTTTGTCAAATGTGGCCTTCTTTCTGTTTACTTTCTTTGCTTTTCATGTTGTTCTGAGCATGTTCTTTGACCATATGTTTGTTTTTGAGTGTGCTTTAAATGTCTGTCTGTGTTTCTCTCTCTGTCCACCTTTGTCTGTGCATCTCTTTCTTTGTGTTTGTTTCTGTCTTCGTGTGTCTTTTCCACTTGTTGCCGTCTCCAGCCTTTGTGACTTTGCTGAACGGGGACCAGGCTCAGGATGCCATCCGCTCCCTCCACCACAGCACTGTCCGGGGACGCTTGATCAACGTCGCCTTGCAGCCCACCGATTCCCTGCTCTGCCTCACCAACCTGCCCTACACCTTCACTGCGCAGCAGTTTGAGGAGCTGGTGCGCTCATATGGAAATATTGAGCGCTCCTTCTTGGTCTACAGTGAGCTGACTGGCCACTCCAAAGGATATGGGTTTGTGGAATACATGAAGAAGGACTCTGCTTCACGAGCCCGCTCAGAGCTGCTGGGGCGGCCGCTGGTATGTGTTTTCATTAGGTGTAATGGATAATTTAATTGCACTAGATGATAACACAGGGCAATTTGCGCATTTATATAGTTTCATATTTAGCCTAATAGATCTGAATGCAATTGTGAACTGCTTTCCTGATTCTGATTAAAAATAAAAATGAGCACAAAAAAGGATACATTGTTTTTTTTATTTTATTTTTTTTATGTCACATCAAAAAGTTAATACACAAAACTTGACTGAAAGTTGTGCTCATCAGTCATGCTTAATAGAGCCTGGCAGCATAGAATAGAACACATAATCAGCACAAATAAGGGCTTTGCCAGCTGAGTTTGGTTTCAGTTTATTGGCCAAATAAAAAGTGTAAAATTTCAGTTTAAACACCAAAATTATGTATGGGCAGAGATTCGGAAAGCAGTAGCAATCTCTCCTCCTCCTCTTTTTAGTTCACGGAAATTTGTCTCCACTATGCACAACATTCTGAGTTGTAAGACAAAATCTGCAGCTAGAAGTACTGCTCAGAGGCTGCCAAGCCTTTAAACCAGCATTTACAGTAAAAACAGAAAAAATCCTATATATTGTATGCAGTGCAGAGTTTTGATGTGCTCAATTTGATTTTGTGTCACTTGACCAAATGTTGCAGGGGGATCGCTCCCTGATGGTGCAGTGGATGGATGTCAACCAGCTGAGCCAAGAAGAGAACCTGCACTCAAAGTGTCTGTGTGTGGACCGACTACCGCTGGACTTGTGCGACTCTGAAGAACTGAACCAGCTGTTTTCTGAAACCTATAAACCTGTCTTCTGCCAGGTAATTCAAAACTATATTAACTGGTAATGACACTGCAAACGCTGCATCTACATCTTTTTCCAATTGAACACTACCAGGTGAGGGGTCCGGATGTAAAAATCTGCATTCACCCCCTTTATTGGCCAGCCTGGCAGTATTATTAAGCTACTGTTTCCATGGTGAGGTGTGGCTGCTGTGGCACCACCTTTCAGTTCCCTCCGACCCCCTCTGCTTGGTGCCTGATTTTTTTTTTTTTTACTTTCTCCCTCCACCCTACTCTGTTACATCCACATGCCCATTTAAAGTTCACTCAGTGGATATTTGTCATCTACTGCATATCCAGTTTTAGCTCCACCCCTCTGCCCCACTCCTACATAAAATCAATACACCCACATCATCCTGGTCCCATGACGCTTTGTGGGTGTTTAGCTCATGTTGCTTCACTGTTGCAGAGCCAGCAGGCTTGACCTATAGTTCAGCAATTTTTATGTACAGTGCATTATGTGCTTGTGAGTGAGTGAGTGTGTTTCTGCTTTTTAGTGCTTTTAAATACTTAATGCCCAACAGCTATGAACACACTGAACAGGGATGCAGAGGCAGTACATCCGAGAATATAAAAGCAAAAGAAACCGATCACTCAGTTTTGTCATTATTGTTATGGCATAATATGTTAGGATACAAAAATTTCATAATACTTTACTGTTTTGCTCTAAAAGGAAATGATACAGAATCAGGAATCAAAATAGTTTTGTGTAGCCATTTCCCCACCACACACAGTTTCTCTTTTTCCTTTGTGCAATACTGCAGGAGAATGATGTGCATTAGCAGGACATTAAAATAGGCCATGTCTTTGTACCTAGTTTTTTGTTTTTTTCATTCACAGTGTAAACACTAAAAAGAAGTCGGGCTGTAACTTGATAAAGTGGGCTGTCCACTAATTGCAAAGTTATTTTGTCCACATGTACACATCACAGACTGACAGAGTTCAGTGTGTCCAGCAGCAGGTTGCAGAACTGCTGCACAAAAGTTTTCTTTCTCACAGCAAAAACACTCTGCTTCCACTTGACTTGCTTGCTTGTGTTTTCTTTGTATTTTAGGAGGTAGTTGTCTGTGTGAAAAAGAATCATCCAAAACATTTAGTCATGTTTAGATTTTCTTTTAGGAGATCATTATACATTTAGATATATCCAAAATTGCAGCACAGGTGCTGTCTTTAACTTATGCAAATGTTGATTTTTGTCAGATGCTGTGGAGTGGAGCATCAGTCTGATGAAGCTTTCATAGGAACTGCAAGTTAACACACAGTTTTAATGAACATGATTTAGTCATATTTTTTTAAAACTTTCACCATCTAACACTGAAAGGTAAAATTATGTGTATGAAAGCTATTTTATTATGAATTTGGCTACATTATCATATAGAATTTGTCAAAAAGAAATTATAGGGGACAAAAAAAACATGAAGATGAAATATGCTTATTTATTTATATATTTATTTATATTTATAATATATATATTTCAGCATGATGCCAGTTGGTGGCATTTATGGAAAAACACTGCCAGTACTGAAGTTGATCTGAATAAGTAAATGAAAAACAAACACATACATACATTTTGAAAACCTGCTTTAAAGTGCAGTAGATGTCTGACCGTGGTCTAAGACTCTACAGTAATTATTTTGCTTTGAGCTGATAAACGCTGATATCCAATCAGGGATGAAACAATGTAGTTTTTCATATTCAGCGTCCTGGTTTGTGCCTTAACCTACCAACATGTTCTAACCAGCACAATGTATGTGAATGACACAACTGATGGCAAAGCAGGATTTTGATCATAAATGCCTGCCATTCATAAAACAATTAAGAAAGTAATGAGATTCAAAACACGGTTTGTGGAGATGTCCCATCATTTTGATGGGAGCATGGTATCAAATGGCAATTATGCCAAGTGGAGTCATGAACCCATATTTTAGGAACTCCAGTATGGTTGGTAGACTTGTTGGCTAATTACATGTGTTTGGGAAGGAACTAAATACATCACCTCTCATAAGCTAGTCTTACTAGTGTGGATATAAATATATTATTTTTTTCCTCAGATTGATACATTAAAATGGGCAGTATATGAGCTTGTATTGGTGCATTGCTGCTATAATAAAATTGGTTTCCTTTATGTTTTTTGAATGGTAAATGGATTCTAGTCATTATCTGCTGCTTAATCCATTACGGTTCACAGGTAAGCTGGAGCCTAACCCAGCATTTTTAACAGGTGAGAGGCAGGGTACACCCTGGACGGGTCACCAGTCCATCGCAGGGCCAACACAGATGGGGACAAGCACACACTCACTCACACACTCCTAGGGAGAATTTAAAGTGACCAATTAACCTAACCTCTTTGGACGGTGGGAGGAAGCAAGAGAACCCACCGGCAACCTTCAGGCTACAAGACGACCACTCTACCCACTAAGCCACGCCGCCCCTTTTTGGCCACCCCTATTAGCAAATATGGCACATTTGTCCCTTTAGAGAACATTTTAAAAAGTTCATCCATCCATCTATTTGTCCATTTTCTTCTCATCTCATTATTTCATTATCTGGGAAAATTGAAAAAGTCTTTGTCCCAATCTGTTCATACACTGATTATGAGTCTTTAATAACAAAGTTTAAGTTTGTGTTTCATATATTTTTTGCTTTATTTCCAGTTTTTCTGATAAATTTGCATTAATTTGACTTTAATCAAACTATTATCAAAACGAACGAGAACAAAGACTTTATTACCCATCATACCTATTGTTTTTGTTTGTTTTTGGCTTTCATTCATTGTTAATGAGACTGAGAGTCCTTTCTATTTATTGCTTTATTTAAAATTTCTTCCAGTTCCAGTGTAAAATGTTCTTTAGAAATTAAAGTTTATAGATCTTTGAAAGGGTGTACTTGCATTATTATGGCATTATCATTATATTAGTTGAAAATGGTCTCAAAATGACAACATTATCGCTTTGCGCAATATTTTCGCTTATCGCAATAATTTCTGCGAAAATTTATCGCACAGTAAAATTTTTTGCGACAGGCCTAGTCATGCTGTCTCCAGCTCCAGTTAGTCTTACATAAACAGTGATCCTCCTCCATGCACATTGGTAGAGCTCAGCTCTCTTGACACTTTTCTTTTGTTCAGAGTGCACTTAACCTGCGGCCTTGCCCTGAGTGCCATAATTCTGCCACCCACGAAAGGGTCCTCCAGAAAGCACTTTAGTTTGAGTCAGCCAGTCGAGATGGAGGGAGGAGAGGATAAAAAATGTCAGCTATATTAGACGAAAGGACAGCAGGATGAAGACATAGGAATGGATTGGAATAAGTGAGAACTTTCAAAGACAATGGCTTGAAGGGGGATGACTGACAGTGTCATGCCTTATAGCAGGACAGAGAGATGAGATGAAATGATTTAAGGCATGAGATGTCAGTCAAAGTAAGATTGTTGGCACGTATGCGCTGCATTACTGTAAAAATAATGGCTGCGAGCAAGTTGCACTCAATTAGTATGTTAAAAATAACAAATGTCATTGGTCATATATCAGTGTGTGTGTAAAAGGTTGGACATGTTGATGATGTAGGGAGAAAAGTATGGAAGGATGGATGTCAGAAACGGAGCACAGAGGGAGACAGGTTAATGAAAAAAATAACTGTTTTTGTAGGTTTAATGAGAAGTATATAGCCAACTAAACTTAGATATTTGATCTGATGTGGCTCAACTTACAGCACTTATTTTTTTGCATGTTGTTTAGCAGGAGGTGCAGCACATTACTATTACACTTTACACAAGACAAGCATTACAGAGAAACACAGAACTTGATTGATAAATTCTGGTCAAGCTCTCAAAATCCAGCAATGCATAATATATGGTATCGTTTTGTAATACACAGCGATGTGTACAGTATTTTGCAAAACACAAGGAGATCTTTTCCTTTTGATATGACTGTGTAGCTATTAAAAGCTTTGTTTGAGGTAAAGATCAAAGTCAGCTTTATTGTTCTTCAGCATGTACAGCACAGAATAGAAATTATGGTTCTCTCAAACCTTGATGCATGAAATACAAGAATGTAACCAGGGAGAGAGTTCAGCACCCTGACAGCCTGATGGAAGCTGTCTCTGTCTGCTGGTCCTGGCCCACAGGCTCTGCAGTCTCCTTCTTGATGACAGCAAGTTGAAGCAGCAGTGTGAGGCAAGACGTGTAGATGTTTGGCGGGGAGGGGAAAGAGGCACCTACGATCTTCTCAGTTGCTTTCATGATGCATTGGAGGGTCTTCCTGCAGGATGTGGAGCAGGTGTTATACAACACGGTAATGCTGCCAGTCAGGAAGCTTTCAATGGTGCCTCTGTAGAAGGTGCACATCATTAAAGGATTTTACAGAAGCATGGTATGGCATAACTGTGACATTTCTGTAGCGATACATGAGACACCAATGCCAAAAAAATACCTGCAAAAGAGAAATGTTTGAGGAGAACAATCAAGGCAAAGCATCGAACCAACAATAACTAAGATATAGAGGTGGCCAGTGGATAAAACACAGGAGCTTCAGTGTTTAATCTCCGTCTCCAACAAGCATGAAGTGAAGGTATTATGGTTTGAGATAATTTGGTTTAATATATTTTTAACGGAAAATAATGCATCTTGTATTTTCACACATGAACATTGGAGATTTTTAGGAGGAAGTTTAGACAAGTAGGACTAATCCTTTTCTGCATTTACTATTCACACAAACACATCACACCATGAGGAAAATCTCAAGAACATTTCAGGACTCCAGTGGATGTAAGAAAGCAGCTAAAGCAAGGATGGGCAAATGTGGCTCTGCAGGTTGCAGCACACCTGATTCTAATGAATGGATCATTCTGCACCACTTGTTGGATCCATTGCATTTGAATTAGGTGAGTTGGAGCAGGGGAACATCTAAAACCTTGAGGACAGTAGACCTCAAGGACTGGGGTTGCCCATCCCTGGGCTTAAGAGTACTTGATGATGATAAAGCTATCTACTGTAAGTTGAGAAATATACTAGAATTAGATCTTTAAGTGTGATAATGATCCTCAGCACACCAGCAAATCCACTGATGAGTATCTCAAAGATGGAATTGCCAAGTCAGGGGTTAGACTTCAATCCTATTAACATGATCAGCATGTCATGTGGTTGATTTTGTTAAGTAAAATGATTTTGGTACAGTTGTCAAACATTTCCACCAGGCTCAGGTCAAAAACATGTGAACAACTATGCACACTTCCAAAATGTTGTCTCTTCTAAAGAAAGCAATATTATCCTTTGAGGCCAAGGGGTATTTACTTTATTAATTGAGGAATTTTGCTTCTGTACTTTGCTTTGTTTACAGGAATATTTAGAGGGAACTTTTAAAAAATAAATAAAAGTTAATAATGATAAAAACATAGAAGTTTGCTGTCAGAAATAGAACAGTTGCTGTGTTCATTGTAACAAAACAAAAGGTTAGTTTAAATATGTAAATGCAGTTTACTCAGGGAAAACTTGCTCCTTGCAGTAAATGGCACTTAATGTTCCATCACTAATTGAAGTCTTTCCAAGTACAATTAAATGATCCCTGACACAGTTTTTGACACCTTTTTGGAAAGGTTTTTTTTTTTTTTTGTCAAAAAAGGAAAAACTGAAAAGCACAATATTTAGCTCTGCCAAGGCAAAAGGCATGTAAGTAGGGGAATAGTAAAACAAATGCAACCATTGGCAAAAAAAAGACAATAACTTGGCCGAGGTCTGCGTTTTCTGAATACTAGTATTGATTACCAAAGCAAAGTAAAAAAAAAAGTTTTATAAATGATGGCAATGTCATTGCGTTACATAATTTTACCCATTGAATCATACTTTGATCTGGTCTGCATCATCCTTGTCATGTACACATTAACTGTGTTTTCATTAGTTTTTCACAAAAGCGATATTTCTAAAATTTCGACAAAGTACTGTGTACAACGTATTGGTGTTTCCAATAAATAGCATTTAGTGCATAATCTGTAATTCTCGTAAAATCTCGTCCTGCAAGGCTTCACTTTGAGGAAGAAGGAGATTTCTAATTCCTTGTAAACTCTGCATTTCACTGTTTTTTGCTGTCAAGGATGACAGTTATACTTTCCTCTTTAATTATTTGTAAAAAGACTTCCTTCTCCTCCTTGGTCCATAAATACTGCGCCAGCTTGACTTTAAATGAACTGGTCACGTGACCCCTACGTTACGTCCAATTACGTGTAAAAATGTGTTTCCATTACATTTTTGCGATATACTTCTATATTGACATGTCTGAAAAACCACCTCCTGAGTGTAAAGCCTTCTTAGCGATATTTGAGTTTTTTTAAACTGTAGGTGTTTCAATTACCAGTTTACTTATTGCGATATTTAGGTTTTGCGCAACTCTAGGGGTAATGGAAACGCCGCTATTGTCACCCTCTGTTTCAGTTGTGCAGCGATCTCCATACAGATCTGCACACTTAAACTTGTCATTGTGATAGGCCACATACATTTCTCCACAGACATCTACGACAGGGCTGCTGTGACCTCGTCACTCACTTCAGATTATTGACGTGGCCATTTAAACTCCCTTTCACCCTGCACACACACAAACTGACGGCTGCTCCTCTGAGTCTTAGCCCTGCCAGTGATGCAGTCAGCATCTCTTTGCCACTGCCTCAAGTTCAAGAACTGTCAGACATACTGATTGCTAGCTTAGCATCTTTGGGTTTTTTGCACTGCAAACACACACGCTTGTTTCAGGAAAACACATTCTTTGTTTTTCAATCTTATTGCAGGATTGATCTTTAACATAAAGGGATTCATCCTTGTTTTCTCTCTACATTTTAGCTTTTGCTGCACATGAGTCTGTGAGATTTTGACACCCTAATCTACTTAATTAGCAGCAGCCAACCTAAGTTCCAGATCCGGTGATCAAGCCAGTACCCTGGTTCAGTCCTGGTGCCAGGACATAGTTACAGGTCAGGCCACTGAACGTTGTGGGCAGGCCCTATTTATCAAGTGAATTTTGACTTCATTAGAGCAGTGGTTCCCAATCTGGGGTCCTGGACCCCAAGGAGATCCCCCAAAGAGCACAAGGGGTCCCTAAGGCTTTGAACATTAGAGCCATTGTGATTGTCCACAAATTGTCCATATTTTAAGAAAAGTAAGGCTATATGTTGTTCATTTAACTTTGGCTTTATCAAAGGACAGGACTCAACCAGAAATCATTATTTATGGTGAAAATCTCACTTTTGAAAGCCTAAAACCAGCATGGTTTCAGCGCAGCGTGGAGCAGGGGGTCCACGGCATTTTAATATATACATGAAGGGGGTCCCCGAGGAAAAAAGATTGGGAACCACTGCATTGGAGGACTAATTTAGTTTAATAATTTGATATTTGGTCCATATCGAAGCAGATTAGGTATAGAAAACCATTAATAAGTATTTTCCTCTACTATTTAAAAATGGGAGAATCATTTATGCCAATAAATTTAAATTGGATTCAGCTGATATCAGCTGTGAACCGAAAGATTAAACAGAAAATAGAACATTTCACTTTAAACTGCTAAATAAGTCTGTCTCATCCAATAATCACACCTTATAAATAATAGACTGAGGTGACGATCAGTTAATCAAAGAAAAACCTAAATAGCAATATTACAGAAACGTTCAGCACCATGGGTCACATTTAACGCAGACAATCATAGATGCTCAGCCCAGCACAGACGCATTCAATATCCTCTTGCCAATCAACAAACCCCCACATCCTAGTCAAAGAGGAACCTTGTTGGAACACTCAGTAACTAATCAACACAAGTACTTTATATAAAATACATTTTAGATAAGAGATACTAGAAAGAAGGTAGCGCATATATACCAGTGGTTGCTGCCTTGCTAGGTCTCATCACACTGCTGGAATCATCCAAGCTGCTGGAAGTGATGGATTCTTGCAATGTGACACTTGACACATTTCCTCTCCATGTTATTGTTGAACCACTTTTTGATGTCCATTGTCTAAAGGTATGTATAGATAACCACACATACCTAAAAGAACATAATGCCACGCTAAAAGAACAATTTGTTATTTGAGTTATTGTGAAATTTGGTGATTATATACACAAACATACAAGTTGCAAATATCTTGAGTTAATTTTTCTCTGCAAAAAAAAAGCAAATACAGGAACTGATTCTAATTTTGATCATTTAGGAAAATTGCGTACAATACAAACAACCAAAAACACAAATGTAACTGAAGAAATCTAATTTATAAAGTGTATATGATATTAATTTTCAAAGATCTGACTGCAGATTCGAGTCACATCTTAACGCCTAAAGTGAAATGTGTGGCTGTCTGTTGAACTACATTTGATGCTCATTTGATCTTTAAATTTCTAAAAAGTGAAGTTCATTGATATCAGAGAGCAGCTTTAGGAAAACCTAAGTTCAGTTTATTGTACAGTAATCATGAACACTAAAAGATTTGGCATACTGGATAAGAAATCTCTAGGATTTCTGTGGCAAGTTTTCCCACAATTTAGCCAAAAGCAAGACTTGACTGCTGAAAATAAGCTAAGTTCAGCTCAGCTGCAACTGACCTTTGACTGATTTGGGCAAATAGTTTGATTATGTTATCAAAACCTTTAAGAAAAAAATAAGTAAAATTCCATTAGAATTCATGAGGGCGGAAGATGGTCTTACAGAAGATGCCAAAAATGGATCGTATGATTTCTAAAATGGACCACCCACCCAGTGTCATTATATCACATTTGTATTTAGTGTCAGATTAATATTAAGTGTCAAAATATTCTCGCAGTATCTGACATAGGGCTCAGTTTAACTTAAAACCCTGCTTTGATTCACTCATTGTTTTTTTTTACATGAGTGAAAACTCAGGATCTGAAACCCTGGTGTTATATTAACATACCGGCCTGTTCTTTGTGCAGTTGAATAACTTGCCTTTCCAGAATAAATGTTTTTCATTGGTCTTTGATTTAAAAAAAAAAAAAAAATTCAACTAAATAAATGCAACTTGCAGTTCAGTGCGACTTAAATGTTATAAAATACAGCAATTGCAAATTGGATAAGAATAATTTCTTCTGGGTCAATCTCTTTTTGCTTTGTACTAAGAATGATTTTGAGAATGAGAAATTAGGTGCCAATTTTATGATGTTAATTTCTCTTTATCCTAAATCACACCTTCAGGACACAGCAGAGCCATACTTGACTTTGAAGAATAAAAAAATCACATCACTGAAGGACTCAACAAAATCTCTTGTCTGCTGCAGTGACCGTTCTACCTGGTTAAAACAAAGGAAGTAATAAATGCATTCATTTGTGTCCACAGAGAATTCATTCAGGGAACAAAATGACAGCTGGCATTTACAAGACTCGTATACAATCCACACATGCATACGCTGAGTTTACACACTTGTGCAGATCTTAATAAAAGAGTGAGTACAGTTAGAATAAAATTTGAGTTGATAAAAACTCACTCTTTTCATCATTACTTTCACATGTTTGAAAGCCATTTTCGCTGAACCCACTTATGGATTAGTTGTTTCATGAAAATAATAGTTAGAAAAAAAATTCTGGATCACATCAGCCGATCCATATTCTCCTTCACTACATCCGACACGATCATTTTCCCATCTATCTATCCATTCGTCCGTCAGTAGTTGAGTTATTCAGGTTATATCCGTAGAGCGAGAATAATATATACTGATGATAATAGCCTATCGACCCACTCCTCTACATATATGTGCATTTTCCTCTCTCCCTCTCTCTCTTTTTCTCTCCATCCATCTGCTCTGTAGACCAGAAGGAGCAACAGACCAATGAGAGGACGGAGGAAGTGGAGGACCACTTTATTTAGTGCTGATACTAACAGACATCAGTATGCAACCTGAGAAAACACAAACACATGTTTGAAATACATGTTTTTTTTTGTTTTTTTGTCATATTTGTGTGATCTTGTATTTACTTCCAATATTTATTATGGCTGTCTAAAATAAAACATTAACGGCATTAACTAATTTATGCAAGTAATTGGCATGACAAGCTCTATACATCCGCCATTTCTCTGTTATGATGGTGGGAAGTGTAGTGTCACAATGGAAAAGATCAGCTGGGTGGCTCTATGGATGGACTTGAGAATAAATACAGCGTTAATGGAGCAACCAATGGATGTCGCCCCAGTGGGGACGTCCATGAAAAGAGTGTTAAACATAACTCTTTTCCCGGTAAGGGGGTTCCACATCTGCACTTTTCCCACAATTTTTTTTAAAACTTGCGACAGCCCAGCTGCGTTTTGCATCTGCTCTAGAAGATCGCTGGTCGTCTATTTGTGCAGCGAGGGCTGTCGGCTCAACCCTATAAAAACTCGCGAATGATGATAAATTATTTTGAAATTATTTGAAATTTGTGATTAATTTGAAAGCTGTGAATGGTAACTCTGCATAATGCAAATGATTTATCAAGTTTCTTGTGACTTTTTATTGGTTTCTAAAATTAGAATAAATATACATTTTTGTCCAACATGGCCTCTTGTGTAGACAAAACATGATTTTAAAACCAATATGGCCTTCCTTATACTTTGTTTTTTTGTTTTCAATCATCTGGAGATTCATTTCTAATAAAAACTGGTGATTGTTGACTATGCATCATCCAGGTCTAATAAAAAAAGGTCAGTGGCAAAAGAAACAAAAAGATGTCTTTTGTTTGAAAAAAAATAATGTTTACAAGTTTTAATAATGAATTCCTGTAGCTGGAGATTAGTGATGTTCTCTTTAATTGGTACAATGTTCCTGAGGGTAAGAAAAAGCAGCAAATACTGAAATCTGGGCAAAATACACAAATATATTCAAACTTAGTTTGAAACTTTTTTATGAGTTTACTGATCAGTGCAGAGTCTTTCGGCACTAATGGTTGATTAATCATTATGTAACTCATTCTTCACATTATTCCAAGCATGTCTTTCAGCTCATGCACACCATCAGGTGCTAACATGTACCATCTATCCACCAGATACCAGCAGCTGTTGCTGTTTTTTTTTCTTTCCAGCACCGTGGCCTGTCTCTGCTCTCATTTGTACCAATTAAAGCCTGATACATTTTGTGCATTCACATCTCAGTACTGTTTTGTGCCAAGATCTGGTTTTTTTTTTACAGCTGTATGGTTTTTTATTTTTTATTGCTCTCTCTGAAGAAATACCTCATTTGTATTGGTGTTCATTGACTGAGGAACCCTCTGGAGCAGAAACTATTGTCACAGTGTACAACAAAGAAATAGAAATGGAAAATAGTAAAAGTGATTCCTAGACTGCTTCTGCTGTCAATATGTAAGTTGTTTTTAGATTCTTGAACTGAGTAGCAGATGATGGCAAACAATCAGGCTCCATGGTGCACAGCAAGCCTGTATGACTGCTATTTTGCTGCACAGGCTGTGACACATTTAAGGCACATTTGGTCAATGCAAAGTAAGCCTTGATTGTAGATATTCTGGAAACACTTATGACTCAAACTTACTTATTGGACCTTGTGGGCTAAATGACTTCAAACAAATATGAATAGAATAAATAAGCACACAAATTTAGCTTAATCAGTTTCATCTTATGTAATATTTCTTTTCTCTGGCTCGTCAGGCTGGAAAGATTTTGGCAATTGCAATTTAGAGAATTCAAACCACACAAAATGTATAAATCCAACCGCAGATGTGCGCTTTTTTAATCCACTTAAGAGTTGTTTGTGCTTCACTGATTTAAATGATTTAAGGCACTTTTTAAACTTGATTTTTGCAATTAGATTGCTCTTATTTTAGTAAAGCATACAATAACATGTTAAAATCTTTCAAGTTCAAGTTTCAACTTCTTTCAGGATCCATATAAGTTTGGATTTTTCTTATTTTCTCACTTAATAAAAGCCTTCATTTAAAAACTGCATTTTGTGTTTATATCTGTTGTTTTTGACTAATATTTAAATTTGTTTGGTGATCTGAAACATTTAATTGTGACAAACATGCAAAAAAATAAGAAATTGGTAAGTGGGCAAACCCTTAATAGCACTGTAGTGGCAATTTACTATATCCCATTCATCCAGAATTTGGAATCTATCAAAAGCAGGCATTAAAAGTCAAATTCTGGATTCAGAATGTCTCATGTTTGACAAAAAACAAATTTCCTATGTGTGTATAATATATATTTCACATCACGTTTTCTCTAGACCACATCTGACATTCAAATTTCTAGAAATGTCACAAAATTCACTGTTTTGATATTTTGAATGAGCAGAAATGCCTTAGAAACAACCTTCTAGTGTGCAAGCATTCAAGTAAGAAAACCTTAAGAAAGCCTAATTTTAAATGGTCTCAATTAGTTGACACATCCCTTTCAGTGTTCCCCCTTGTGTAATTTCTTTCAGAATTCTTTCTTCACCAACAACAGGTCAAGTGGCGTGTTTGAGCCACAAGCCATTAGTTTTTAGCCATCATCATTAACCAACATCTTTCATTAGCTTTGAGCCATTAACCTGCCTGCATTATTTAGCTGCTCCAAGCGACCGAACCTTTTTACCAGAAAAGTCCATCTTTTTTTTAAGTAATCTGACTGGTCAGTTGTGCACTTGCCTTGAGAAATCTTTTGATTGATTGGTGTGCATGCAGATGGAATAGCATTGTTACATTAACTTTATAGCCTGGAAAAGCTCTGTCATAACTGAGCATGTGTACATGATCATCATTTTGTTAAGAACAGGCTTTATTATGGTTGAATTTTACGCAAGTTTGTTTCCCTGGAGAAGGGTAGAAATACAAAGATGAGACATTATTCACATCTATTAATTTTTTCTTTTTATCTTTGACACAATAAGCAGAGTCAAGTGCTATCTACTTTATCTGCTGCACACTAAATGTTAATTTCCTTATGGTTGGCAAGCACAAAAAACTCTTTAGAAGTTGATGTTTATATATTTTTCTCCAGACTTACAGTCGTGCATATTTCTCAAACATTGAATGGTTTGGAAACTGAAATCATGGCTTTGTGGAGATTTACTTGCATCCATGGTGCATTGCCATGGTAACTTAGGTTGCAGTTTCTCTTTTCTGTAAAAGATAGGATTAAAGAGGACAACATACAATCTTCTAAAACACCCTTCCACATACTGATCTTTCTAGATGGTGCCAATAACTTAAATGCAAATGTAAAAGCAAGTCTGACCTTGTTTGCTGACCCTGATGATTTATTAAAAGATAAACTAAGTGAAAGGGGAGTTTCCAAGCATCTGGGAAGGAAAAAAGGCTTCTGTTAACCCCAGTGGTCAGCCATCAGCTGTTTTCTGCACAGTTTCACTGTTTTCACAAGTTTTTTGTGCAAGTGGTTGCACATATGACCTACTGTTTGAATGTAATGTTACGTAATGTAACATTTAATATTTTCATCGAGGCAGAGCTGTTGTGCAATTATGAATTGATTTTTTCTTTTTCTTCTGAAGCACTTAACACATTTTCTTTATACAGTGTATAAGAGATTAAAAGTAAAGGCAACCAAAAAAGGTTTCTAACTTTAGATGCTGCCTGTCGTAATAAAAGTCAATTACCACAATTTTCTCTCCTCCAGCTTGCTCAGGATGAAGGTAGCCCAGTTCGAGGCTTTGGTTTGGTGGAATATGAGAGTGCAGAGCAAGCTGAGGCTATGCTGACAGAGATGGACCGAACACTGGTAGGAGGACAGGAAGTCCGTCTGTCGCTCTGCACCCCGGGTACCTCAGGGAGAAGCACTTTGGCTGCACTCATTGCCGCCCAGGGTATGGTGAGTATATTGAGCAATGCAAAACAGCAGAAGCATCAGCATGCGTAACAAAGCACAGCGACAACTCAAAAGATTTATCCTTACCACCAACTATTACTTACAAATTGCCGCTCCTCTAATAAACCAACTAAGTCCCTAAATCTTTCAACATTACTGTTAATAGTCTTCTTAATGGGAAGTCCTTATGTGTTAATATCATAGTCATGATGCAATGAAGTCATTTAAAAGGCATATGCATAATTTATGTTAATAGAAAATTCCACTTATTTCAGTTTCTTTAAAGGTACAGTTTGTAGTTTTTTTGGTATTTTGTTAGCAAAAGATATATATTGCTTTCATAAATACGTATTTTACCAAAGTCTAATCACAATCGCATCCAAATGAAAGCGTTCTCATAGCTTAGAATTAGATGTTTATAAATACATAGGTGGCGGAGCACCCAACCGGAGGCTGCCATGTTGCATCGCCATCTTTGTATACAGTAGCCGAAAGGGGACAAACTTGTTAGCCTTGGGCGTTTTACCTGCAAGTCCCCGCTGTTTCGGGGGAGGGGGAGGGCGCAGGGGTGATGTAAACAAGCCAAGACGACCGTGGATGATTCAGCTTGCCAGCTTACATTGAAATGGAGGACCGTCTATACTCTTTGCCCGCGAGACGGAGGAAAAAAAGTACCGGGAGAAAGTAAGAGTGTACATTGGTGGAGCATTTACCACATAGAGGCAGCTGATGAGGAGAAGGACTTCAAAGCTAACGCGGATTTTACAAGATCTTTCCCTCGTGTTTCATATTTTATTTCAGCTGATTTGTCAACGGGGTGGGGGTAGTTGTCCTCCTTCTAGTCAGACAAAATAGAATAAAATGTAAAACCAGTTTCTCGGCGAGATTTAATCACCAGAACCGCCGCATTCTAACGCAAAAATGTCTCTCATAATAATTTTCTATTAATACGTCGCCCACCTCCCTGGATAAATCAGCTGAAAAACATGTAATCAAACACAGAGTAATGTTACAGCACGGGATCTTCCTCTTGCAGTCCACTGCCCTGCTTTTACTCCCTCTTTCTATCCCTTCATCAGATGATCTCTGAGTCTGCAAGTCACAAAAAACGATTTCATACGATAACATTAGCTTTTAGCAGTAGCTTGGTACTAAATACATCAATTATGTATCGTTCCGTTCCTCATCACCGGACGGACACTCCAAATTCACATTTATGAATCTCTGTGGCTTCCGTAGTCGTAATAACCCTTTTAAACGGTGAGGCTCCAGTAGAGCGCTACTCGGTTTCTTGTAATATATTAGCGCACCACTAGATGGGAGTAATTCTTACACACTGCGGCTTGAAAGTGTAAATCTTTAGAGATTATTTACTTGAGGAAAGGTGGCAATAAATTTGTCTAACCACAACTTTTGTAAATACTTATAATACCTGAGTTTGTTTAATCAATAGAATTGCGCATGAAATCAGAGACACATGCTAGATAACGACTTTTTGTTAAATAGCCACTGCAGAGGAAAACATGAGGCCATAGTTGTTAAACTCTATGTTGGATGCCTAGCTAGATTGTTGGTTAGCTTTATATGCTCTGTTGGAGTTTCTGTCATCACACTGGTTTTTACTTCCCCACATATTGTTGTATTAGGGTTTTGGGCCATGTAAAGCTCTGTTGCCAATGGGCTGTGATCTCTAGCAAAGAAAAACAATCTGAAAGAATTATGAAAAACCAGTAACTTTACAAACTTTCACTCTGGGGGGAAAAATAGCTAATTTAGAATAACCTTCACTTAAGCAACAAAAACACCTTCTGGACAGGTAAAATTGGACTCAAGCTGCCACAGTTTTTCATTAGAGCTACTTCTCAGATTAAAGAAATTCATATAAATTTAATAAAGGTAACATAGAAACATTTTCTCTTATCTGTAAAACCATATGCTGCAACCCCAAAACATCAGACTTGCCATGCAAACAAGCAGACATGCTCACATCTACATTTAATTGCAAAGCCACTGCCAAGTGGTTATTTCACATCTTGCGTTGAGATATGCTGGTGGTTTGACATGGAGCACATGCATGAACACCCTCTGGCTGAGATACTCTTTGTAGCTGTGATGTCCCTCCTACACAGTGCTGTGGTAGCAGAGGCACTGACATGATAATTATAGTTCAGTAGACTGATTGGGCTGTTCCACTGTCTTCTTTTGCCCAAAATAAACCCAAGTCACAGCTTGCGACACAGTATATACATTCATATAAGGTAGAGGCAAAATAGAGCTGTATAAGAAAGCCTTCACCACTGAATTTTGATTGGACTCATCAGGGGCCTAAAACTGAGCATAGCAAAGCAAACTACAGGTGCTGTCTGCGGCGCAAAAAGGAAATGCTGTGCACTTCTACTTTCAGATTTATCAAAGCGTGCCCACGCTATAAATGGTCAGGCCAGTAATACGTATTCATCACATCATTTCTATGATGGCTCGGGAGGGAAAAAGTGGAATTTTTCAGGGTGTGAGACTGATGTCCTGATTAACCATGTTGAAAAACATAAAAATGTTTAGTTGGTGAGCATGGCATGGGCATTACTGGTGTCAGAAAGGTAGAATAGCTGCAGCAGGTGGCAGATGCTGTCATTGCAGTCAGAACACAAGACACGCCAGAGGCATCAGAACGTACGGCTGGATATCTCAGTTGGTAGAAAACTATCAGAAATGAATAAATAAGAAGGATGAGTGGTTTTTAGTGGATTATCTTGACAGCTGTGACAAGGCACCTAAATGTCCCAAATTACCTTCTCTCCCAGAGCTAATGCCAAATTAAATTTTTTATTCACCATTAGATTGTATTGACCTGTAAACTATTTAGCAATTACCTCTCAAATCAGCAGCTAACGCTAAGACAGTGGGCTCCGCCTTGTTCAACAAACAGTAAATGTTTTTACAATAACAGGAAGTGACGTAACCATGCATGTATGTTCTTCAAAATAAATCTGAAAATGGACTGGTAAATGTCCATTTTGGTAAACAACAGGCATTCGAATTTTGTATTTTAGAAGTGCATTTCAGAGTTTTATAAAAAAAAAACAGTTATCTGAAAATGTCTTAAATATTCAAGTTTAATTGGTGTCAATATCGAATTGAATTGGATTTCATAGAAATCTAACCGAATCTGCTTGTTATGAATTGTATCAAATTAGTGGTGATACCAAGCCCTATTCCTGAATTAGTTCATCAAACAAAATTCAAGCTAATTAAGTCAGTGTCTCATTTCAAGTGTTAAAGTGTATTGAATGAACCACTGAATTATAGTTTAAATGTATAAATAATATACATTTTATTTCACTTTCTTCCTCATGAAGATAAGACAGAAATAGAAAAAATATACAATTTAAAATTCCTGCATTAATGGCAATTTTATAAATTTTCATCATCTATAAACTAATTAGATTCCACCACAATTTGAAGCTAAGAAGAAATCATGGATTATGGAAAAAGCACCACATAATACATGGCACGGAGACGCCTGCCATCCCTCTCTCCATGTATCCAGCCAACAGTTTCATACATCTGCCTAATCATCTTCTGTCACCAGATGATGTTTTTATCCATGTTCATGTATTCACTCACAATGAATGTTGCTTTTTGTTATGATTGCATGATTTTAGGGATTATAAAGCAGTACTGGCATGAAATTAGGGGATAAAATAACAATTAAGTGGTTAATCTTGATGATTTTAAAGTGACAGTTAATTGTCATTTATGATTTAATAATTGTGATAGTGGTGTGAGTCTATAGCATACAGTACAACAAAGCAAGTTTCTGTAGCTAAAGACTAAACAGGTCAACACTGTTAATATAAAAGCACAAACAAGCTAAACTAGCTTTGATAGAGAAGCCACAATCTTCCTGGGATAAAAATTCCATGTAAGGGAGAGACTCTGTCCTGCTGTGGGGCTGCTATGTTTCCTCTGGTAGTAGATGCATTAATGGATTAAAGGAAAGAAATTTTTAGGACAAAATCTACCCATTTTCAAAAGAGAAGGTTTAAAGTCGTTGTTTTTTTTTTTTGTTTTTTTTTTTAGCAGGACAACATCACAAAGCACACATCCAACAGCACAAAAGAAAAAAAGAAGAAAAAACGTTTAAACTGACCCGCAAAGTGTCTTGACCTAAATTCCATTAAAAATCTTTACTGAGTGCTGAAATCTGCCATTACAAGGAACCCTGCAAACTTAAAAGCTTGAGTGCATAGCGCTGGAAGAGTGGCATACGCTACCAGTAAACAGGTGAAAGAAGCTTCTAGATGGCTAAAAGAGATATTTAAGATGCTGAAATTAAACCTTCTAAAAACTAAATCTTTACGCACTGTCAATAATTGTGTCATTTTATGTGTTGTTTTGTTGTTGTTTTTGTTGCATTACTCTGGTATGAAACAGATTCATTTTTTATTTGTCTGAGGGCAAACAGAGTTCATTTTTTGTAATTCATGTGTAGCAGCAATTCAGACCAGCAGCATTATAGATTGAAGGTTATTTAAGGCATTTATTTCTACTGTATTAATTTGGCAAGTGTTTTACATGCTGTAATCAAAGTAAAAAAATCTTTTAGTTTATCAATGAGTTATAAGTAACCTGCAGACCAAAGAGATTTTATAACAGCTTCTTCTTTAAATATTTCAGATTACACTATTGAGCTTATTCAAGGCAGTAGTTGAATTATATCAACTTGTCACTGTGACTGAATTCATCTAATGTATACAATTTCCAATTCTTGGATTTTTATAGTAACACTATGCAAATCACTCTTGAAAATCACATCTCTAATGGTGTATAGTGTTTTTCTCTTTCTGATTGTTTTGCCTCTGCAGAACATAATCAGGTGGTGGTAAAAATGTTGTTGCTTTGAAGAATGGACTGAATTACAGGCTAAAAAGTAAAGCAGTAACAGTGACAGTCTGAAATGCAACAGAGAAAATGACATTCAGATAAATTAAAGTTCAAAAGATACCAGAAAAATGAAGGAGAATAAACAGCCAGAGGGACAGAGAACATTACAGTCTGTGAGGACTGTGGGGTTAAATCAGTAGCTGGAAGCTTCTTCAGGATTGCTGTGGTTAATGTGAGCAGCTGGTTAAAGCAACAGACCTTTTTAGAAAGAGATCAAAACCTACTCCTGCCTACAGATCTCTTTTGAGGCAGGTCTCTCATTTCTCCAGTTTTTTTTATGTAAGTGTGAACGCTGAGCACCGGATGACCTACTCCTCCCTCCACCTTTTCCATCAATCCTTCTTCTTACTCAATACTTCACACCTCCCCATCTTCACAGCTTCCTTACCTTCCTGGTGTGCATGCATGTGTGGGTGTGTGGCTGGATTTTGTGCCAGTAGCCAAACAGACTGATGCATACTGACATTTTCTCCAGTAGAAGAAAAAAAACGAGAGCTCTCCTCCTTCCCTCCTCCTCTCTTTCCTTGAAAGATGCTGTCAGCTACGAGTGGCCTTGTTCAACACCACAGCACACACAAATGCCAACTTTTCCTGCTATACAACACAAATACACATATACAGTACTTGTGCAGTAGACTTGCTGAAAGGATGGAGTCGAACCCACTCTGTCCCCATCAGTAAAGCTCGAGGTGACTTTGAGATGTGACGGAGAGGGAAACAAGCTGTCATGCTGTAGCTCAGGGACAGATGAGGAGGAAATATCACCATTATGCTTAATACATCCTGTAGTCAACCAGCAAGCCAAGATGATGCTGAAGTGAAAAAAAGAATAACCAGAACTGTAGTTGACTCTAAATTTATTATTGAAAATATATTGAAAATTATATTAGTGACCTGTTTGTTGTTATGAATCATTTAGTTTATTTAATATGACTATCTTTTGTTTACTATCTGTAGTGTTATTACTGCGATAATTTAAACTTGGTCTTTTTCCCCCTGCAACATGAATTTATGCTTGATGCACTTTTAGACTTTTTTAAAAGAAATCTTTTTACACCTCCTGAATGTGAATGAATGCTTGACAGGAGAGGAGACAGATGAGGAACAACAGTGAAAAAGAAATTTGGATAATGTAAAACAGGTACAAATTATTCCATATTTAATTGAAAATATAAAGAGTTAAAAAAAAACTCAACTATTTGTTAAAAAAATATTGATTTGATTTTTTAATGGTGAAATCGATTATTCTTGTTTCAAGGTCAAGAGTGAGATTATATATAGATATCGGAAGACACAAATTCAGAGATAATCTTTTACAACCATCTTATTCACTTATTCTTACTTAAAACAAAATCGAACCAATTATACACAAGGCAAAAACAAGCTGCTATGAAAACTTTGACTAACTGCATCATAATACAATTACCGTGTTTTTCGGGCTATAAGTCACACTTTTTTTTCATAGTTTTGCTGGTCCGGCGACTTATAACATATACACTGCCAAAAAAATAAAGGGAACACTTTAACAACACAATGTAACTACAAGTCAATCACATATCTGTGAAATCAAACTGTCCACTTAGGAAGCAACACTGACTGACAATAAATTTCACATGCTGTTGTGCAAATGGAATAGACAACAGGTGTAAACTATAGGCAATTAGCAAGACACCCCCAATAAAGGAGTGGTTCTGCAGGTGGTGACCACAGACCACTTCTCAGTTCCTG
>JBAMHW010000016.1:9785766-9827881 GCA_037177495.1 Rhadinocentrus ornatus | reverse complement strand
GTAATGAATCCAGAATGTATGACATTTCATGTTTTTTAATTGCATTACAGGAAATAAAGAACTTTATCACAATATTCAAATTTTCTGAGACAGTCCTGTATATGTAGTCTGTATGTACAATCAAAACACTGAATATATATTTATATATATATTTATTTATGTTTTTATTTTGTTTTTATTTTTTATTTTTGTTACGACCCCACACAGGGATATGAGAAATGAGAACTGTGGACAGATGTAAATCCGGGAGTTAATCGGTTTTATTGTGTCAAGTGGCAAGGAGGAGCCATACAAAAGAACAACGATGGTGAATCACGTGTTGGGGTTAGTGAAGCTGCTTAAATCAAAAACCCAATATTATAGCTATACTCTAAATTCACCTCAAAACAAGCCAGTAAAAAGCAAAACCGAGAATAACCAAAAAAAATGACCTACTAATCTGCAAGGTTAACAAAAGTGAAGCAGCACCAATAACTAACTTTAACCAAAAATGCTATATACACAACAAAAACTTAAACTAGACCAACACATTCTACTTTTACCAATAAACTAACATAATATAACTAAAGACAAAGCCGAAAGGGCTTTAATTCTTTACAAAAAACAGAAAACAAGACTGTCAGTAAACCAAAATCTAAACACAAAGTCGAGCGTTTTAACACTGTTGGAAGAAAACGCTAATCCTGCTAGTCAGACACCACCAAATCCAAGCAAAGCACACAGTCAGAATCAAAGTTCACAAGCCACGGCCGACTGTTTGTGCGAACAGTTGCCCAAGAAGGAGCAGGTGCAGCAGTCTTTTATTCCCTGGTGGTTGCCACCAGGAGCAAGGATTTAACCAGCCATAATCCAATCAGGAGGGACGAGGTGAAGGTGTGTCAGCTCTAGCAAATCTTCAGCAGGTAGGAACCAAGCAGAGCCAATCTCCAAAGGGTGATGGCACACAGGCATTTCCATACAAAACAAGAAGGTGATTAGGCACAATGACAGGCAGCCGTAACACTATAAATATATATATATATATATATATATATATATATAGTCATTATGATCTCCCGGACCTTGGCTCCAAAGGTTTTTCTCTAACTAGACCTCTTTGAATACCCCTGCTCTACAGGTATAGAAATGAGGAAATGTGCTGATAGATGGGTTACGTTCACAACTGGCTATTCGAGGGATGAAGTGATTAAATGATTGGAAATGAGTGGATGGATGATGGTGAGCTGTAACTGGGCAGGAAAGTGGAGGAGATGAGAATGGGTTTGGATATTTGGACAGACAGAATGAGAGTAGATTTGGCAGTGAGCACTGTGTGTCTCCATCTGTCCCTGCTCCCCTCCTTTCTCAACCCTCCACTCAAAACAAGTCATAAAGCTCTCCTACTGGCTGTTTGTCTGCTTCTCTCGTCCTTCGTTTCTTTCTCTCCTGTCACTCTGTTTGTTCTTTCCACTTGTCTTTGGGTCTCTACCAGCAGCAAGTGGCATGTCTGATATTTTGAAGCAAGAAGAAACCCAATTTTAAATGTTAATTATAATCTACTCTTCCAAACAAGTGAGTCATGATTAGAAAGCCAATAAAACGGTCGGTTTAATTTGTCTGAACAGACAAGACAAAAGAAGAAAACAAGAGAGAGCTGTCGGCAAGAACAATAGTTAACGAAGGATGATAAGAACGAGAAGAAGGAGGCTTAAGATCCTCAAAGACAATAAAAGAAATGAGCAAACATTATGTGTGTGCTCTGTTCAGTCTTCACCTGATATTTGCTTGTGTATATCTGTGTCATAGGAGGCCATGCAGCAGTGGTACCAGCAGTACCAAGCAGCACAAACACACACCTACAATACTGCTGCTCCACAGGACAGCACATCTACAGACTACAGCAAGGATCACGCACAGGTAACGCACACAGTAACTATGTTGGCATTTTCCATATAATAAAACATTTGGATGCACCAGCAGTCAATAGTATAGACATGCGTCCAAACTTTTGACTGGTACTGTTTATAAAGTTTTAAAGGAAACAAAATTCCATAAACTAATTAAAGGACAACTAAGAACATTATGCCTTTAAGAAGTGTGAAGAGAAGTTTAACGCTACCAAGGTTTATCCACGAGACTGAAAACCGCAATTAACTGTTCTGATGAAAGCTGGTATATCCTTTTTTTTTCACTGGTGTCAAAGGATTCTCACAATACTTTGGTTATGATAAATCGGGATGGATTCTTGGTGGTTTTCATGAAAAATATCTGACCCTGCAGCCTTTTTGTGTTCCAGGCTTCTGCAGCAACATCTTACGGCGATTATAGTTCCTACATGCAGGCCGTGACTCAGTACTACGCTCAGCCTCCAGCTGCCAACCAGGCCTACGCCAGCAAGGTATGCACACACAGACCTGCACATGAAGTTAAAGTGAAGTTTTTAACCTCTTCTTTCACATTAAATAGTGGATTTGTATGACAGATTGTGTGATATGATAAAGGCATTTCCACTTTGTTTCTACATTTCAGCAGCAGTCGGGTTTCTATCAGTGACTCTTTTTTTGTACACATTTTGAAAATTTTATATAAAAAGCTTGTTGGATTTGACAAAATTCAAAAGAACTTGGCAAACATTAAAGTGTTTATGCAAATCAGTTCCTACATAGTGAATATGTTATGCATCTTGTAACAAGAACAAACTCGTTCTATCCGTTTCTTAAGAATAAATATAGCCAACACGTTGACATGTAAGAATAAAACACACACTCCCAGTTTGACACAGCTGAGTCACTTGTTCCCTTCAGTTAAAAATAAAATCATTAGGTTCAGGGTAATAGAGACACTGAAGGAGACCTAAAGCTTAATCCGCCCATCTCTGTTTTCTCGTGGGTTTGTTGTCCTGGTGTTGAGATGTTCAAGAAGTTCAACATTGCCCTCATATGGTGCTAACAGATTTTGCACAAGATTTGGGGAGACAAAAAGTCCTCTCAAGGTACTAAACAGAAAATAAACAACCCAACAACTCCCTCTGAAGAAGCATTTTGTGACAGAATGGACTGTAGGGTTGCAGTTTTACAGATAATTTGGACAAAGATTTTGCAAGATTTTACAGTGGTGGGTCTTCTATTTATGAGCCCTGTATAGTCCATCTGCAATCAGTCTAACAGCTTATATTGACTATTAGGTCATTTAAATTCTGTAGGCCTTCATATAACAAAAAATGAAGCTTTTATGTGAAACCAAATCTTGAAACCAAACTTGAGCCGAAACACTTCTCATCCTGTACAACTATCTGTGCTGCATGCCCCAGATCTGCATACTGGCATGCACACAGGGTTTGTCTGCATGTTTATTTGGAGAGGATGACCTCTCTGTATGACACTGATACCCTCTTAGAGGGAACACATCACTCTGCACCCAGCAACTGATACCAGCCATCTCCACACACAGCCAGGTACAAGTTTATCTGCTCTGTTTGTGTATACTTGTATGCTGTAGACTCATAAATCAGTTTACAGTCACACTACGTAACTTTCTGTCCTTAAAACTCTGTGCTTATGACTTGTTTT
The DNA here is from genome assembly GCA_037177495.1 of Rhadinocentrus ornatus. NCBI lineage: Eukaryota > Metazoa > Chordata > Actinopteri > Atheriniformes > Melanotaeniidae > Rhadinocentrus > Rhadinocentrus ornatus. The sequence continues at coordinate 9,824,333 of JBAMHW010000016.1, read as the reverse complement.
TGTGGTACACTGACATTCATTATGTACATTCCTGGAGCCATTGTTGCCCTGCCCTCCCAAAAGTGGGAAACTGCACTTCACAACTTTTTTGGGGCCCGGAGCATCACTTTACAGCACGTACAAGGTAGCTGATTCATTAAAAAAAACGCAAGATCGTTATCGGAGACAGTTAGGAAAAGAAAAACAGAAAGGGACAGAGTAAGAGATAAAATAAGAGTTAACATCGGACTCACTTTTATTGGTAAGAGAGAGCTTAGAGAAGAGACAGGATGCAGGACCAGTGCTGAATAAGGTGTCGTTAGGGGCCACAAAGTAACAAAATCTGCTGAAGTTCAGTAGTGGAGCTTCAAACTGTTAGATTATGGGGATCTGTGTCAACTTTTATGTAAAAAGCAGTGTATATCCTGAAGGTTAGCTTCAATGTTAGCGTTTGCTCAAAGATTTGGTTGGCTTACATGCTTTTTTGTCTTCATCTTTTTTTGTTTTGTTTTATTTTATTTATTTATATTTCTGATTTTGTTTTATATTTTTTTATTGTCAAAAAAACAGCTGAGGAGATGAATAACTGGGCAGGTATTTGTTATTCTCACGGCAACCACTAGAGAGCAGAAAAGTCAACAAATAAATAATTAAAAGAACGATAGTCTTTTACTGGCAAACTATTAGATGTCATAAACTCCCAAACAATCATTTGCACCTGAAAACAAAAACACTGAACTAAAGCTTTAATTTTATTTAAATGTTTTATTTCTGGGTTTAAAATATTATGGTTTTTGCAGTATAAAGCTCTGATGACTTGTGTTTGTGTCTTTCTTGCAGGAGGTAGATGTGTGTAAGCCCCTGGGAGTTTCTCTGCATGCTGTGAGTAACGGCGCAGCCCCGCCCCCCGCCGTCCTACCAGCTGCCGCCGTGCTGCCGGCCTACAGCACCCTTCCTTTAATGCCCGGTTTCCTCGGGGCGCCACACCCAGCGGCAGCCACACCAAACCATGTTACGCATGCACACACTGCTGCTACAGACTGGAACACCTACTACTATGTAAGTAACGAGAATCCTCGTTGCTAAAAAAAATAAATAAATAAAAAGATTACAAAGTAGAGAAACATCTTTGGCTTTTTTCTATTATGAAACAACTCAAGTGCTTCAGTTTTACATGTAGTTCTGGTTGTTGAAAGCAGACGTTTGTCAGCGGGAATTATCGGTCATTGTGGAATTTCCATACTAACTTCTTCTGCATACTTTTGTGTTACAGGCTCATCCTCTTCAGAATAATAAACATGAATACAGACTTGCTTTACACAGCTGTTCTGTACGAGTGTTCAACAGTGGCCAGGACATACTTGTTTGCTTTAAAACTAAATTATAGAGAATGAAACAAAAATGGCTTTTTTTTTCCTCCCTCTCTGGCTGCTTCAAAATTAAGGCAAACAAACCAGTGGAAAATGGTCGGAAGATAAAATGTTGTTGATGTGAAGCAGCAAGAAGAAGCTGTTGCAGTTTACATTGTTACTACAGATCATGAAACAGTAGTGAGTATCTGTTCGCCTACAGGGAGAACCAGGCCTTTCTCTGAAGCTGGACTTAATTTTTAAGTGTCTTTTATCACATTTGGATAAGACATCAGCTTCATTCAGTTTTGTCTTGTTTTCTTGGGGGGGGGGGGAAGCAGCATATTATGTAAATGTAAGACAGCTCTCTGAGTCTGTTTTATGTAAAAAGTACAAGAGCAAAGGTTACTGTGTTTATTGTAACTGGCCCACAGTATCAGAAATAAGATCAAAATTAGAGTATTGTCAGCTATTTTCTTGTTGCTTTGTATGATTTTTTTCACTTTGAAATAAAAGCAGCCAGCAATGAAATCGTAGGCAACAGAGCAGATGTAGAAGAGTTTTTCCCCTCTGTCACCCATTAGACTAAACCAAAGAAAGAAAAAGAAAAAAGCCAATATGGGCTTATAACAAATAAATTTATCTTGAATAGGAATGCAAGCATACAACTTGTACCAAAGACTGTAAAAACACTCAGAAAGAAGGTGGAGGAGAATCACAAAGAGAAGGCATAATGACGTAAACGAGCAGATCCAGACATCAGAGCCAAGCCTCGTCTCCGCCAAGATTTATGTTTGTTTGTGCAGACGGCCTCCGTGGCCCCTCTTTCTGGAGCTAAGACCTGCTAAGCTAAGTCTTAAACAAATTGGCAGATATGCTTACTTGCACAAAAACCTTTTATGTACATCTGTCAACATTGCCCCGTGCACGTCAACATATAAACTTTTTTCCCGAAAAGTGGAAGGCAGGATATAAATGTTTCCAAGAGGATGCTGTTTTTTTACCTCTTTTTAAAGTTTTGAAACAAAGCTTCTTCTTTTTTTTAGTAACTTTACAGCAATGGAGGCTGATCATTTTTTTCCCCCACACATGAACAGCTCAACTACACTTAACCTTCCCTCTCCTCTCTCATCATGTCTGTCTTAACAGAACCAGACAAGGGGCATCAAGAGGGAGTATCCTCAGCTGGCAGTGCAGGAAGTGCCATCATCAGAGGGTACCTACATCGGGCAGCACTCCCAGGGCCTCGGGGGGCAGTACGCTGACTACTTTAAGAGGAAGAGGCTCTGAACGAACCAAACCACCTTAAAGCCTACAATTTAGGGAGGGAGGGACAATCAGCTGGATGTCACAGCTCCCTCTAGTGGCCTTTCTGTGGCTGCCATTTTGCATCCCAGCAGTAGGTACTGAGTTAAATAGAGTTAGGGTTGCAAATGGCTTAGGTGAAAGCAAGCCATAGTGCTCTTTGATTTTGGCACTTACGTACACGTACATACACAATGTTGCTTTTGTCCTGTTCAAGCCTTAACTATTTAACTTAAACCGTTGTTTCTAAGTCAGTGTTAACTGTACCTAACTACTATTATCTTGTATGTTTTCTTTTCTAATATAATGTAAACTAAAGTATATCATATCTGTATGTACAAGCTGCTTTTGTATTTGCAAGCAGGTGACCTGTCAGCCTGCTCGCGCTGTCTTAGGACTGGTCTTACAGTCATGTCTCCCCCTCTCCGCCTCCCTTTTGCTGAAGACTAAACATGTCTGATGTTGCACACGCTTTGATTCTTCAGTCAGACTGACATCTGTTTGCTCTCGCTTCACTGCTTTTTAATTAGACTGATTCCTTTTAAATCTCCCAGCTGAGAGTTGGAGTGCACGTGTGTGTTATGTGTATGTCGCTATGCTGTATCTGTAGGAAGTGTCAGCCATTTCAGTCCCAAGGTTTGGGGAAAAATAAATCAGGAAAAACAAGGGCCTGAACCAATTTAAAGCCCTTAATTGTGATGACTTACAATAGCTTCCCTCGACAGACAGACCTTTGTGTAAATACTGCAGTGTAATATAAAGTATATGAAGCCATGCATAGCAGACAATATCATAATGGGTGTTTCTAAGCTCCTTTGTGAGTGTAAAACACAAATGGAGAAGATTTATTAAAAGTCATATTTGGGGGTTTTTTGCTCAGTCGACAGTATACTGTTATATATTTGTAATATAATATTAATCCAAGGCAATCCAAGTAATGTGTGAATAGAGTAATATTGTATGGGCTTAAATGTAGGTATTGGTTGTTGTTTTTTAACACTAAAGCCAAATATTAAGTCACAGTCCTCCTCTTTTATTTCATACTAAAACATTTTCAGCTTCCATTTTTACACAAAGGTTTCACTCATTAGATTATAGCACAAGCTAATTTAAAGCAGGTTTTAAGTGTTTTTGCACTGCAGTGATCAAGTCTGCACACCACACTCACTAACAACATATGTGTGTGCTGCTGAGATAAAATAAAGAAAATTAGTATTTGAAGTTAATGAAACAGCTTCAGATGCAAATAAAAAAGTAACATTTGTGGATAAAAAAGAAAAAAAAATTGAGCCATTACTCTGTGACATTTAATTGACATTTAAAAGTCCCAGTCTGATCACATTTGCACAGTGCATCATTTCCTGTTTTTCTATAATGGTTGGAGCAAATTTGCAGCTCTATTTTCAATAAAATACAACATGAAGGTAGTGTGCAGCAGATTGAAAACAAGTTTTTCTGCAGTGATGTTTTCTGCACATAAGATGCTATTCATGCATTTTTTTTTAAAGAAGTAACTTCCAACTATGTATTCATATCTTACTTGTACTTGCAGCAATTAATATTAGTGCACAGTCAGTTTAGTTTGTCACAGAGGAGAGGGCTTGTTACTTTCATATTATAGTTTGGTTTATGTTGACAAAACTCATCGAACAAAGCGGCAATAACAAAGCTCCTACTGCTGTAGAAAGATGAATGTATAAGTTGTTTGTTTTGAATCTGAAATGTTTTTAGCCATAAAATGCTGGTACAGGCTCATATGCATGGGGAAAGCTTTCTCTTTCTTTGTACCTTTATCTTTGCGTCTTTGCATTCTGCTCATGTCTATCTATGATTATATATGTCTGAGAAGAATAGTACACACATCTCCATGGCAACCACACTCTCACTGTGAAACCCAATAGCATGTGAGACGAGATAATATGTGCACATCATTTCAGTTCAGATAAGTGGTGTAAGTTTCTCTTGCCTATACGGGATGGATATGATGTTCACATATGCTCACAATAACGGGAGGGATGAGCGAGTCATACATAAAATTGTTAACTACTAAACTAAGGGCAATAAACACAAACGCATAGTTAATGATCAAAACATTAAAACTGCAGCTTATTTTCCAGTGTACATCTATGAAGGATTGAATGTGTGGTCAGGTCAAAGGAAAGACTCCAGCAGAGAATGGGAAATGTCCAACAGAAACAGAGTGAACCCATTTTGACCTGAATGATTTTAGAAAAAGTCCTGTTTAAGGGTTTTAATTTTCTAATTAGCGTCCCCCCCAATAGTTTTTTGAGTTTGTAAAAGATATGAACAGTTTATCCTGTTATCATTGTTATGTAGGCAATACCATGCAAAAAGACCACACAGACAATTTATATTAAAACTTAGAGGGTTGAATGTGATTTTAGGTGATATCCAGGTCTCTCTGCTTATCGAAGAACTTTAACCATTAGTTAATGCATGTTATTCTTAAAGATAATCTCATGTTCTCTGCTTTATCCGTCAGCATATTTTCTATTTAGCATGCATTCTGCTGTATTTTTGGTTTATATTCTAATTCAAGTAAATTGTCTTTGCTTTCTTGTCAGGCTATAACTTCACTGGTTTGAAATCTTATGTTAATTTAGTTTTTAGTTTAGTTTTTTTTTACCCCAAAGCTGCATACTATCATTAATGGAAAAGTTGGAACTTGTATTTAACCAGTTGTTTTAAAAATAGCTTTTAACCCTTGGAATACTTATAAATGTGCCTCCATATGAAGCTTTGTCTAGATGTTTCTGGCTTTAGTTTCAGTGTTGTTGTTGTTTTGTTTTTTTTTTGTTTTGTTTTAGTAAATGCATGAAATATCAATGACAACTAATGTGACATCCATCTTGCATCCTGTCTCTTCTCTGAGCTCTTTCCAAGCAGTAAGTCAGTCCAATGTCGACTATTGTCTTGTCTCTTGCTCTGTCCCCTTCTTCTTTTCTTTTCCTTTCTTCCTCTGATGATGTCTCTTGTGGGTGTTTTTTAAATCCATCACAGTATGCTTGAAACAGCTAGTGTGTTGATCTTCGGGTGTGTGAGGGCGGTGCCGTAAAGCTTTAACATGATGCCCCAGGCTGGAAAAAATAGTTGTGAAATGCTGTTCCTCAGACTCTGGATACAGCAGGGCTACATGAATGTGCACGATTGCTGTCAATGTGGTGTCAAAAGCAGTCAGAAGCGCAAAGTTTTAAGATTGGAAACTTATGTAGGGTTGGTTTAAAAACAAAAAAATGTAATGCACGCTTTAATATTTTGAAGAAAACTATTATTGTTGCTCTTGGACACGCTCCCATCAGCCTGGTGAAATGTTTATTGGTAAACACACCTCCCTTCTGTGAAAGCCATGTTGAAGATGCTTGTCTGTATGAGGTGGAGTCTGAAGGTTCCTCTGTTCAAACACATTGTTGGCTTGACTGTTTCCAGTCGGTTTTCATCAAGTGTGTCCCATTTTTTTCAGTAGTATTTGTAACTCGTAGCAGCTTTTTTCTTTAAAACTGCCGTCGCTATGTACTACACAGAGTTGTGTTAAACTACTGAAGACAAACTTTATCAAGTCCAGGTTTGAGATCGCTGAGGTCGTTTTCAATTTGTTGGGAATATTGAAGCTCATCACTTTTCAGACAGACCTTGTGTGATGTTGCTACAGTGACTTGGCCTCTGTGAAGTCCTTTTCATTTCTCAACCATGAGAACATAAAAGGCTGAACATAAAAAGTCTGTTTTGTTTATTTTCAGGTCAAATTGTTCAAATCTAAACTCGTTTGTTCAGATGTTGTTATTGTAGAAACTTAAAATGGGTACTCACGAATAAGAAGCAAGGCGAGAATAAGACCACTTACAGATAAGGAAAGTATTTTTGTGTCTTTTCTACTTTTTTGCATGTTTTGTTTTTTTTGTTTTTGTTTTGTTTTTGTTTTTTTTTGGGGGGGGGGGGGTGTAAAAATGTGTTCATTACTCGATTTATAGCACTTTTTCCATTTACTCCTTCATGCTTCCACTATGCAAGACAAGAATTTCCCCAACATGTCTGCTAACTTCAGAGATGCTTCTCTAAATTACATTTCCTCCACCTTACACCTAAAGGAAGGTGCAGTTGCAAGAGAACTTGCACTAAACATTTGAACTGAATTCAATAACTTGAATTTAGTCCAAATGCACCAACAACTTCCACATGTTTTCTCTAAGACTTGAACACCAAGGAGAACTTAAATTGGACCATTCCTCCCTGTAAAAATGTCACATAGTCCATATTTCTAAAATATGGGGATTAAACAACTCACATCTGCTAAAGTAAAAACATCCCAGTTGTATTTTCGAGCAGAGAATTTTCGTCTTTCTTTGTGTGCTTTCTTCAGTGTTTTGTTGCATCCTTCATCAGTCTTAAACCATCATGCTCCCTCCACTGTGCTTCAAAATGAGATCATTACAATGCAGTACATCATATTGTGATGTTAGAAAAAATTAATAATGATCACATTGATGGCAGATGTTACCTTGTTGCTTTTACAAATGCTTTTAATCATCAGCCTACAGTGTTGGTCTTCATGGGAAGCAGTGGTTGCTGTTATGGTGAAGGTGACTTGTATTTGGACATGTCCCGTCCCCTTCTCTTTGGCTCTGAGACATCTGAGATAGTGTATGAGTGAGTTTCTGCTGGTGTTGCACTTGTGCTCTTGGAGGTGCTCTGGCTAATCTGTCAGTGTGACTTAGAATTATTTCAGACTGCTAGCATCTGAAAATCTTGGTAATTCCATATAGTTTCTGAATGTCATTGTGCAGCTGGTTGTGGGCAGTAATGTACAAGAAACTGTGGGTAAAAGGTTTTTTTTAACCATCTTCCTGTTAGTGTTCAGACTCTGCTAATCAGGTGGAGATGTGTCCTTATGACATTTTTGTGTCCACATCTTGATTAATGCTTTCTCAGTAATTCCAATATTTCTTGACTGCTATGATGCAGATAATGACTGTGTGTTTATTTCTCTAAAAATGGGCTCCTGGCAGGTAAGGGGGTGGGGGGGAGCTAAAAGAAACTGAGGAAAAGAAAAACAACTCCAGCTGCCTTCAGCTGCCCAACTTGCAGGGATTTATCTCTTTTTCTTTTTTGGCTTTCTTTTCTGTCTGCTCAGTGAAGTGTTGGTTATGTCTGCTAGCCTCCTGCATGTTGTAGGCACCTGTAAAGCTGTCACACACACACATGCACACTACAATACAGTGGAAATATGTGGACTTGCAGACAGGTTTAAAACTATAGTCCAGATCATTCTTTCAAATTTATTGTCTCTCCTGTGGAGTGAATCGTCCCCCTGCTTCAGTGTCAGCTGAGGAAATGATCATATTTATCAAAGGTCAGCTACAAGAGGTTCTTGCCTCCTTACTAAACACATTTCTTACAGCAGTCTAGCTGCAAATGACACATTAGGAGGCAGCTTAGTCATGGCAGCTTCAAGTGTGGCTTTGTGCAGAACATTCCTACTCGCTGATCTCAGCAGAAGCCAATAATGTTGAATTTTTGGTTTCTACTAAAGATTTCTAAATTCACAACAAAGTCATCTCAAGGCACTTTACAGACATAATCAATTAAAGCCAAATAAAACAAATCCTCGGTTCAAGTTATAATCAATGTGCTCATATTAGCCATTTCATAAAAATAACGCCCTAGCTAGGAGAGGACAGGAAAGAGGAATCAACAGAAACAAAAAAAATTTTGCCAGTGAGAGAAAAAGAGAAATAAAAGTTAATGATGCCAATACTGTCATAAATAACAAGGAGCCAATGAGGGAAGCTAAAACTAGAAAAATATGATCTGCTAGTTCTCCTCAGAACCCTCAATGCAGCATTTCAGCTGGAGACTTTCCGGACATGTTTGGTACAACCCAATAATAAGGAATTGCAACTGTCCAATCTTGAAGTAACAAATGCATGGGCTAGATCTTCTGCATCACTCTGTGACAGGATGGCCCTTATTTTAGCAATATTACATATTTTAAAGGCTTAAGAATTCATAATGAACATTTTATTTAACAAAGTTAAAAAAAAATCAAAATGAAATTTTTGGACATTAGTTAGAAATGCAGATTATTCTGTTGCTTGCGTGGATCATTTGAATATTTGAGTTTCTTCTGCAGCAGCACTGAGATTCATTCAAAATGAACAGCAGGGTTTGTTTGTATTTAGTTTTTTCTTTTAAGCCCACCATGCACCTTGCTGCTCAAAAAGATGCTGAAGTTAAATGGAAGTAAAGCTGAATTGATCACTGGTTGTTGTATTTTTGCACCAAGAAAGCATAAAAATATACCATATTTGGCTTACTCTCTGTGTTGGAAGATGCACAAAGAAGAAAAAGTGGAAATGGCTTAACATGTAAACAATCTGTAGATTCCAGCTTCTGCTCCTGGGATGCTGCAGAAGCAAAAAGAAGCATCTTTCCAATCAGCTACCTCTTTTCCTGACTTTTGCCTTTAACTTGTTTACATTTGGTACCCGTTTCAGCTGGAGTTGCATTCAAACCACACACCACTGTAGTTTCCCCCATATTCTGTCTATTAACAGATGTGTATATATAAATAACTGTATATACCACAAATCCACAATAAGCTTGGCACATTACAGCAAAATTGATGTCTTACCGATTCCAGGGATTAGTTGGCTCTTCAAAAGCTTTAAAAGTAGGTTTGTGCATTAACAAGAGCCACCTGAATGCACCATTAGTGCTTTGTCATGCTTAGAGAGGCTGATTTGAGGGGAAGTTGACCTGCCTTCTGACTTGAAATGGAAAGAGATTTGGAAAACATTGAAAGTGGCACTTCAGTCTGTTATGTGTTCCTTAGAGTTTTGACTGATAGATAAAGCATTATATCTTGACTCTCTGCGCTATCAAATGTACGATGTCATAAGGGGGGGTGGGGAATGAACTGCACAAGGATGCACTCAAATCTTGCATTGCTCTGATCTTTCTCTGACAACCAGCTACAGTTTGGACCCCCGATTTAATAAACTGTTGATGAGGCTCATTTTGTGGCATATCATGGTACAAACTTTCTTTCTTCTTGGAGAATGCGTGTTTATAGCAGAACAGAAAATGTGATGTCTTAGTAAGCTGTGTTTTATAGAACTGAAGAAGCTAAATAGGTTTAAGTTAAAAATCAGGGCCTTTCTGTTGTGTAGATGATTTTCTCTCCACTTCAGGACCTCTGCCATTGTTCTTGGATTAACCCTGCATATTACACATGTTGAACTCTGCAATAGTGGGTGTGTTGCCCACAGCTTTGCAATACTTAACTTTTCAGATTTTTGACCCATTCAATGATTGTACATACTTTTAGATTTGCTGTTTATTGCTCTGGCTTTTCACATTTTTTGTTTTCATCTGAACTGTAGATTTTGCTAAATTTTATATTTCAATGATATTTTACTGTGACTAAAGCATTTCTACAGCCGTTTTAGCATGCCTACATACAGCTGTATAGAACTTGTTATCAGTAGTTAATAATTTGCTAGACTGACAGAAAAGAAACGGCAAACACTTATTTTATTTATTTTTTCATTGTGTATTTATGGATGGCCTTTTTGAAAAATTACATATTTCTTTTATTTTATTTAGAGCAGAAGGAGTTGTCTTTTACATTCCTAAATAAAATGTGGGCTGACGCATGTCTTTATCCTGTTGTCTTCCACCTTTACAGTCACTGACCCACACACAATAATATGTGACCAGGTGAGTTTCTTGCTACACCATCGATAGTTTAAGAACAGAAAAGGACTCATCTTTTACCACAAGCCAGAAAAACTGGACACAGCTAAATGCACAACTAAATGTTTTTTTTCAGAAATAAAGCAATACAGATATTTGTCCTCCACTTTAAGTCCTTTTCATAAAAGACCCACAGCTTTCTTACCATAGTACATTTACAAAGATTTGAGTATTTGTTACTGAACTTGCATGTTAAGCTACAAAACTGGAGGAGAGGAAAACTAAGGTTATACTGCCCTCAAGTGTCTCACAGAAACTTTTCTCAAATAACAGGTAAACATGCATAGTAAAGGAAACAAGTTTAGTTCCTGTGCAAATGCAGCTTAAACAGCTCTTCTTTAATTTACATAATTTTTTGACATGATTGGTCAATAAAATTCCTAAATAGGGGAAAATGGCTCAGTTTAATTCATTCTAAAACCTGACTAAATCACTAGTCTGCTCAAAATCCACAATTCTAAAATTGAATTTAAGTGGATGGTTTGACATTGATGCTTTAAAAAAAAGAAAAAAGCAAAGTTCAATGTCGACAAGTGGTGATAATGCAGATGAAAGAACACAGCTGACTGATCACTGGCTCTGGTTTAATGCCACTTCTCAGAAGCTGCATTTGCACATCAGGAACAAAAAGCATTTTTTTATAACAAAGTAAAAAAAAACCAATATATTTAGGCAACTGTTTTTCCTAAACAGGAGTCCATTAAACAGAAGCAGCACAAAACCAGTATCTGTTTTTGGTTTTTTTTTCATCGTCCCAACATCCAGTCCAGCCAAACAGTTTCTAAATCTTCAGTGCTCCAAGAGTCCATGTTAGATATTTCACTCAAGTTGCATGTAGGATATATGGTCAGATTTATGCGCAAAGGCTACAAAGTTTATTTAAACCAAAATGTTCGCTCAAAGCAGGATATATCAAGATATCATAACCGTCGAAGAGAACAATATTTGAAATATGGCAAGCTAAAATGATAAGACTTGGAGAACGAAGGAGCAAAGTGCTGTGTGTCTCTTACTACAGTGAAGCTGTACAAGCAGATGCTAATCTGGGGTCACGTTTGACTGTTTGCATCTGGTTTTGAGCAGGCCAGCAAAGTAAGCTTTACTCCCAGAACATCCAACAGTGGGATGTTTACTGGTTCTGCTGGAGGATGGTCAGCTCCTCGATCAAACGCTTGAAGGTGATTCTCCTCTCAGGCGCATGCTCCCAGCACCTCCTCATCAGCTCGTACACCTGGGAAACATGAACGGAGTCAGACTGCAGGTGGTAGAAAAGGAAAGCGAAGGACATACTGACAGGAGACTGGAGGTGTGCTGCATTCGCTTGCAAAGAAGCAATGTGAGGAAATCTGTTAACTTTTATATTCCTCAAACTAAATATCTATTTTCTCCAACTATGTGCTGAAGGAGGTTTCTCTTTTCAATTTGAAAATAAAGATCAATTTTCAGAGACACTTGAGTCTGGTTGTTTTAGGCTGAGGAGGAATAACTTACAGTCTCAGAGCATCCATCAGGACATGGCAGCCTTTTTCCTTCTTGCAACGCCTTCACTAAGCGGATGATGGTCATCTGACCGTGACTTTGACCAATCATATCGAGGAAGCGCTGTGAAGGTGAAGACAAAAACAGGTTACAAACACTTTTCTGTACCTAGGCTTTTTCATTTAGATCTGAAAGATGGGAAAATAAGGAAAAAAGCACACTTACCGTCATCGGGCTCTTGGAGGAGTCGCAGTAGGTGACGAGTTCATACATCGTCACCCCAAACGACCAGACATCTGAGGCCAGGTAAAACTTGCAGTGGGTCAGACACTCTGGAGCATACCTGAAAGATAAACACCATCAATGTCCCGGTCAGAGTTCTCTTTACCATCTAGCAGCCATGGAGGCTGCTAGATGGTAAAGAGGTAGAAGTAGACTTCTACTTCTGAACAATGTAGAGAGATGAATATTAGTCTACTGTTGAAATCTTTTTGGAGGAAAACATATCACTATTGTAGCACTCACTACTAGTTACTGGGATTGCCTGAAACACAGAGGCTAAACATCGTATTTTTAAGATTTGTATGATAGAAATTAAAATAATTTTTAAAAAAAGTCAATATCAGCTAAATGAGTTTTCCCATAAAAATTTCCATCAAAGCAGATGAGCTGCAGATTTAACGCATCGCTTTGAGACAACCAGGTTTCTTTTCTTCATGTGTTAAAAAGTTGTTTTGTCCATGTACATTAAAAGACTTGGGACTGAATCACTGAATCACCATTTTTTCTACATTTCTAAACTCAGTAATTTACGGACTTCTAGAACCTGCTGAACATGATCAAGTAAGAGTTTCTCCTTTCTTGACTCACCAGAAAACAGGGCTGTCAAGGTCATCTTTGACAGTGTAATATCCTTCGTTGTCTTTGATGCTCTTGGTGAGGCCGAAATCTCCAATTTTCACTGTCCGCTCGTTTTCCACCAGCACGTTGCGGGCAGCTAAGTCCCGGTGGATGTAACTTAGAGATCCCAAATAGTCCATGCCCTAAGAATAAAAAAATTATTAAAGAAATACTTTATTAATCCCCGAAGGGAAATAATAGAATGAATTTAAATTTATATAATGATTAAATAATGCAAATAATTATAAAAGAGACATCACTCTTCAACAGATCCAGTATGAATTTAATTAAACACTGGCTCTAAGACAAGAAACCGTTACCTTGCATATCTGAATACAGTAGCTGAGCAGAGTGCTGAAGCTGGTCTCACTTTTCTTTTTGGGTAGATACTCCTTCAAACTGCCCAGTGGAAGAAACTCCATGATCAGCTTAATGGCCTGACCACCTACAAACACATTTATGTACAAAGGCAGTCAGAAACTGGCACCATTTCATCTGCATCCCAGCCAGGGTTGCGTGTCTAATCCGCTACTTTTGGACAAAGAGACTGAAGTGGCAGACTAATGGAAAACTGCAAGACCCTTTCCTTGATAAAGAAAAAACTTTTCACAGCATGCAGCAAAGTGAGAAACTCTGCAGGAGTTGGACAAATGATCCAAGTTTAACATAAAAAGAAGGCTTAGCACATCTGTGTCTGCACTCAGTTTTACCTTCCTCTTTGCAGATGCCTTTGTATTTGACAATGTTTTCATGGTAGAGAGCCTTCAGGATGTCGATCTCTTTGGACAGGTTATTGCTCTGCTCCTCCCGGGTTTCAGGTTTCAGTGACTTCACTGCAACCAGCTCGCCTGTTCTGTCTCCTCGTGGATCATAGCGACACAACTCCACCTTCCCAAAGTGACCCTTGGTGGGGAACATGAACAAAATGTATTCAATAACAAAATACATACAAAAACTTCCTATTCTATTAACTTTTGTTCAGTAACTTCAATTTGAGAATAACACTACCAACTTTATTCTGTTTTTAAGAGAGAAACATGGCAAATCATTCACACAGGTTTCATCTTTCATAGTTGAAAACCTACCGTTCAGCTAGCATATATATGACTTAAGTTACTTATTACAAATATACTTGAAAATATTTTAGCCAATTTACTATATTAGCCACTAGTGGAGTTTATCAAGCCTTTTAAAGATTTCATTTAATAAAAATTAAGTATAAACACAGCAACAGCTTACCTCTCCAAGATCTCTGATCCTCTTCAGGAATCTCTTTTCAAACACGGTGGGGTCGACTTCTGGTGTGGGCTGGGGTTTGATAGAGGGATCTAAGAGATGGAAACAGGAAAATATACATCTAGTGAGGTGCATAAAACCTGCCTTCTTGAACATAAGCACACTTGCATCATAGGAAGTCAATTGTGATCAACGTCATCAAGGTTTTCTCTGAAATTTTACGTCATTTATGATTATTTGCTTTTAACAAGAACTGGTGTCAACATCTGCAACTCGTATTAGTGGGAAAATGAATTACTTAAGCAAAATGTATGATCGTTACAAAAGCATAATAACACACACAAAAAAATGTTTTTAGCTGATTTAAGCCTATAAGGTGCAATTTATAGTCACTGATACTGGAGTTGTTGTTTGTTCATAGCAGTTATTGTATTTTCATAGACTTAGTAAAATAGCAATTTCCAAAACTGGTCAGCAGGTGGAAGAAGTGAGTATAATATGTGGCCATGGGGCCCAGATGAGGGGCAGATCTCTGATAATACACCCAGTGAACTTCCTCATGAACATCCGAGCAGAGTAAACAACTCTGTCTCTTTGTGGGGCAGTTACTAGGTGAGAAACAAAACATGCAGATCAATTTTCAACTGTAAACTATGTGCTTTTGGTGTGTTTCACAGAGCTGTGCAATTGCACCTTTGTGCCTTAATCTTTCTACCTGCTTTGACTGAGATTATTAAAGCTTAGGAAAGCGTTATGAAACTGTGAAAATCAAATGCTATATGAGGTTTTGTTGAGCAATTACTTAAATGTAAACAATGTTTATATACTCTCAAGTTAACACATTTCTGTCACATACTCGTTTCCTCCAGCATGTCGATGTCTCTGACGATGGCTCTAAAGAAAGGTCTCTTCTTAGGATCGTAGTTCATGCAATGCGTCATGAGTTTAGCCAGCTCTTTGCAGTCTGGGGTGGCCAGCTGGCACTCAGTTTCATAGAATCTCTCTTTCTGCACAGAAGCATGAAGACATACATTTAAATGAGGGAATGCACTAAAAGAGTAATAAGATCTTTTGGGGGGGGATGTACGAAACACAAAAGTAACAAAGCAGTATAAAAAACAACTTTAAAATAAATATGGTCTTTGTTTGTGTGCATGTGATGTATGTTTGTGTATGCCCTGTACCTCTGTAAGTTTTTTATCTTTAAGGGGAACCTCGCCATCATAGCAGATCTCCCACAGGGTGGTACCAAATCCCCATTTATCAGCAGCAACACTCAGAGATGGCACACTCTTCACACACTCTGGGGCAATCCATGGGATGCGATCCACACACTCTGAAGACACAAACAAAGTCAAGTTTAGAAAACATCTAAAGCTAAATAAAAAAAGGTGTTTCTGATGGCAGCTTTGGTTGACTGTGTGGCTTGATGGTCAACACATGTTCTGAATGTTACTTCATGTGTGGAGTGTGAAAGCAACACGGTGAAGTTAAACCCATATTAACCACTGAAATGAGCTTCTACCAAATATAAACCACATTCAATTTTAACTTATCCTAGAATGCTACAACAAAATTTGATATGATTTGCCTATCCGCTCCATCCTTCTCTCTATCGTGAACAAGACCCGAGATACATGAACTCCTCCACTTGGGGCAGGACCTCATTCCCGAGCCAAAGAAAGCACTCCACCCTTTTCTGGCTGCAGACCATGGTCTCAGATTTGGAGGTGCTGATTCCCATCAGGATCTCCTGAGCTTTACACTCAAATGCTGCAAATCGCTCCAGCGAGAGCTGAAGATCGCGGCCCGATGAAGCAAACAGAACCACATCATATGCAAAGAGCACTCGGTTTACAGGTCGATCTTCGTTCCTACCCTCACCAATGGTCACAAGCTGTGGTTAGTACCCAAGCAGCAACCACCGGTGGTAAAATGTGAAGCCTATGCAGAAGTGCAAAAATTGCAGTTGACCCCTCATCCGCTAGGGGCTAGCTCCAGAACAGAGTCAATCCCCATAGATTTCCATGTTAAAAAGACTAACTTCACAGCAGAAATAAACATGTTTAAAGCCTGGTACAAAAAACATTTCAGGATTAATAGGTCAAGTTTACCTTCATGACAACTATGAGGGGGGTGAATATTTTTCTAACTCCTCCGTTTGGATGTTATTTAATCTTGAAATTTGACATAATTAGGGGCGTGTTATTTTGATTGACAGGTATCCAATATCCGCGGCAAGAAGGGAGTGTGTACCACACGGGTTAGCTCGGTTAGCTCTTAGCTACATGCAGCTCGGAGCACCCCCACCTTCACAGTCCCCCTCTCAGCTCCACCTCTTTGCCCATTTTTGAATTTTCCTGGAATGACAATGCGCTTGACGCTGCCAAGATGGAACCGCCCAATAAGCTTCAATTTAGCTCTTCAGAAAACCCCGCAACCCAGCTCCGGATAAGTGGCAAAAAATGGATGGATGATATGCCTGACTGACATTGACATGATTTCCATGATATGTTCAATGACTCCTAAAGAGGTGAATCCATACAGAGATACATAGGATTCTTTTTATTTTTTTGTGTTTTTTTTAAACATTTCTATTAAGATCTCATAGACCAGTCAAGAGTAAATTTGGTTCTATTCTTATTAAATAATTACTAAAACCTGTATCGTTAAAAAAAAATAAATAAATAAATCACTGACCACATCTCAGTATGCAACCTCATCATTCCCTTCATTTTACAAGTACCAGGAACTACCAATAAATTACAGTGCTGCTTAAACAGAGTGATGTGTGCAAGAAGCCAACATACTGTTGACTGGCAACGACTTGGCAAGAGCTGTCTAAAATATATCACTCTGACTGGAAGACAGGTTAACGGATAGATGATCCAGGCTTTTTGGCTCTACAAATCCATAACATCAAATAAGAGGATGCATGTTAGTAAGTAAAGAGGAACAAATGAGACAAAGACACAGTGAGTAGACAGAAATAAGAGCAGGAATTGAATGCTGGGACTACAGAAAAGAAAAGAAAGAGAGAAGAATAGATAGGACGCTTTGGGTAAAGCAATCCGATTGCTGGGAAGCATAGAAAAGTGCTCCCGAAGGGTTTCAGAGCACTTTATGCACCATGTTCAATCAAATCTATGTAAAAGGACATTGATATTTAACTGGAAGATCAGCAGTGACAGAGACAGAAGGAGAAACGTTAAAGATTTCTGGGAACAAAGCGGGAGGAAGGGGCAATCCCATGGGTTTGTGGTGAGGTGCATTTGTACAGAAACATTTCCAGTGGTTTCAAGATGCATCTAAACGGCCACCATTGGGTTATACAACAACTTCTAACTCTAATAGACAGACAACAGAAACATGAAGCTGCCATTTAAGGGGAACTGTGTTCTTGTTGTGCAGTCTTCTCTAAACCCAGATCTAGCTTTAACAAGCCAAACAACGACTCTGAGACGGAAATGTGCCCACTGCTATGTGTGCTGATTATGTGAGAAATATGATTCCTATAACTGACACTTTCTGCTTGATCGGAAATCTTCTTTTATTAGGTGTTTTTCTTCTGTGTTGTGTGGGAAGATAAGGGCGCAGAGGATAAAAATAAAAAAAGTAACTTTCTCCTCTGCTGTATAGTTAAAGTGTTAGAAAATGAGCAAGTAACATATTTTGACAATGTCCAGAGGATCAAGTCTCTCTGAAAGATCAAGATCAAACTGTATTAGGGTCTGCACAAGAATTTCATTAATTTAATTTAATTAATCTGTACATCTTTGGTTATTTAATTAAAGAATTTCTAACTGAGGAACTATCTTTTTACATTTTGGTTTTACTTTCATTATAGCAGACAAAAAGGAAATAGTTGTGAAATCTTCCATGGTAGTTTTTTTGTAACCATTTCAGTGGTATTGTAACAGATGTGTCTGTACTTTGTACTCACCCTCTCGGGTAAGAACTGTAATAGGGATTCCTGGATCGCTGAGCTTGATAAAAGGCCCTCCTTCATCTACACCCAGCCCATCTCTGGCCAACAGAATGTTCTTTGCACACACCGAGCCATGGACCAGCTTTTTGTCCTCCTAAAATACACACAAAATACTCAAGTATTCTCAAAATGTGATGTCTGAACTCATCTTATATTGTACAGAAAATCCAATAGCTGAATACAATTTATGTTTTGTAAAGTAATTTAAAGTATTTGCCCCATTAGGCATTTTTTACTTACTTTACTTTAAAATTTTGGGTCATTTAACCGATGCAACATACAAACCATGAAGGAGCATTTATTTATTTATTTATTCCATATAAACAAAATCAATTAAAAACAAAGAAAACATGGACACGCCAACCATAACTGGTACCCTGGTCAGCCCCCTTTAGCTCTTGTTTTTGCTGCAAGTATCTTGAGTAAGAAGAAAGAAGGAATGTGGTCAAATGTGTTTAAATGTTATCATCTACATCAGGTATTGAGAGGTGTTCAAAGACCACTGTTGTTATGGAGTTTTGACCAGGGATTAATCTCTGACAGGAGACCTGTGTCTCCTAACATACAGCCAAATGAGTTAAATGCTATTTTCGAACAAACAAACAAAAAAAGGTTAGTTTGTTGAGTTTTGGCAACAGAAGAGTCTTCTGAATAATAGCTCCCCAGCTCAGACCATGATTTCAACAATAGATGCAGCACGGAAAGAAATAGAGAAATTACAAAGTAGCAAGCAGCAGTCTACTTTATATTAACATGACACACAATATATAGTAATATAATATAAAGTAGACTGTGTCTACATGACAACTTCGACACAGCCCACTGCAATTCTGCAGGTATCATCACCGCATTGTCTGCATACTTAAAACATGATTTTATAGCAAGGTTCATTAGATGTCTGCTGCACAATGTGACTAGCAGTTAAATATAATAAAACAGACCACTGCACCGTCTGTATCTGCCTTTAGTCATACCACAGATTCTCAATCAAACTGAGGTCTGTCCTTTGACGAGACCATTCCAAGAGATTTTTGGTTGGTCTGTAAGTTCAGTGGTCTGCCCTTTCTTAGCATAGCTGTGGTGGTGCCATGTCTTTCCTTAGTGATGCTATGTTGAAGCTACAGTTTTTTGTTTGCTTACTTTTTATTTTTTCATAATCAAACCATAAAAGACACTTCTTGCGTACCCAGACTGTTTGGAGAGCTCCTTGGTCTAAATTGTGGTGTTGCAGAATCTATGGCCCCTCACAACACTTCGATTTCACGCAGGGCCTAGTTAAATCACTTGTGTGGAAGGAAACTGGGGGTTCTGTTTCCTCAATAGGGCGTCATAGAAAAAAGGGTGAATGCATGTGCATTCACCATCTTTAAAGGGGCAGTATTTTTACATGGTTTTTCATTGTAAGTATTTATGTTTTCCTCTTACCAAGTAGCTGAGAGCTGAGGCCAGCTGCTTGGCCACCTGGAACTTCCAGGGTGTGCTGAGAGGACTTTGTTGTCTCCTCATGAACACATCCAGTGGTCCTAGTTGGACAAACTCCTCCACCATGATATCTTGTGATACAAATAAAAGTGTCAAGGTGGCTAAAACACAGCATCACATTCTTGATTACACAGCTTTCAGTGTGCACTTACTCTCCTGGTGGCGGACACAAACTCCATAGAGGAGCACAATGTGTTTGTGAGACACTTGTTGCATCCTACTGGCCGTTTCAAAGAATGCCTGTGAATGGAAACAGACATGACTAATTGTGTACAGCAAGACTAGAAAGACTTTCATTAAAAAGCAGATTTTGAAACAGTTTGGAGAAAGCAAATATAATTTCTAAGCACAGAACGTTACAGAATTTAAGTAATCTCATTAAGTTCTTATTAGAACAAGAGAGGTTATATGATTGTCTCACCAACGAGATGTCCCTGTGTCCAGAACCCAACACTTTCAGCACAACCTTAAATTCCTGGAAAGATGTGTAACCTGCATCCTCATCCTCCTCACTCTTCACTTTGAGCGTGCCTGAGTAGATGTTGGTTTTTGTGCCCACACCAAGATGCTCCTCCTTGGTAACGGAGCAGAGAGTCAATAAAACACAGCAGTTCACAGAACATATTTAAGCTCATAAAAAGTAAAAAATTATATTAAAATATTTTTTTATGGTCTGCCTGCACATGATTTTTATTTTAATACAATAAAAAACAGAAAAATCGGGTGTGCACAAGTATTCAGGCCCCTAAAGTCAAGACCTTCATTTTGGTCTCCTCTGACCAGAGCGGCTACTTCCACAGGATTGCCGTGACCTCCACATGGCTTCTGGCAAACTGGACTTCTTATCGTTTCCTTTTAACAATGGCTTTCTTCTTGCCACTCTCCCAAAAAGGCCAGATTTGTGCAGTGCACAAGTAATAGTTGTCCTGTGGACTTATTCCCCCACCAGAGCTGTGGATATCTGCAGTTCGTCCAGAGTCACCTTGGGCCTCTTGGCTGCATCTCTAATCTGTGCTCTTCTTGTTTGGCCTTTAAGTTTAGGTGGACAGCCATGTCTTCGTAGGTTATTAGTTCTGCCATAGGCTACTCTTTCCATTTCCGGGTTAATTGACAAGTGCTTGTGAAATGTCCAGACCCTAAGAAATCTTTTATAGCCCAACCCTGCTTTAAACTTTTCCACAGTTATCCCTGATCTGTCTGGTGCAGGGGTGTCCAGCTCCAGTCCTCAAGTGCCCCAATCCTGCAGGTTTTCAATGCATCCCTGCTTCAACACACCTGACTCAAATTAATGACTTATTGTGCAGAACTTTACAGGCTGTTTGATTAATTTTATTTGAGTTGGGTGTGTTGGAGCAGGGACACACTGAAAACATGCAGGAGAGCGGCCCTCAAGGACTGACTTTAGGCACCCCTGGTCTGGTGTGTTCCTTGGACTTGATGATGCTGTTTGCGCCACAATATTCTAATAACAAACCTCTGAATATTTTTGCAAGCCACTGTACTTCCATTTAAGGCCCATTTATGCTCTACACAAAAGACAAATATGCAGATGGACGAACAGTTTCTTTGGTTATACGCGTAATTTGGTCCGCTTTCATAGAGCTTAGCTATTTGTCGTTTGTCATAGAACACCAAGCAATACAACCAGAAATATCGGAGGCAGTGCTGAGCAGAATAGCTGACATGTGACCATTAAAAGAAACAAACCAAAGAAGAAGAAGAGGATCAAGAAGGGAAAAAAGCAGAAGAAGAATAAAGACGAGGACAACTGTAGAAAAAAAGTGTGTTTTTAGGTAGTGTTGGGCGGTTGTACAAAACTTAATAGAAAATGCATTACTGCTACCAAAAAGTGTCTGAATCTGACATCGGCTCGCTGGAGTGAACTCTGAACTTAGCACTGCCCACTAGTGGAGGAATTGACTTAACAACCATGGCAATGCAAAAGATGGATGGAAGAATGAGGACTGACACGTATGACGTTTGTAAATGGACGTCCCTATTAACGTACGTAGGGGAGCATAAATAGCCCTTAACATGTAGAATAACAAACATTAGAAATTAACTGGAAATTGAGCTGAAATGTAAAAAAAAAACATTTTAATTATTAAAAGTGTTATCCATCGTCATCATTTTAAAGTTTTCCATCTTCCACTTTTAGAGTCTACTGCTGCAGCACCACACTTTGATATGCAGAGAACAAATGTGTTTACCTGTTCAATCTCTTCCTTAAGGATACGATGAAAGCTGAGCTGGCTGTCCTCCTTCGAAGTCTGAGGAGCCAGTGCTCTGTCTTTAGTGCACACCAGCAGGTTAGATATTTCTGTAACACAAAACACAGACATTTTGTAAGGAGCTGCAAATACCGTAAACACATATACCAATCCCAGTTTTATTAAGCCTTTTGCAAAAACAAGAAAGAGTTTCTAGTTCTTATTTGTTAACAACAGATTAGACAATCCCTACAAAAAATGCCATGTCTGCCTGTACTATTGTAGTTGAGTAGAAGCAGCAATAATAAACTCTGACATCACTGAAAGTTGGGATGATAATCCCACACAGCTAAACTTGCAAGTTGTTTATTTTGCAACAGCCAAGTGGAGTACAAAGGATTAGCTGCTCATATGAAACTGTAGGATGGATAATGTCCATTTAGCACAGTGATATCATTTTGAGTGTGTGCGTGTGTATACAGGGTTGTATGTTAAATGATAGTGAAAATGACTCTTTGTGCATGTGTTAGTAAAGGTGTTTGTGTGTGCTTATGTTGTGACAGAAGTAGAGAACTGGCAGGAGGCAGTGGGTTGGACTGTATCAGCATCTCAACAAAAAGGACAAACAAGCATTCAAGCTTACCACTAAAATACTGCAGTCATTGATTAAAGTAATCCAGATATAATTTAGCAACATGCTATTCCCTTTCTTTATCCTATGTCGAGAATAAACACCATGCACAGACTTGGATAAAAAGTAAATGCAAACGGTTCACACAGGAAGTGGACAAAACAACATAAATGTGTTGTTGTGGTAACAAGAGTAAGAAATACATTTTTAATAACCTTTTTAACAGGGACAACCATTTTAACTCCTATCTTCTAGCAGTTAGAAGATTTGCATTATAAGTATCAAAGGCACACCCTTAAAACCACACATAAGCACCTCAGCACATTTACGCCTAAATGCAGACATGGCTCCACCTTTCCCTGTTTGAAGTAAACAGAAGAGTGCTAGATTGGCTTCAGAAAACCGCATTTACAACTCTCTTCCTTCCTAGTGCCATTTCACAGACAGACAAAAACACACACACATTGTTCCTACCAGCACAGTTTCTCTTACCCCAGAACACAAACACACATGCACAAACCTATGCTTTAAGATCAAGTTCACGCACACATCACATTTAGGGAACGCTTTGTTTTACTGAGCTCTATTATGTTGAAATGTTCATTTGATACACTTCTGACCACGACCATAAATGCAGTCAGTTGAAGTGTGTTGAACTTGTTACCACACCCTGTTACAATGCTGCCCTGCACAAGGTAGCGCAGGTGTGGAATAAACATTCAAAGGAAGGGAAAGCAGGATATGCAGCTTGCTGCAGCAATCATGGGTCTGAATATGGAAGAGAAATATAGTTAACACAAATGGATTTGAAGAATCTCTTTCCACAATTATTATTCCACTTTTATTGCATATCTGAGTGCTGATCAGTTAAGCAACTAGCAAACATGACAGCACAAAAGTTCCCCTTATGATTGCATATTTTCATTCCGTCTTTTGTTCCTTATTACTTTTTTCTTACCAACATTTTTTTTTCAATGCACAAGACCAACTGACTGCTCTTTGGGTTAGAAACCATTTTTCACTTTATACCTACACTACAACAAATCATACCGCTTTCTGTATTTTTTGTATTGATATCTACAGACACATTACTGTTGTATCTGTTAAGTATGCTGAATTTTGTGAAATCAAAACTACTTGGTAAAATTAGATTTTAAAAAAAAAGAAAAAGAAGTTTTAAGTTTTATCCACATATTTTTGTTATATTTTTGGGAAATTTTGAACAACTTATAAACAATTGCAAAGCAAACACTTTGTAGAAATACTACATATTTGTTCTGGTCTGAGTTTGCCTTCTCATTTGTGTGTTTGTAGTGTCGTGTGCATTTCTTTATTCACTTCTAAATGTGAATGCATTTTATTGTATGATATAATCTAATGTTTGTGAGTGGATGCATCAGGTTCACCTCTTGGCTGTGGAGGGTGGCAGCGGCTAAGCTGGAACTGAAGGTTATCGGTGCGAAGACTCTGGCCTTCCAGGTGCTCCAGAAGCTCCTTAATGGTGGGTCGCAATGTATCAGTGCCGTAGAGGCGGAACCCATTTGGGACCACCTCTATCTGGAAGTTCTTATATTGGCGCACAGTACGAGACTGCTTTGTGTCAGTCTGTATAGAGAAAGGGGTAAATCCTTTTAACTGGACAACAATCTTTCAGTATTTATCTTGAAAATGTGGCATTAATGACAACAAAATTCACACAGAATGTAAAATACAATAGACAACCATAAATAGCATGGAAACTATTCTAGTTCAAGTGTCACTGGCCAAAAAATGGATGATTCATTCATTCATTACTGCCACACAGCTCTGTGAACAGTACACAGGACTCATCTTTGACACTGTGATAACTGCATTACGAATCTCAGCTTATGAGTTAAGAGGTTTTCCCTGAAGAGTGGTTTTGATCATGTTTGGTCGCTGTTGTGGCTTCCGAATTCGTTTTTGGAAAATTTTTTGGTGGTTTTCTATGCCTAAAAGGCTCTTTTATACATGATGACAGAGTAGCTTTTATAAAGATAAACAGGGAGTCAGCAGAAAGGTTCTAGTTAACATGTCTAAATCTAAATAAAGATTCATGCAACACAGCTAAGCTTCTGCTTCGTTTTAATTTGGGAAACAGATGAAACTTCCTAAAAATTATAAGACATCTTAAGAATGCCAACACTACCTCATGGCAGACCACAGTGATGATGATGTATTCATAGTCAGTACAGCTCCATCGTAGGATATAGGAACCCTTCTCATTACCCTCCTGACGCAGCTTGTAAATGGCATACTCCGTACTGGGAGGAAAAAAAAACAAAGATTTACGGCAATTTTATTAAAGTAAGGTGAAAAGGTCAACTTTGTCAAAAAGTTGTTGTTTTTTTTATTAGTGCATCCTATTTAAAAGGTTTTTCACGTGTAGTTTGTAGCATCCTTTCCTCTTGTCCACTGGTAACCCAACTATTTTCCCCTCTATGAATGATTTGAAAAAATCAAATATTGATTATTTTTACTAAACAAAACAGAAAAAAGAATACAGTAATTGACAAACAGAGGCAAGAAGATGTTTACCTGGTGACAGCATTGACATTTTAAAAGCCTAGGGAGAAATTATTTAGATCTACTGTGAAGTATGATTTTAGGTTAGGTTTAGGTTAATTTAGGCGGATTTTAAATAGTGGCACATAATCTCTCCACAATGGAAGGATAGAGGTATTCAGGGTCTTGGCAAATGTAGATTAGGAACTGTAATCAAGTAAAGATACATACAAATTCTACCTATAAAACTACTAATACAAACCAGATTGGTCCATGGCAACCATTGTTGATGTTATCCACCACTGAAGCAGGTGCAACCTCCTTGCAGAGGTAATGGTGAGCATCCACAGTCAGCCTAAAGTACCCATCCACAAGGGCTGCAAAGGACAGAGCCTCAGCCCTGGAAGTCATTTGTACTTCCTAAAAATGACAAGGAAGGAGATGGAGTGAACAAAAAGACAGCTTTTTTTTTTAACACCCTTTATTAAATCCAAACTTATTTTATGAGGAAGCATGGTATCGCCATTAGTTATGACTGCTAGCATACCTCAAGAGCAAGCTTTGCAATAGCCTGACTTAACCATTTGAATGTTGCCATGGTTACATTAACTACAAATAAGATTATATTCTGTCATTAAAATAAGCTGGAATTATAAAGGAAACAGTAAATGTTTGTGGTTTCATATGAAATGGCAAATTAATTTAAAAAAAGAAATGTTAATTTACAATTAAAAATAGGTTGTAATTATATTTTATGCTTTAAATGGTTCTGTATTAAACTTTAACATAGAAAAGATGTCTACCTCATTTAAGGTTTCTTTCATGGTTTAATAAGAGTAAAACCTGTTTAAAATGACCATGAATAAATGGATGAAGCTATTACAAACAGAGTTATATCTAACGACAGTGATGAGGCCAATACTGTATAAAAGACAGTGGTCTAAAATTGGTGCATCAATCTTACCATCTTCTTGTTGTCCTGTCTTTTGATGGTGACCATTGCCTCCTTGATGACAGTGTGTGTGATCTCATGAAAGTCACAGAACAACGCCCAGCCTTCGTTTGCCTCTTTGTTTCTGTCATTTTTCTGTTTTCCATCCTGCTTGCCCTTCTTTGACTTGCTCTTTTCTTTACACATCGCAGAAGTCTGTTTTGAAGACAAACAATGCAGACGTTCACAACTGTTCAGCCCTTACATTCAAGTTTATCTGTAACATCTAAGTTCTGCTGTACCTACTTCACAGATGGTAAATGATTTTAAAACAGAATTTAATATCAGTCTGTTTCTCCTCTTTTGGAATACTTCAAATACTTGTTAAGACATCTGTCATTCAGTGGTCTGTCTGTACCAGCTTACATCATGAAAAGCGTGACTAAAATGTTCGTTCATAGTTTCACTCACTGCAGTTGGTTTTTTCCTCCAGGAAATACCAGTAGTACCAGTAATGAGAACCTGCATGTCATGACTTGTCTCGAAGTTTTGATTCTGGCTCTGCAGTTGGCTCTGATTGGAGTACCCTGGAAACAACAGGTAAACGTTAAATCCAAGCACTTACACAAACAGCATTTTAAATTGTTGGAAAGATTTTTTTAGATGGATGCAATTCTACAATAAATATGCATTATGGGTGAAGCCTGGAAAATGTCTCCTTAGCCCCTGGCTTCTTAATGCACACATCTAAAGAAAATTATTATCTTATATTATATATTATCTATAATCAAACACCTTATTAAAATACTGCACCACTACCACCAAACTATACTATTGTGGATTTTTGCTGTTGTGCATACATTTCTATGCATTGGCTTTCATCTATTGTTGCAGCCTCTTAATTCTTACCGTGGTAGCCTCCATTGCAGGGCTCTTCCTCTTGCATTACACTTAGAGATATCGGCTCAAGCAGCTCGATGCCCAGGCTGCTGGTCAACCCCTCCAGTGTGGCCAGATACTTGATCTTCAGGTCATAGGGTGTGATCTTGCTGTCCTTGACTGTGCGGTTGTTGAATTCACTGAGGAATTTCTTGAAAACGTTGTTGATGCGGACACGTGTCAGAATATTTCGCTGCTTAATAGTGCAGTTCAGGGACTCTGGGATGAAACGTTTGTAACTGGTGAAAATAAAAACGGAAAGACAGATTAACTCTTTTGATTAAAATATCAGTACGATTACTTGCTGGGTGTTTGTGCATTCTACGCTTAAAGAGCTGTTGTGCAATTAAAAAAATACATATAAATATATTGTTAGCAAGAGTAATCACAAGATTGATCAAAAGTTTAATGATCAAATGTGGTCAGGACCAACTGACTGCTGCTGTTGGTGTTAGTTTTGTTCTGAGTAGCATGTGATATGTTGGCTGAATGTACTATGGTAATAACTAAACTCAATGATTCAGAGAGTAAAGAGCAATTTCCTCTTCCTGATTTGAAAGGTGGTTGGCAAACAACGCTGCGGTTAAATTTACACCATCAGCTGTTATGGAATACAGATTATAAATTAAACTATGAAACCAACTCCATTAATGGTGATTATTTTTTAATGTTGATAAAGTGGGAATTATTTGACTTATTTTGAACATATTAACTTTAGCAACACAATCAACAAATACACACTATATTTAACAAAACACAACATTCTGCTTCTTGTGCAGGTTTGTACCTTGCGCAAGTTTTTCTGATACTGATCTGAATTATACAACAAATATGTGATTATGTTAACCAAACATGTCAACATAAGTTTGACATGGAGTTTACATGCTTGTGTGCATGTGTGTGCAAATGAACGTAATTCTGGAGAATATGTGCATGAGTAATTCCGTTCTTGTTTTAAAGGCAAAATAAGTAGCATTGACACCTAGTGTTTCAAATCACGGACGGCTCTTTTATATCCAGTCCATAAAGGATGGCGAAGATTGCACCAACAAACATCATGACGAGCAAAAAAATTCACACACAGTAAGTTGCTATGCTTTGCAATGCTAGTGATCATTTCACGCGCTAGTTTACGTTAGCATAAAATAGAGTGTAAACAAAAGCTACATTAATCAACAAATGCCACACAGTGGTAGTTTTCCCTTAGTCTCACTTATTAAATTTATTTGATAGTAATTTCATAAGTTTATAAGGACAAACACACTATTCACTATTCCTTTTATCCCTCGCAACAAATAAGAACATTTTATAATATTTTTTAATATTTTGGAATTTGAACCATTCAAGCAGATGCTGTATAATGTGGGTGTGTTTGTGTTTATTACCTGATTTCACGAGAAGCAGTTGACAGGGGCATTTCCACGAGCATGGCAAAGTGAGTAATAGCAAGCACAGCCATGCCCAGACACTCATTTTCTATCTCATGTTGCTCTGCCTCAGACTGGTACATTCTCAGTGGAATCAGGCCTGTGTGAAAGTCATGTTGGCCCTGTCCAAAAAATATTTACAAAAATTTTAAACTTCATAAAGACATGGCTTTCATAGGAAATTCAGAAATAACTGGATCTGTTATAACCCAGAAAAACAAAGTAAACTGAACTTTTATTAAGTCTGTGTATTCAAATTTATGTTAAAAGGGGATATTTGGATTTAATCCATGTTCAAAGTCCCAGAAAAAAAACTGGAAACATAACTTATGTTCTCCATGTTCCCATGAGTTACCTTTTAAAACTATATTAGCTCAGCATATCAAGCAAATTACATCTCACCTCACATATTGGTGCAATTTTAAAACAGTTATATTAAAACATCTCAAAGAAAAAAACCTGGATATCAACAGTTCAATTTTAGAGGAATAAAAGAGACAAAAATGGGACATTTTCACCCTGTTCAGGACTAAATTAAAGCAAAGAATTTAACATTTCCTTTCTCTCTTATACACCTCAGCTCCATACTTTACCAAGAGATTTTTAAAAACTGATTGCAGATTTCTGCTTTATTTAATTGATTAATCGATTTCTTACAACATTTGAATTAGCACTGAAGCTTTGACACAGCCCCTAAGGATTGCTAAAATCTTTATTTCTTCAAACTTTCTCAACGACACACACCTGGAAGAACAGATAGTCTAGAGATCCAGCATCAAGTAGAGGTGTTCCCTCAGGTGTTTTCTGTGAGCTCTGTCCTCTGAGTTTGCTAATGCAGTGCCTCCAAACTGGTGACTCTCCTTCAGTGGTGCCATGCCAGTTTTTGAAATAAAACCTTTCAGAGAAACAGAGAAAAAATAGTTAACAGAAGTAACAGAGGCTGCGTTGGCAAAAAAAAAAAAAAAAAAAAACAACCTTTGACTGACTTCCTGTTGTTATTTTTCCTGTTTTTTTTATGTCCAACAAATGTCAGAAAAAAATATTAATCTTGAATATGTCAACTGAGACGTCACATTCGGTTATTAGAAATGGCTTCCATTATGTATTAATGTTAAAAGACATGCTGGAGACAACTAACAGTTTTAATTAAATGTTAGGTTAATTGTTTAACTGCCCATATTATACATGAGCTTTGCCTTTGCACAAGTGTGCACAAAGACAGAGAAGGAAGGAAGTGCTACTGTATTTGGCCCAGTGTATTATAATTGATAAAGTTTAGAAATGTTCAGGGCTAACGCTTGACTCTTGGTTTTCCTTGTTTTCATTATCTCTAATTTAAAAATTTCCAACAACTAGAATCCTAGGCGCCATAAACTGTATTGTTTTTGTTTTTATTTTCTTTAAATGTTTTGGCCTATGGCAGTTTAGAAAATAAAAAAAATTTAAGAAAGACAAAAACAGTCTAAACAGCAAGTATGTTTATTCACTCACTTTAATTCAGAAAGAGAATTTAAGTACATTTTGACAATATTTAAGTAATAAGTAATAATATAATTAAGTACAGCCTCAGCAGCTAGAAGATTTTATTGTCATTTAGAAGATGTTAAGAAGGGGGAAATGAAGACAGTCGAAAAGAAAAAAAAATCTACACGCTTGCTTGATGTGGGTTTTGCCTGTTCTAAAGTGGGCTTGATCCACATTTAGGTGCGCGAGAAGGCTGACGCAATAAACTCGTATACAGGAGCAGACACAACAGGCGCCAGTTATGCTCCATGCACGCCCAATTCTTTCTCGACTATCTTTGTCAAAGCAAAACACAGAAAGAGGAAGTGTGACTGACACCGCAGTCAAGTGTTTCCTCCGTGCATAAAATGCTGCCTAACCTGTAGAATGGATTCTTTAAAGAAAACTTAATACTCTTCATAGTAATTGAGTCAAATAAAACAATGATTTTGCTCACCTGTCACATAAAAACCTCCCTTAAAAGTATCACACAAATTCTGAAGTTGGACTTTCATCTTAGTGACATGTATTGACAGATTATATTAGTTTCAGGCCAAAGGTTTAAAACTGTTTAACTAATCTTGACTTTTTTGCAAATCCCAAAGTTTGTTTCAGATGTCTGCCTTCTCGAATCACAGTTTTTCCAAGAAAACTTTTTCTCCAGTTTTGGGTTCAAACTAGTCTAGAACTAGGGGTCACAGCAGTACTACACCATCTAAGCAAAATAGAGTTGCAATCAAGATATCACACCAAAAATATGTCACATAATTCCTCTATTAATTTCAGGTATACGCTGCTTTCGGATAATCTAACAGCAACTGATCATATCTGCATGAGTAAATTTTACTTTGGCATATAATCTAGCTACCTCGAGATAACTCAAGTTCATTACTAAAGTTCATGACAACTTGTTTGGTTTTTGTGTGTGCAGGAAAGGCTTCCAAACAAGGGATGATCCATCTAAAATGAGGAGAGAAGCTGACAAGGAAATGTTGACGTTTCTGTGGTGTGAATACAGTCTTACGTTTGTTCCCAAACCCTAGTTTTGCTTACACGTTAGGTGTTTTGTATTACCTTTTAAATGTAATTTACATTAAAATAATTAAACAACTACCTTTAATCAAGCTTTCACTTATCAAGGTCATCACTAAGTAGGAGACATTGTATAGACGAGAGCAGGCTGATCATAATTCTAACCTGGGAGGTGTTTGAAATTCTAATATTGACTTCCAATCAAGTCAGTCACTGGCATGACATCATTCTTACCTCATCCGATAATGCAACTTGATGCTGGTTTCATCTGTGATCTTGAACTCATAGCTGGGAGGGTACCAAGTGCAAGTTGTCTCATCGTAAAGGGCAAACAGGTTATGGCACAAGGGAGAAATGGCTAAGAAAGGGAAGAAAAAAAAAAAAAGGTTAAAAAAAATCAGCAGACTACTGGAACCATTATAAGTGGCAGCAGTGCCTTTAAAATGAGCATTTATAAGAACAATCAGTTTATAAAATAAAAACATTCTGGTTTTAGATTACACTTTTTATGTGAAATTTAAGCTTTCCAATGTCTTAAACTAAAAGAAAATAAATTTTAATCTAGGGAATTTAAATAAAAGCTATTCTGAAAGAGTAAGGAAAGAGCAAGAGACATATTCTTAGAGTCTCTACAGTGGCTATTAATTTTGTTATTAAACTGTGGTTGCTATTGCTTTAGAGTAGAACCATAGACTATGTATAAACTCTGCTACAAAAATCAATAAATTTCTCAAATCATCTTGATCCAACACATTTTATATGCTGAATAGTACTGAAAATGTAGAGCCACCTAACCAGAGATGGAAACAGCCAATCTAAATTATGGACAGTAAAATGACTCGTTCAAGATTTTGTCTCACTCTGGACAAACAAATCATAGTTTCTGTCAAGATGGCTAACTAAGAAAATTAATGATACAAATAGTCTGATTATAATTACTTACTCCAAATACAGTGAAGATTTAAACAGTACTGAAATGTATTAGTATTTCTTTACATATTCTAACATTTTTCAGTAGGTAATAATTTTAAATAACATCTTGCAATCAGCTGTCATCTACACAGATTTGACAAGTATGCCACATCCGTATCCAATAATTCTTTATTATTCTGATGTTTCACAGGCAAATCAAACTGATTACCTGCAATAGGAAGTGATTAAATTAACAAGTAGTGAACTTTCCAACTTGTTTGTGCCAGGTTTGTTACTCACAGCAGTTCTTGGCAGCAGCGACACAGAGCTCTTCGGCAGTGAAACACCCTTTGAGGAACTCTAGTTGGTGCAATTCTGGAATATAAAAGTGGACTTCAAGGCCCAAAGTGGAAGCAGGAGGGGAGGAGAGTTGAGCCTTCCTATTTTTCCTCATTTTTAAACAGAGCTGCCTGCTCAACTCCATTACCCACAAAGATGGCATTCAGTAGCTGGAGAAGTGAAGCAAAAAACAGAAAAATGACAAATGAGATTGCAAGAATAAATCTTTATCCTGAGGATGGGAGTGCAGTGATTTGACCATTAATATCTTTACACTTCATTTTACATTTGATTGAGTAAAGGACATAAAGATATAAACTCATGCTGAACATAAAAATAGAGTCTACACGGAATTAAGTTTCGGGTTCATTTTAATTCTCCCCACTTGGTCATATTTAAGTTTGGAAGGAATCTCTTTAAATGTTGAGATAAGGTTTGACACCACTGATAAAAGTCCAAAACGGCAGGAATGCTAATTATCTATCCATCAAAAGCATTCTGCTGTTGATAGCTCTTGGGTTCAACTTTATTAGTTGGCTTACCTGTAAAGCTAGATCTGATGCCAACATAAACATGTTTTGGTTTTTGGACTGTTCCACAGATAAAAATAGACATCTGACAACTTCACAATGAACTCTGGGTAAATTATAGGGATTTTTTTCTTCTTTGCAATCAGTGCAGACAGAAAAAAACTACCGACCTAGTTCAATCATTTTTAGAAAATCATGACAAAGTATTAATGTGAAAATGACAGCAGCACCAGAATGGTGTTCGCCATTAAAATTTAGATTTGATTTACTTGTTATAATATTAATACAACATTGCATAACATCACTAGCATATCCAGAATGTGCAAATATTGGTGGAAATTCAGTTAAAGCTTTCAGTCAAATACCAGCCAAACCATCCATCCATCTATCATCTGCCGCTTATCCGGAGTCGGGTCACGGGGGCAGCTGCCTAAGCAGGGAAACCCAGACTTCCCTCTCCCCGGCCACGTTCACCAGCTCATCCGGGGGGATCCCTAGGCATTGCCAGGCGTTCCCAGGCCAGCCGAGAGATGTAGTCCGTCCAGCATGTCCTGGGTCTTCCCCGGGGCGTCTTTCCGGTGGGACGTGCCTGAAAAACCTCACCAGGGAGGCGTCCAGGAGGCATCCTGACCAAATGCCCGAGCCCCCTCATCTGGCTCCTCTCAATGCGGAGAAGCAGCGACTCTACACTGAGCCCCTCCCGGATCACAGAGCTTCTCAACCTATCTCTAAGGGAGAGCCCGGCCACCCTGCAGAGAAAACTCTTTTCGGCCGCTTGTATTCGCAAACTTGGTCTTTCGATCACTACCCACAGCTCGTGACCATAGGTGAGGGTAGGAACGTAGATCGACCGGTAAATCGAGAGCTTTGCCTTTTGGTTCAGCTCCTTCTTCACCACGACAAACCAATGCAGAGTCCGTATCACTGCAGACGTGGCACTAATCTGCCTGTCGATGTCCCTCTCCATCCTTCTCTCACTCATGAACAAGACCCCGAGATACGTGAACTCCTCCACTTGGGGCAGGACCCCATTGCCGACCCGGAGAAGGCAGCCCACCCTTTTCTGGCTGAGGACCACTGTCTCGGATTTGGAAGTGCTGATTCTCATCCCAGCCGCTTCACACTCTGCTGCGAATCGATCCAGTGAGAGCCGATGATCACGGCACGATGAAGACAACAGAACCAAATCATCCGCAAAGACCAGAGACCCAATCCTGAGACCACCAAACTGGATCCCCTCAACACCTCGGCTGCGCCTAGAAATTCTATCCATAAAAGTTATTAACAGAATCGGTGACAAAGAACAGCCGGAACCACTCAACCTCGCGCACCAGCTCAGGCTCCTTCCCCGCCAGAGAGGTGACATTCCACATCCCTAGAGCTAGCTTCTGAGGATCAGACCGACTCTGGCAGCCGCCCAGCTCACACTGCACCCGACCCCTATGGCCCTTCCTGCAGATGGTGAGCCCACGGGAGGAGGGGCCCATGTCACCCTTTCGGGCTGAGCCTGACCAAGCCCCATGGGCAAAGACCTGGCCACCAAGCGCTCGCCTTTGTGCCCCACCACCAGGCCTGGCACCAGATGGGGGCCCCGGTGACCCACGTCCGGGCAAGGGAAACCTGGGTCCATGGTTTCTCGTCATCATAGGGGTGTTTTGAGCCACGCTTTGTCTGGTACCTCCCCTAGACACCTGTTTGCCATGAGTGACCCTACCAGGGGCATAAAGCCCCGGACAACATAGCCACTAGGATCATCGGGATGTGCAAACTCCTCCACCACGATAAGGTGGCGGCTCAGGGAGGAGAAAAAAATATTGTATTTCATACCAAAATTTATTCCACAATATTAGAGTGTACACATAAGAACATAACTGTATTTTGTGTCAATGTGACATACATAACCATTTACACTGCAATTAGTGCCCTCCCATACGTTGCAACGAATGATTATCATCTATTCACACTTGGTGGCACATGGCATCAGAAAATATACAGAAACAGAAGCAACACAAACAGCCAAAACCCAGCATATTACACATAAGCTATTAAACATTCTGGCTTGTCACAGCTTCTACCTTCTTCCTATTAAAAATGTCTAAGAAAAAAAATGGGCTACTACAAACAATGCTTTTAGATTATTTTGTTTTTACACCAAGCTCAAACCAGTCATTAAATTAGTTTGTTATTCAACAAAAGTCAGTGTTGGCTTTAATTAATGTGAATTATGTGACATGTTTTTTCAAATATTTTCAAGCAAAGCACTTGTCTCTAACCAGCATTCCTATAACCTAGCTCAGTATTAATCACAGTAGAATTTCTATAGAGGTTTTAGGTGAGTCATCTTTCTACCTCATTTACAAAACGAGTCATTGTGATAGCTTGTGTCACTCTGCTTACCAAGTAAATTTAGATAAATAGGTCTGATGCCCTCTTTTGGTGTTTTAAAGACAAAAACAATAAAGAAAAAAAACCTGTTTCTGACACCAGTTCTACCAGCGTTGCAGTTCTGTAACCACTAAAGTCTCTTCTGTGCATATTCTAAATAGCATCAGACCCAAAAAACCAACAACAAAAATAAAAGTTGTTGCAGGTTATATTACATAACTGCAGATTGACAGTCAAAGTCAACAGCTGTGTCACATGTCAATCTCATGCACAGTGGCTTAAATGACATTCCTCTGATTCTAAATAGAGAGTGCTTAAGTAGCCGCCCATTTTGACTACAGCAGTATGAAGGTCCATTTATGCTCCCTTAATGTGTTTAAATAGGTGCATCTGTTTTAAACTTCACTGCTTTCATACTTCCATGCGTCCTTCCTATTGGCATGGTTATAGGGCGATGCCAATATTGGACCATAAGAAATATGGCGATGTTCAAGAAACTCATGATAATGCACATTTTCAGAAAGAGACAAAAAAAGAGAGTGCCATGATGGCGGTGAGCCAACCAGCCATTATACACGTTTCTTCTTCTTCTACATCAGCTATACTGCAAAACACTGCCCCCACAGTTTTCTGATTGAATTGCTCCGTTTGCTGTGTCAGGGTACACATCAGGAAGCTTTCTGAAAACTGATCAAATTATACATGAAAAGGATGCAGGAGACAGACGGAAGGCTGGCTCTTAACAAACAAGACCAAACTACATGCTAATGCTCTTTGCAATTAGTTACTTCCAAGAAAACTGAAATTATCTATTGCTAATTTGCCAGAAAGGTTCCCCAATAACAGCTGGACAAAAATGAAGATGGAGAAACAGTTATGCTCCAAGGCTATGGAATTCACTACCTAACAATGTAAGAGAAGTCAGCTCTCAAATAAAAAGGGGAAAAATGTTAATCAGCAATGAACTTGCAATGATGTTCTAATTTACTGTTTTTTTAATTACTTTTACTTATGTTAATTTAATGTGCTGACATAGCACTTTGTGTTTCGTTTGTTTTTTCCTTCTCTTTTTAACTTGCTGCATAATATTACTATTATGTTAATGTGTACAGCTATTATGTTTGCTTATATATTTTGACGTAATGGTGCAATGTTGTCCTATTTTAGATTTTCCCACTTTTCTGCAGTTTCCATGGGAAAAAAAATAAAAATCTAATTTAGAACCACATTTTCTATGCATTTAAGTAAATCATATAGACAATGGACTGCATAAAGCTACAGCCATTATTTTTTGCTATTTGGTAACTGTATTGAAATTAGTTTATAGTATAATACAATAACGTAATAATAATGATGTAATGTAGTATAATTTAATATAAAAATGTACTTTACAACATAAAAAATATCCAATTTGTTTGTCACTCATTTGCTAAGAGCTGCTTAACCACAGACATGAAAGAAAAAATGCTACCAAAGTAATAAGGACATGGAGACCATGTTCTTATCATGTGAAAAGGTTAATATGTAGGCCTCCCTCCTACTAAACTTAGGAACAATCTGCAAACGATATTTTACTTTTTATGTTACAATTAAGCATAAAAAAAGGAAACCATCATCTGGTTGTTATTCAACATTTTCCTTTGGCCACATACAAAATAAAACAAATTCCAAGTGTACAAACTTGTGTCATTATTATATATATGCACCATTGTATATGTTACTATTGCCTTTGGCAGAGGTTATTATTGCAAATTAGAACTGTTGGCTCTCAGTTGACCTTCTTGGTAAATAAAGGTTCGATTTAAAAAAAGAAAGAAAAAAAAAAAGAAAAAGCTCTGCACTCTGACAGCTGTTAGACCAGCCCTTTGCGCAATAAAATGGACAAATATGATGATATATCCAACTTATTGTAGAATGAAAAAAATAATCAAGGCTTCTTTTTTTCCTCCCTTCTTCAAACGTGTCATTTAATTAAACAAACAATTCAAAACAGGAGCTGATATTCAGTTTACTTACACTGAAGAAAAAAATTCAGATGAGCCCTGTTTAAAAAGATAATCAGCAGAGGTATTTTCTGCTTGTTCAGTCTAGGTGTCGAATTCCAGATACCAAAGCGTTTGTCACTTTAACTATCTTCTCCATTTATTCAATGGCTTACTCACTATCATACCGTTTTGGGGGAGAACTTAATGTCCTCTGAGGTCAGTTTAGCATGATATATAACCAAAAACACATTTTAATTTACTTTTAGACTACATTAGGACAATATCTCAGAATAAAAGGCATGCTAGATTATTTGTTTTCACTTTCTCAACTTCGATTTTTCTCTACTCAGCAAGAATTTATAACTTTTAGGGTGAGTAAATAATCAAAGCTAATACATCAGTTTTGACATTAACAATTTCGCTTAAATGTCCTAGTCCAGTATTTGTCTCAATATGGCACTAAGATTCATTTTGTGCGATTGTGATCGCGTTGTTGTATATTTGACTGCATCGTGTAGCCTATTCTAAAATTACAGTGAATGGTCTTTATTGTCTTCAACGTAATAATTTAGATTAGAATTACGTCAACATACCTTAACTGTGTCACTGGCAATGTAAGGACAGTCTCGATTAACTAGATTGACGTTTTAACATTAGCTTGTTAGCAAGTTAAGTTAAATGGTAAACTTTAAAAAGAAGCTCTTCGCCTGATGACAACAGGAGAGATTAAAAATGAGCGAGTGCCCAACTAAGTACGATACAACCATTCTTTTGGAAAATGTCAATAAGCAGTTCATTGCTCACCTAGCGAGCTTCGCCAGAGAGCTGGCAAGTTACTTCCGTTTCGTTTAGTACATTAGACGCCTCGATCAAGTTGAAATGCTTTTGGGGGAGTTCTGTGTCCGTCTTGACGTTAATTTGAGTTTAAAACTCGCTTGTAAATATGTACAGTATTTAAAAAAATCGAATTAAATACACATTTTTTATGTTATTCAGTCTGAGCGGAATTTGTCTGTGTTCCTGCTAACCCTTCCTGACAAGAATCGTCCCCTTCCCGAAAATAACGTAGTATCAAGCTTTAAACCCGAGAGCTGATTGGCTGATCGCCCTGTCACTCAAGATGACGATATTAACCCATTTCAGTCATAACATTGTGGGTAAAACCTTTTTTTTTTTTTTTTAACACCTGTCAGTTGTTTTTAGCCTTTTTGTTAGTTTGTTTGCTTCTCCTTTTTTTTCATACACATAAGTTTTAAGGTAGTATATGTTGCTTTGTTATTTTATCTTTAACCCATACATATCAATGAAAATACACAGAAAATAATAATCTGTGTCTTTTATAACCATTCGGTTAAAATGACTGACTGATCCAGTTTATATAGCCTATGTTATATTTAATTTTAAAATATTCTCAAAGCTGTTTTACTCAGATTTTTCTAAATCCTGTAATGATAAGGAAGTAAAGAAAATTATCATTATCCCCCTGTGAAACCATGTGACTCTAATGTATCCAGCAAATGAAAGACTTGAACAGGAAGAGGTCTGTGGTAATTTCCTACCCATCGTCCCATAGTCATTTTCACTTTTGATACATTTTAAGTTCCCAATATTATTATGTTTGGTCATGTGTTTCTTTTTTGTGTGTGTGTGTGTGGGGGGGGGGGGGGGGGGGGTGAAAAACCCTTTTTTTTTTCCCCTTTTCCCTTCCCCACCGGTTTCCCTTCCTTTC
>JBAMHW010000016.1:9765236-9780842 GCA_037177495.1 Rhadinocentrus ornatus | reverse complement strand
GATTTTTTTGTCCATATGATGATCAACATGCTTATGGATGTTCTCATGCATACTATCACACGACTGTGGGTGCATCCAGTCTTAAATAGTCATTAGCCTATTTAAAAAAATGCACAAATAATTATTTATTTATTTTTTTTACTCTGAATAATTAGTTTTGATCATGAACAATCATGAACACAGTTTAAAGCTCTTGATCTCATAACGCAGTCATAAAAATGCTCCTGCTGGGACTCTGTCGAGACAGACTACTGTATTTTATTCATACCATACACAAGGTTGAGTGATGTCAGACTTGTTATGATTCTCGTCGCGGGCTCCGCCCCCTCCCTCCGCGCGAGAAGCCTCTCGAGCAGTCGGTGTCGCTGGCCGACGTAGCGGCTCCTCCTCCTCTTCTTCAGTCCGCCCTCTGCACTTCATGTAAACAACTCCATTAGCCCCCGATGCACAGGGCACTGGCCAGAAATGTACGCGTCAGACGTGCGCAGCAAAGCAACATTTACAATAACTGTATTAAAAAAAAAAGGTAAATAAGGCAGAAGAAAATCACATTTATATCCACAATGCTTCATTTGTTGTCATCAGAGACTGTAGAAAGAATCCCTTAGATTGAAGCGCGTCCGTGTTGCGTAAACATTCAATAATTAACAGAATTATGTAGTGGCCACCAGGCAACCTGGAAAATACTTCTGGCAACAAATGAGCCCGTGAGGAGAACTGAAAGAAGCGGCGGCACAGCTTGTTGCTGATTTGCACACAAATATGAAAGTTCACCAAATATAAACACAACAGTCGTTTCTGTCGCCAAACAATAACACACGCACTGGTTTAAAACGCACTAAAATCTCTCTTAAAGGAAGACGACAAAAGATAATTATAAGACTTTGTTCGCATTGAATATTGTGCAGCCAAACGTTAACGCCCAGCATTGCACACACACCCCTTTTCTGAGCAAAAACAAATAGCATGCCGTTAG
The DNA here is from genome assembly GCA_037177495.1 of Rhadinocentrus ornatus. NCBI lineage: Eukaryota > Metazoa > Chordata > Actinopteri > Atheriniformes > Melanotaeniidae > Rhadinocentrus > Rhadinocentrus ornatus. Next base: position 9,779,866 of record JBAMHW010000016.1, on the reverse strand, counting down.
ATCTAAATATTATATAATTTACTATTCATTATATTCATTGCCCGTTAAATATACAGTTCATGTTGAGCAAACTTACCTGCAATTCCTGCGTTTATATTCCCGTGTTTACATAATTATTTTTAATGACGCAGCAAGACCACACAGAGCAACGTGTTTGTCGCCATTTTTTGTTGTTATTGAATTCTCCAAAACCATGTGACAAAAATTATCGTGATTTTAAAACACGCTTCCGGGTGCGCAGGCAAAAAACGACTTTAGCTAGGGTAAAAAAAAATAAAAATAAAAAAGGCAGAAATAATAAGAATAAAAAAGGTTAACCTCCCGTGTTGTTCATCTGATGGATTAGTCTGCTTACTCCACAGACTGGACGGCTAAAGGCTGTACGCAATATTTGACAGCTCCGGGACGCTTCCGCCGCCGTATGGCTCGCAACAAGTACACACCAGCCTCCTGCCGTCCGCAAATGACAGCAACTCCAGTTTTTTTTTCTCCCTCCCTTTTTCCCCCTCCTCCCGCCAACAGTGCAAAACTGTAAAACAGAATAATAATAGGACCATTGGCTGGAAATGTTGTCAACAAGTGATAAATTACAAAAAATTGGGGCAACAACACGATGGAAAATTTGTGCTTCACCAAAGTTTAAGATTACAGCTTTTGTAAATAATTTGAAAATCAAATTGGGTAGACCAGGGATAAAACACTTTTTGTTTGAGCAAGTGTAAGTAGCAAATAACTCAAATTTTACCCTTATGATACCTATATTTATTTACTTTAAATGGCATGCATCACATTTCAGTTGATGTCAAAAAGAGGTATATTGTTACAACGTACCCTAGTACCGGGGTTGAGTTGTAACACTACTTGAGGATGGATGTAACAAATAAATTATTATTCTTAAAAAAGATCCACATTTATAAATGTATGGAAGCATTTTAATGAATAATAAAGAAATAAACCATAAACTTATAAGTCTTCAAAAATAATAACAATTAAGTAAATAAAAAGTACAAGTTAAATACAATAAAATTTTAATACAATTAAATAAAAATAACTAAAATAAAATAAAAATATAATGTATAAACTTGTGTATGTTGTGTGTGTGTACGATTTGTACCCTGAAACAGATCTGTGGAACAATCAACAAACCACTTTTGCACAGTGTGGTACAAAGCTGCTCCAAGTATTAAAAAGTATTTGAACAATTAAACTGTTTATTGTACAATAAACAAAACACTTTTCAAGCGTGTGTTTTTAAAGGAACACAAGTACCTAGTAAGTAACTATTAACTAGGCAAACTGTCTAAGGCATTATGTTTAATTAGATGGGTATTTAGATAGGCCAGCCATTAAAAAGCTAACCGTTTTTAGCATTTAGCGTCCAAGCTAGCACTAATGCAATAGGCTACATGAAATTAAACTAGAGAAACTACTTGAGCTGATGTAAATGAAACAACTGTAAGTCTCTCCTACCCACAGACTATTAAATTATTAATGCAATAATGATGTTATTGCACAAGATAGACTGTAAATGCCTTGTTTTTTATTTGTCTTTATAAAATATTGATATAGAGCCACATTGAAACTAATATTACATGACTTTTTTTTGTTTTGTTTTCTTCATTGCAATTTTCCCCATGCATTTCTAAATAATATATAGAGACAAATATCCTGGCATACTGTCTTCATCTCTAAGGCACCTCTCAACATTTTAGGTGACTGTAATATTTTACTTATTTTTAATAATTATTATCAATTAATTCATGGGTGGGCTCAGTCACTTTTATCAGATTCTTACCAATATTTAGTGTTCACTAACCCCTACCTGCAAAGCTTTATTTTTGCAACACTTTGTTTTATGTCAACACTACCATGTTCTTGATCATAATGCAGCATTTATTGCAGCATCATTTCCAGCAACAGTTCACCTGGCTGAATAGCTTAACTACAAAACAACAAACTTAATGTGGTGTCCAGCCTTTTTAAATACCCAAAGCGCTTTACATTATACATCACATTTACCCATTCACACACTGATGGCAGAAGCTGCCATGCAAGGCGCTAACCACAACCCAACAGAAGTAATTTGGGTTTCGGTGTCTTGCTCAGGGACACCTCAACATGAGCTCGACAGGCCGAAGATTGAACTGGCAACCCTCAAGCTACAAGACGACCACACCCACTGAGCCACGCCACCTTATGAGGCAGTAGGTACACCATTCAAAAGCAGCTCCAGATTGAAATTGTTCCTTAAAAAACTACAATAGGCATATGTCCTATTCAATAACCCAAAACATATGCTATACCAAGATCGTCCATTGCAATGATATCCTGCAACCTGTTGTGATAAATAACAGATCAAATTACATCTCAACATGATGTATGACAACATTGCTTCTTGGGGCGCTGAAGGAGTAGAAGGTTTTTTGTTTGTACTGATGTCACCGTATGAGCTCGGTACAAACCAAAGCAACAAAACTTTTACATTTGTCCTAATGATATTCCCCTTATCGATGGCTAATTCGGCATCCATCTTTCATCCTACCTGTACTGTGAGCTCTCTCGAGCCAGTCTTATCTTGTCTCTTATCTTATCTGTTGTTTTGTCTTTTTCTCTCTTTCTTTCCCTCTCTTTCTCCAATAATGTCTTCTTGCGTCTCTTTGCGTTGTATGCATTTAAAACAGCTTGTGTGTTTATATCCGTTTGCTAGCACACGGCGTGGTGCATAAGCAAACCTCGGCTGTAACGTCATGCAGCGTCCCGGATGAAAAAGTTGTATGTTGTGGAGACTACCTCATTCATTTGCAGAGGAAAGTCTCTCTTTTAAAGACATACATGAGAAACATGCATCCTGGGTAGGCCTAGAAGAGAAGAAGGGGTGGGGAAAAGGAAAAGGCGTTTTTTTTATTTTTTTTTAACTTGAGCTGAGTTAAAGACCGTCCCAACACACACAAAGAGCAGGCTCTGCTAACAAACACGCGCGCTCAAGTGACACGCTGTGTGCGTTAGCAGAGTTTCAAGGCAGCTTCGGACTAGTTTTATCGTTCATGCGTGCAGCTGACTAGTTTACATTAATAGGCAATAACTCTAACAACCATACTGAGATCTTGACTTTTTGACAGCGGCGGCTTGTTTTAGGGGAGACATGGCCAAATTATTCCGTGCTGCTATCATGGGTCCACCAGGATCAGGAAAAGGAACGATATCCAAGAGGATTGCACAAAGCTTTGGCCTGCAGTACCTGTCCAGTGGCAACTATTTAAGAGAGGGCATAGCTGAAAATACAGGTAAGAGAGAGCTCTGTGCAGCAGTCCAAAGCTCAAAAGGCTACTGTGGTGTCAACGGGAAGGACTAGTCCAAAATGAGACTTCATTTTTCATTTCTCAGTTTCACGATTATTATCTTTTCCCCCAGTAGAAATCTTTACAATCAAATTAAAAACGCAGCCATTTCTGAGAAAACTGCAATGTGAAAAATGTGAAGGTACACCTTTCTGGTCAACGTTGGTTCGATTATTGCGACACAGCACGAGACTGAAATGAAAGCAATCAATATTTTGTTTGATATCTCTGGTATTTGTCCGTAAAACTGTTTAAGAATGTGTTGCTTCATTTATAGCTTCAAATGAATGTGTTTTATCATCCTTCCTCCTACATGTTGAACTGTTAGTTTTGTCTCCAAACTTCCTTACTGCAGCGAATCAGCTGGAATCATTCCCAGCACGTGCCAATCTTAAATTTAGTTACAGTAAAGTTGAGTCCAATACAAAGAACTTAAGTAAAAGCATGTGTGCTCAGCTTACTAAAATGACTCAGTAAAGTTGCGTGATGTAGTAATTACACCCTTTTCCTTTTTACTTTCTAGCCCTGTGAAATCAAGAGGCTTTTTTTGTTTGATGAACTCTGTGACTGAGTGAATATTTATGTAATGTAACAGTGGGTCCCACAGTTTCCAGAGTAAGTTAAAATGAAAAGCAAAGGATAAGGTTACAGGCTTTGGGTTGCAGTGACAGAGCCTACTCAGATGGTGACACTGTATACAACAGGCTCTGTTCTGTCATGCCCTGTCTGTTCTAACTTCAGTATCAGAAGCACAATCAAGCATGCTTTGCCTATCTTTACCTGACTGTTGTGTATCAGAGACGGGGGTGATGGCAAAGACCTTTATAGAGAGAGGAATGCTGGTGCCTGACCATGTGATGACCAGACTGATGCTGTCCAAACTGGAACAGCTGAGTGGCCACAGCTGGTTGCTGGACGGTAAGACAAGTAATGCCTTTGTTACAGTGTATTTTAATGATGCACAAAAGAAACAAAAAATGTCAAAATAGTTGTCTCTGTCTTTTATCTTGAGAATTTGAAATGAGTAAAATCTGCTTTTTATAATGCAAGCTTATGGGAGTAGTGGAAACTACTCCTGCTATCCCTTAAATCTGATTGGCCAGTACAGATGCCACCCCTCAGAATCCCACAAGTGATAGCTGTTATAGAAGCAGGGCCATATGCAAGCATTTTTTACAAACATGTCCACAAAGTTTCAGCTAAAAGCACACTTTGTGTCAAGTTACAGCACTCAAAGAGGGTTTTAAAAAAATAAAATAAAATCAGTGATGTCCATCAAAAAAATACCTTTCATCTTTTAAACCAAGAGGATCTAAAATGAGTTTTACTTAATCAATATTTCTTAGATTGATGATTCAACAGCCCTCTTCAGGTCACAAGGCATCTTCTGACCTAGCCACTACAAAGAATTTATTAACCTCTATAATGAGTTTTACTTAATCAATATTTCTTAGATTGATGATTCAACAGCCCTCTTCAGGTCATAAGGCATCTTCTGACCTAGCCACTACAAAGAATTTATTAACCTCTCCACTATTTTGTTGCTTATTTACTTGCACGTTCAAGGTCATTGTGTTGTTGCATCACCTGACTCCTGCCCTGATACTCTGCCCTGTGAAATTTCTTGAAGCAAATTAGACTTCTTGGCCTTGAAGATGCAAGTTGTGATGCTCTTACCACTGTGCTTCATAGTTGGGAGGAGTTGTTGATGTCAGTTTGCATCAGCTCTTTTCCTCCAAACATACTGTTTTTATTTTTATTTTTTCAGCTGTTCTGGAAATATTTTCCCTGAAGTTTTGTGGGGTATCTAAGTAGATTTCAGCAAAACTAGAAATATGGCTCAAAGTTTTTATTTCTTCCCTCATTGAGTGATATTTTGTTTAATTGTGGATGTGTAAATGATGCGTTTTAAATTCTGTTTTGGTCTTTTTTATGATTTTCAATCTAAGGTCCTGTGAAAATTTTTAATGCTGTGGTCCACACCATCCAAATTCTTTAAAAAACAGTTAGTTTTGTCAGGAAACATATATACTTTGAACCATAAGGTGCACACAGTTAACCCAAAGCAAGTCACAATTATATTAATCTAAGTTCAATATTGGTCAGTATTCAGCTTGTTCAAATAGATAACATCAACTTACAGCAATTACTGATATTTATGGGTAATGTCTTGGTTGTGTTGGATTGACTTTGCTTAGAAACTGACATTTACATCTAAATGACATCTAATTTACTCCACTAAACTTAGCATAAAAAATTAACCAAATTTTAGTGGTTTGTTGATTACTTTTCTGTTGTAATCATGCTGCTTTGCAAATAATGTAAGTCGTTGAAAAGCCTGCTTATTTTCCTTTTAAAAGGTGCCACGTTTGTAAGGAAAGTGTATATAAGAGATGAGCAGCAAAGTTGAGTATGTGGGTGACCCCCATGATAAACCTCATATTTACTATTTTAAGCAGAATGAGCTGCTTGGTATTGGCAGAGATTTTGGCTTATTTAATGGGCGCAATCCACAAACTCAACTCTGTGGCTTATCCCACAAATGCATAGTCCTTACAAATGTGGCACCATTTAAAAATGGAAATAAACAGGCTTTCCAATGGTGCAAAATTTATTGCCAACAAGCATAGTTACAACAAAGAAATAATCCACCAAACATATTTTCTTACTTTTTGTGCTAAGTTTAAATCAAATGTAAATGCTAAATTATGCACTGAAAACTGTAATTGTTTACCAGGCTGGAAAGTCTGTTTTGTGTTTTTCTTATTATGTGAATTGTTACATTATTTTTTTAACACAACTGTATGACATAACTTATGTTCATTTAAAGATAGTGTGAAAAAAAGCTTAAGTACTTTTAAACCTTTTAGTTTTTTTTAAACAAAAGTTTTATCTTTAACGGTATTGGTTAAAGATATAACAGTACGGGGCGCTGTGTAGCTTAACTGGTTGAGCAGCTGCCCCATGTACAGTAGCTAAAGCCTCTTGCAGCCGGCCCAGGCTTGAGTCCCGGCCTTAGCTGCAGGTCATTCCCTGCTCTCTCTCCCCCATCTTTCCTGTCCAGCTACTGTTAAAAATAAAATCCACTAGATTATAAAAATCCTTAAATATATATAACAGTGTTTATATTTGCCCAAAATTCAATGTTGGTCATAAAAAAGCATTTTGGCAAAACACCCACATTCACTGTTTTGTTAACATACCTAATGATGGTATTGTGGGTCTTCTTGAAATGGAAACATAAGCAGGTCACAGCATCTTCTCCAAGATTAAATATTACCCACTGTGGTTGAGAGAGATGCCAAACATTGATGAAACAAACCAAGTTAAATAGATCAAAACCTTGAAAGATGATTAGTAATTACCAAGTCATTATGTAAACAAGGAATGAAAAAAAAATTAAGATTACACACACACACACACACACACACACACACACACATACACAAGTCCAGATTGTATCAATAATGTTAATTTAATCATTAAGAAATTGGTCAGTTATTCTGTTATTGAAGACTTGTTTCCTGCATTTCTTCCTGCAACATGATGTTTTAAATTTTTTGGTTTCATTAGTATTAACCCTGGGAATATACAGCATTCTATAGCTCCATGCATGACTGTTCAGTCTTGTTGTCTGATTAGATTCTCATTCACGCAGGCCCCTGTAATCCTAAGAAAGTTAGCCCAGTTAACTATTGAAGTATTAAGGGTGAACCCTGTACCGTTTTTACTGCTGGCTGATCCATACTGTGTGACTATAAGCTCTGTTTTTTCCCCCAGTAGGTTCACTCACTAGTGAATAGTGGATATCTGGAAGCAATGCCAGTCAAGTTTATTATTGGTCTGCAACTTTTAAACTGCCTAAAACTGTAAATTGGCAGATCATTTATGCATAGTATGAATAATATATTTTGTTACTGACTCAGCCATTGCAGTATATTGACAAAATAACATAGAAAAACAAAGGTCCCTCATTATAAAACACAGACTTTTCTTGGATAACAGTGTCTCACACATTCTCATTCCTCCCTCTGATACTATGTATTCAGGTTTCCCCCGGACGCTGGCCCAGGCCCTGGCCCTGAACAATTTGTATCAGCTCGACTTAGTCATCAGCCTCAACATCCCTTATGAGACTCTGAAGGAGCGACTGAGCGAACGCTGGATTCATCCAGCCAGCGGTAGAGTTTACAACATGGGCTTCAACCCACCCCGAGTGCAGGTGCGAGACGTTGAAAGTCAAAGCGTTTCAGATATTTAGATTTTGTCTGTTTTTGCAGTCACTCTCACCACTTAGATTGTGTAAGTGCTTTCTGAAGCTGGAAAAAATTAATGGGTTGCTTGAGGAGAGTCAAAGGAGGAGGAATCCTACCCAAATCTGGTAACTAGTGAGGATGGAGTGCTGTGGACATCACTTAGGGGTAAAATCTGGTGATGGAGAGAATCATTTGAGAATCTTCACAACCAGCCTATGACGTGGATGCCCCAGGGTCCCTATAGTTGATGGATGTAACATCATTTTGAAAATAAATCTATATCCAAGCCCCAGACATTTACAGTTGCTAGGGTTAGTGACTGTTCTTTAAAAATGGTGTTCCTATTTATATATAATCTCTTTACTTAAATTACTTATGTTGTTCTTCTTTTTGAATGAGCCATTTATATTTACTTGTTGTGGGTCCATATTCATGGTAGCTGTCATATTAATGGCTTCATTTTTACCATAGTGTCTGAATGGATAAATAGCTCTGTGTGGGAAGTGAGAACTTCTGAGCTTTAAAACTGCAGCACCGGCTTCGTTTGATAGGTGCTACAGTACAGTTTGGGATAAGTAACATCTTAAAAGGACCATAGAAGAAGATGGTACACATGTACACAATTTTGAAGTAGTTACCTGTAATGCAGTCAATGCTGCAACTGAGGCTATTGGATCTGCTCACAGATGAAAACATGTTTATGTCTGGACAATCACAGAAACAAGGGAGGAGGTTTAAATGCTTGTCTAACAACCTTCATCGGTTTTCTGGACCAGGAGCAGGCTGTGTATCACATAGTGTTCTTTGAGAAATGTTTTAGGACTATGGGGTATCCGTCTATTTACTGTTTAGCCATTTGCTTCACATACAGCCAATGTGAGAACTTGGTTGGCATTGATGGAAACTTGGTCCCTTGAGGTCTGTGATCATGGTTCTCAGTCAGGAAAAGATGGATTGACCTTTCCAGATTGGGAGAGAGTTGCTGCCTCAGGTGGAGAAATTTTTCATGTGTGGGGTAGAATGGAATGGAAAATGAAAGCTGGATTGGTGCAGCATCAGCAATGATTGGGATTCTGTATGGGTCTGTGATGGTGAACTCTCCTGCTGATCTATGTTCCAACCCTTACCAATGTTTATAAGCTATAGGTCATGAGATCTTGAATGCAGGCAGCCAAAATGAGTTTCATTCGAAGGGTAATTGGAGGCCATTCATGTGGGAGGAACTAAAAGCAGAGTGGCTGCTCTTCTGCTTAAAAACATCCAAAAATATCTGATAAATTTTGGCTTATCAAATGCTCCCTGGGAGGAGGGTTTGGAGCTTGTACCATTGGGAGGAGGCTTTTGGGCACACCAAGGAGTTACTGGAAATATTGGTCTCAACTGGCTTGACACTCCCTGGTTTTTACCCATGAAGAGCTAGAGGAAAAATAAATATGGAAATGGGTACACAGGTGAAATTATACAAGCATTTAAATGCCTCTAGAATAACAAAAACATATTAATGAAATGCATTGTTAAAACAGATCAACAGAAATAGAGAAAGAAACAATTACATTTAAGAATACAGGCAAAAATAATATAAAGAATACAGGACTAAAAATGTATATAAAAAAACATTTTTACATGAAATTTAAAATAAATAAATGATTATTTTGTTGTGATGTAATTCATTTTGTTATAAGTTTTTATTGTGTGATATATTGCTGCAACGTTGTGACCTTGGTTTGCCATCCGCAGGGTAAGGATGACGTTACAGGGGACCCACTGATTCAGCATGATGACGACAAACCAGAAGCCCTGATGGCCAGACTCAGACACTACAAGGAAGTGGCAAAGCCTGTCATAGACTTGTACAAGTCAGTCAGAACTTCCTTTTATTGTGGACAGTCTGTTATCTGAGTTTTTTACTGTGAATTTATAGGATAGCAGCTATTCTCTTAAAACGTGCACAGACTTGAAAAAAGTCTGTTGTTTTTTTTGGGAGGAATTACAGAAGTTTACCAGAATTTAGAAACCTGATTCTCATCTTTGCTTGAGATAGAAGGTTGTTTTAGCTTTTGTTATTATGATACACCTGAATCCCCATTTGAGTTGTTATGGGTTGAGTCTTGGTGTTTTTATTACTTTTCTCTGTAAGATCAACAATTCAGAGTCAATTTTTTAATGTGCGCTCTATAGTTTACACAATCCACTTTCCCCCTTCCTTCTTCTCCATTGTCTTCACTCAGATCACAAGGAATCCTGCACTCATTTTCTGGTACAGAGACCGACAGGATTTGGCCATACATCAACTCTCTCCTCAGCACCAAGATGCAAACAGCGCCAGCAGACACATGTCAACAAAGACCCTGACATTTCTTCAACTGAAGAGATTGCAGTGAGGAAGTGGGGGATATCTTTAATAGAGGATGGATGATGATTTAAAGAAATGCACTAATCAGCATGTTAGTCAGCTTTTTTTTAAAAAAAACAACAACCTATTTTAATTTTTTTTATTTGAAACCAAAAATTAAGGGGAATGGTATTAAATATGTGACCCAATCACTAAATGTCATGTGCGAACATAATCCAAAGGTGATCCATTCAACTTGAACCAGGTTCATAACAGTTGTACAAAAGATTTCAGTGAAGAAAATTAACACAACTTTTAGTCTCATAACCTGCAAATCATCTATTTAAAATGTTTAATGAACCAGGTTTTTGTTAGCTTTGTAATAAAAAACAAACAAGAAAAAAACAAAACCATGTGCACTGTTTTGATAATCTTTACTTTGTAACTGGATTGTTGCAAAATGATGCACGCAGTCATGTTTGGGTACGCACAAGAAGACCTTGCAGTCGCTCTGCAGCTTTCTGCGCCTGAGATGCCTTAAATGTTGTTACATTCCTTTTCCGATTTTGCTTTAGAAGTTTTATCCACAAAATGTGATCTTTTTGTTGGGATGTTGTTGCAGTTTTTTTTAAAGTATAGCAATAGTTCATCTTTATGATTCAGATATTGTGTTTTATATATGTTTTTTTTTTTGAGGATTTGAATGTACATCATAAATCAATGATGCACAATGAACTTTTTGTAGAACATCGGATCTTCTAGATTTTTTTTATTTTTGTTAGTGATTGTATGAGACTCATGATGACTCACCTACTAGCTGATGATTTACCAGCTGAAACTTACCTTTGTAAAAACTCAGACACACTACCGTGGACCAACATGAGCAGAAAACCAATCAAGATTGAATAAATTTGGATTGTTTTTCAGCTTTGTGATGATGGCCTTGCAGTCTTCTTTTGTCACTTTATTTAGTATGAAGCCACTAAATAGAAACAAAAGAGGTGTTAGTGTATTTTGAATGTCATTTTATAGATGGAAGGCCAAAGAAAAATTAAATTAATGACATTTTATCAGTGTAAAATGTAGCATCTTACATCTACTGCTTTTGATACCCCTTCTGTGGTGTTGAATGAATGGTAAAATGTAAACCACCATATCCTGCTGCTTTTATGCAACATCAAATTGACATTTTTTGCCCTGTTCTCATTTCATGCAAACCAAACCTGTTACATTTCAAGAACAATAAAACTTATTGGACACATGGCTATGTTTTGCGTGAGTTCCAGGAGAGACCGGGGACAGTTGGAACACTTTTTGCATTTGACACTGTTACTCAGAGATGGTTCTTATTAGAGAAACCAAAATTTTGTACAATACAGTTACATCTGTCTTTTAATAGTCAAAACAATTTAAAGATGATTACAGAAAGTACATTCTTCACAATTTGCATTTGAAAGTTAGGAGTCAGATATTGCAACTTGCAACATTGGGGATGGTTGCAGCATGTTAGCAATACAATATATGTCAGTGTTAATGAAAAGATTATTATAAAAAATGTAAGTAATATTTCTATTAGTATTATTTATCAGTTTGATGACAATTATAGATTTATTTTTAGATGCATAAGCTTTATGTGCAGATGTCAAATTTAAATAGATATAAAATACAGTAGGCTTTCAGTAACTATTTTTATTTTAGCAATACAGTAAAAATGCAATGACAATATGCTATCGTACAACTATCAAAACTGCAATATTAATAATAATAATGTAAAATAGGTTAATTGTTTAATACTTGAAACCTGTAGTGTCTAGTGTGACAGATGGCAAACTCTTGCCACTGCCCTGCCTTCATCTCTGATGACATTGGAGGCTCTCTCCAAAATATTGAAGTGGGACCCCTCTGTCACCCTCTTCCTCACTTGGCATTCTGAAGGAAAAGAAATAAATATATCTAGGCTACATTTTTAGAAAATTATACTATTCTCTATCATCCTTTGAACACATTATTTACACAAATGCATATACACAGACACATGCTCACACACGTAAGCCTCCTGTCTCTGCTCTAACCTTAACTGTATTATATTTAAGCAAAAACTAATGAAGTGTTAGAAACTCTGTTGTGTGGTCTGTTTTAGCTACATAAATGTTAAAAAAAATTGTTTTTCCAACTACATACAACACAATGTTTCTTTCATGAGGCACTTTGAGTTGCAACTGTGCTTGAAAGATGCTATGTAAACAAAGAAATTACTCACAATCAGTGACCTTTATGTGCTATTCTTTCTCTTCTATCTTAAGTCGTGATAGAACCACTTCCTTTCTAATCCTGTCAGTTTTGTAAACAAAGCCCATGTGCATTAGAGCTTGAGGTGAAACTCTTATCCCACTGCCTGTCTCGCATTTTTCTCTCATCTTCCGTGTTTACCTTTAACAGAAGCTGCATTTTTTCTGTGTTTGATAGATTTAGATTTACATGATAGTCGATCGATCACATTTCGGACCAATTCTGAACAGGAAAGATTTGCTGGGTGTCAGTGTCACTTAACAGAAGCTCTGCCGGTTGAAAACCAGTTACTGATGGAAAAACATTTATATTTTACACGATAATTCAGTGCAAGTCGCTGACTTTGGGTTTTATTTTTTAGTTTATGCAAATGTGGTGTGTGACATTTTATTATTCATCCAATCTCTTTAGTCCACTCCAGGTTTTCCTGTTCCTGGTAGGATGCACTGAGCGCGGCGCTACTGTACAGATCCATAAACATCAACAGCGCTGCTGTCAACCTGCTTACCCCCATCCACCTCTTCTACAGATCTACAAACAGCAATCGAGGAACCTTGTTTTCTGATCTTAAGCCAAAATGTGATTATATGATGATAGCTTGGCACCTCCTCTCCCTCCATCGATAGGAATCCTGACAGGACAGCTTTGTCTCGCGGGACGTTTAGCGCCTTGACCTCTGACTGGCAGCGAACGACAAATCAAAGGTCAGTGTTTGTGCACGGAGCCGGATTTCAAAGCGCATCTCCAGCAGGGCACAAGACGGCGCTCCTGGGAGAATGATAGAAAGCGCTCTGACAGGTACGATCATATGCTAAATTGCTTGTTAACCACATTGTGAAAACCTCAGCCTCCTTGCATTGGCTCAAATCTGAGATCGAAGGGGATAGCATGATGATCTGTGCTCTGATGTTACATAATACCAGGCTACCTCTGGAAATCGTGACCACTTCGCCCCACAGTGCATCTGTAATCGGTATACAGCTTAAGAATTTTTTTATTTTTTTTATGAACATGCACTTATTCCAGGGAATCATTATATGTTATACACGTGTATTTATTTTCAATTAGGCCTTGATAAAAAAAAATTTCATTTAAAAACTTGCCCTCAGCACGGGGCCTATTTGGGATGCGCACACGCGCAGTACGAATGACATCATTTGAGATATTTCTGTCAGAAGCGTCAAGGTTTCGACATAATTTCCGATGTCATAAAAAATCCTTTCCTCGTGCAAGAAAAATCACATCCACTGTCATTTCAGTCTCTTTATTAATGGCATCAAGCCCAATTCAGTTGACTGAATGAACATAGGACTACTTCAAACTGGTGGATTTCTGTCAGCGGAGGATTTCATTGGATGCACCCCCAGAAAAACATTTGAAGCATTTAGTCAGAGAAAAATTTCGAGAAGCCTGATGTTGAAAAGTCCTAAAGGAAAGAGCTCGGTTGTTAATGAATACTGTTTAACCGAGATACCAGTCGTGTTTTGTAAATAGTTTAATCATAACCTCCATCTTTTTCACCCAGGAACGGCTATATCCTAAGAGGACAGCTCCTCTCCTCTTGGCCAATAGCGCACCATCACATCACCAAGCGTCACGTGCATCACGTGAAAAGCTTAAAGCGGCTTGGTTGTGGTTTCGTGTTCTAATCGTCTGTCAGTGACACACTTTTGTTTTTTCACCAGCTTTAGGCATTCTAGTCACCCAGGTTGTTGTGCACTGAAACAGCCATTCAATATAAGCAACCAATAAGTTACACTTGGATTCAAAGGCAAACATTGAAAGGGCAGCCTTCATAACCTCTCTAATTAAACCTGCAGGTGCGCAAAGGGATAAAGTTATTTCCGGTTAGGGACAGAGACACAGGACGAGTCAGGGAAAGGATAATTTTGTTCACAGCAGTTCATCAGCATATATAATGCTGAGAAAATTTACAAGGAAAGCTTTCACTGTGGCCTTAAAAAGTCACTTAGTACTGCTACACAGGAAAGGAACACTTGGACAGGATCTCAAAGTCTCACACACTTAGCCACCAGTTCAAGAGTAATGTGAGCCTTGAAGCTGATCCAGCAGATTCCTGGTTTCTGCTTTAACCGGAATATAGATACTCACTAATCCTCAATCTATACTTTACAATGGTAAAAACTAGTAAAAATGGTGATACACTTTGAGTAAAGTGTTACAACCACAGGATGTCATAAAGATCACAAAAGTGGCACTCAGACGAATATTTTCTGCTAATAAAGAATTTATAAAGGAAGAATATGTCATTTGTAAATTGTAAAATGGGTATTTAAAAAGGCAATATTGCTTATAAATGGTCAGCAAATCCTTGACTTCATAGAGAGAGAGAGAGAGAGAGAGAGAGAGAGAGAGAGAGAGAGAGAGAGAGAGAGAGAGAGAGAGAGAGAGAGA
>JBAMHW010000016.1:9731367-9743454 GCA_037177495.1 Rhadinocentrus ornatus | reverse complement strand
TCTCTCTCTCTCTCTCTCTCTCTCTCTCTCTCTCTCTCTCTCTCTCTCTCTCTCTCTCTCTCTCTCTCTCTCTTTCATTTGCATCAGCACATAAGAATGCTTTTGTCTCCCTGTGAGCTGAAATGAACAAAGCAGCAGTGAATGAATTTAGTTTCTGAGTCGTCTGAAATGTGCATTACAGTATAAACTTATTGGAGAGTTAAATAATTTTGCTTTCACAGAACAAATATAAGAAAGTTATCAGTCCAAATTATGCTGTAGTGCAAAGACAAAAATGTGCTAAAGGCAATCTAACACCTAAAGGTTCATTAGTGAAAGTGATCTCTAAAGATTTCAGCAGTCAGTAATCACCTTGTTGTGTGTTCACAGGATGGTTGTGCTGCCTCTGGTGTTTTGGTCTGTGCCATGTTCTGCTTCTGCCATCTTTTCAACAACCCAATTCCTGCCATGCAGCTGCTCAGCGCCAAGAGACCGGGCTCTGGACTCTGGCCTTCACACCACAGGTTTGCATCTCTGATCACTAGTCTGTGACAGACTGAGAACAAGAATGAGTGAAATGAGTAAAAAAAATAAAGAAACCGTAAAAACATTTGTGTCTTTGTTGTCATGCAGATACATAGGTTATGTATGTAGCATGGTATCAGAGAAGCCCAGCCTTCCCCATTCAAAGCCCTTGGTGATCAAGGCTCTCACTATGAGTCCAGTCCCCTGTTTCAACAAACAGCGTAGCGGCTGTCGGCCCTTTTGTGATGTCCTCATTGGAGAAACCAAGATCTTCACCACTGCACAAGAATATGAGAGGATGAGGTAAGTTGGAGAAATATAATGAGTCTGCTGATTCTAAACGGTATAACATGTACATAAAATATATTAATGTATTAAAAAATATATAATATTAAAGTATATTTAGGGTATAAATATGCTGTTATTTTTTTTTTCTCTGCAATGTCCCCCTTCACAAATAATTGTGGTTCTACTTATTCTTCACTCTCGTACCTTCTACAATGTCTGCATGCCCCAGAGAGCACAGAATTCAGGAGGGGAAAATAGTTTTTCCTCTGGGTGTGAGTGTACAAGGAGACGTTGTGGTTTCTGTCTACCATATGAGATCGACAATTGGAGGACGCCTGCAAGCCAAGGTACTTTCAATATGCCACTGTAGCAAGATCAGGAACAGGGACAGTTTTGGTTAAGTCATTAATAAAGACTGTTTGCAACATTTTCTTTAAAGGGACATTGTGTAAGAATTACTTTCATCTAATGTTGGAATCGTATATTGCGTTTTAGCATATAAAGTATTAAATTTAAAAGATTTTCCAACTTGCCGGGGTAGTAAGCTTCTCTCATTTATCTTCTCCTCCATCATCATGGCGGTTCCCTAGCAGCTTACCCATCATATGTATAAACAATGTGTCAGATTATTGACAGAGGTCATAATAAACCAATGATATTACATATATATACATAGAAATAGATTTTGGCCAGTAAACAACAGAAAATGTAACAAAATGTCCCTTTAAAGAGCAGCTTTGTATAATTTCTACAGTACTTTTAGATCTTAGATGTAGTACCTATTTTGTATTAAATTATACGTCTATTTCTGAATAGATTAAGTTTTTTGAACATCATTTTAAGGTTGCAGGCAGCTACGTATACGTAAGATTATTGTACTATTGTATAGTATATTTCAAAGTGGCAGTTTATTTTTTATTGATAGTTGCAATTTTTTAAATAATTTACATTTTATAAATAACTTTTCACCAAAATTTGATAAGTGTTGAGGAATACAAAGCATACTATTAACTTAGAAAATATAATGGTGAAAAAGAAAGAAGTGTTATATTTTGAACTGTACTAGTGAGAACAGTGCTGTGTTTCTTCAGTGTTCATCAGTGATGCATGTTGATCAAGATTTGCTTGATGTTCATGTATTTCATAGTTACAGAAGCTTTACACCTTCTTTAAAGAGTCCCACACCTGATGTTATAATTGTTACTTAATTCATTCGGTATAATACAGAGAGATAGGGGACATACACAGAGGGAAACTAGAACTGTAGAGGGCAACAAAAATATAGAAATATGAGTAAAACAAAAACAAAAACACAACAATTAAAGGCAAAATAAACTACACAAAACACATCAACTACCAACATTTGTAAGTGACTTTATAGGAATACAAACAGGATTAGCAGACCTGGTGAATAAGTTTGCATTTATTATTAAAGAACATGTTTGAAAAATATTATACAAATTAAATTAAAGTGCAGTCTTAAAAAATAAATAAATAATTTTGTCCTGTCATTGTTAGGTCTCAAACACCCAGATCTTCCAGATTCAGTTCCACACTGGATTTATTGCCCCTGGAACCAACGTGTTGAAGTTTAACAAGTAAGAATAGTTTTTTACTTGAATTCAACTAAGAAAATGAATGTTGTTTGTCATCATTTGTCAGTATTTAAAAAACAAATCAGTTATTTATTTTGTATTTTGCAACAACATTTTCTTTTCCACACACCTTTTTTTCCCCTCAGACCTGAACTCGATGCTTGTGACTCCCCTGAGAAATATCCCCAGCTATTCCACGTTATACTGGATGTGGAGGTAGAAGGGGTGGACAAACAGAAAGACCTGACACCACCATGGGAGCAGTTTCCCTGTAAAGACCTGAGCCCCAATGTGCTATTTTCCTGCCATCAGGAACATCAGGACGCACTGGCTATTGCTGGTAATATGGACAGCTGCACCATACACTAGTGTTTAATCAATACTTTAAATCAAATTTACGAGTGAGAGTGAAAGCATATTTTCAAAGCTATCGGTTACATACAAGACACCTGACTCTTGAAAGTCTAGATCCAAATTTGCTAATCAAGTGTAGGCTAGAAATTTCACTGACGAGTTCAAGATAAAAACATACAAGCAAACAACAAATAAGTGGGATGTCTATGCTTCTAGCAAAAACTATGTTAGTCTCATTTCAACCTGAGTGTGAAATATGTTAAGTGGGCAAGTTTTAAAAAGCAAAATTACTTATTTTATTCTTTTTTTCTGAATAGTGTAAAGATAAATTAATTGTTTGTGAGCTATTGGGTCCATGTAACACTTAACAAAATCCTGAAAAAAACTAACAACAGTGCTAAATTAGCCTATCAGTCCCGACCCTGAAATAACTTGACTAACTTAATATCTTTAACTACTTAACCCTGTACCAAAATTACTTAGAAATTAGACTAGTAAGAAAAGCTAAATAAATTAAATGGGTTAAAGTCCAATAGCAACTGTGTGAGGACATTCGTAGTTGAGACTTGAGACTCAACAAATGGTGTGAACAGCTGAAAAAAATTACCACATTTACATTCATTAGCATGCAGACACAGAAATAAACTAATGTTAACCATTTTTGTCCTTGCAAGATGAGATGGAGGGCTTGGACCTGGAGGGTAAGGCAGAGGGAGACCACAGATCTATTATAGGACAGTGACTTAATTGAATTGGGCTTGGTTCAATTCAATCATATACTCTTGCCCAGAAAGTGATTAAAATATTGACAGATACATTTTCTGTTACTGTAAAATCCAATTGACTGTTTCTATTAACGACTTGCATTGATTGAATTGAAATTAAACCCATCCTTGTTACGAAGTGATAAATCACTTTGGTAGAAATCTGGTGGAATATACTATCTATCTTGGGACCTGAGTAAAATTACTAGTGGAAATTAGTCCCTTTACACACATCCCCTGACATGAGTAAATACTTTTTTTCTGTATGTAGAGCAATGATTTGAAGATATCCTTTTCTAAACCTTAAGAGCATATAAATACACTATCCTACTGAAGAATGAAGGGGGGGGGGCACTTACCACAGAGTTTAAAATGTTCTACCAAGGTGAAATATTGCTTTCAGGTTAACCAAATACCTCATCCCCTTTAAAAAGTATATAGATTATATGGATTGAGTTCTTGTAAAGAGAAATGTTTTACACCTCCTCCAAATAGTTAAAAGCAGCTAGAGCTTACTGTGAGTGTGTAGAAGTGTAGCACAAAGTATTTGGAGAATAGGCAAAAGTGATGACCTCCACAGGCTCCCATTGTTTTCTGCTTTACTTGCATCCCTTTCCTCTTTAGCCTGCACTGTGCTTGTATCTGCCTTCAGTCCAGTTAATGCCCTGTGTCTGCTTTTTTATAGTTCAGTCTCTGCTTTATTCAGTTCAAATCCATCTTTCTCAAGACTATCTTTTTACATCCAATTCTGTTCCCATTTTGTCCCTTTAAAGAACCAAGCCGGCCCCACGGAGGTCCAGATGGTCGAGGCCACGGTGAGGAAAGCGAGCCCTCAGATGATGAAATGCTCTCAATATCCAGCCAACGAAGCAGCATCAGTACAGCCCCACAGAAACCTGAACCTTCAACTCCTGCAACAGCACCCTCTGAAGAAGTGGATCTTCTTGGACTGGATGGGGGGAACATTAACTGTCTACAACCCTCATCTCAGCCTTCATCTGCCACTGACCTCTTAGGAGACTTGTTTGGGGCTCCAACTCAGCCAGTGAGTGGACCCTCATCTACCCACTCCACGCCACACAAAGCAACCCCAAACACTGCCTCGCCATGTCCCTCTCCTGCTCCACCAGGTGAGATGTTTGAAAAACAAACAAAAACCTTTAATACTAATTTGGGGGAATAAAAGATAATTCAAGAGCTGTTGTAATTCCAACTAGCTTCAAATAAATTATTTGTCTTGTATATTTTCACCACTAACACTGGTGGTTATTTTGACCTTTCAGCATTTGATCCCTTTGGGGCGGGTCCCATGCCTAAGCCTCATGACATGATGGATTCATTCCTCGGACCAGGTAATGTTGGGCAGCCAGACCCTTTCCTGCATGCTGCTCGCTCTCCATCACCCACCCTGCAGCCTCCAAGCCAGGGTAAGGCATGCTTCTGCTGCTTCTTTGACATTCTCCCACAACATCCTCTGGGTTTCAGGCATGTTTTTTTTATTATTTGAATTATTTGATTTAGCATCAATTGAAAGATTGTTCTTTGGATGGATGGATGGATGGATGGATGGGTGGGTGGGTGGGTGGATGGATGGATGGGTGGGTGGGTGGAAAGGTGGGTGGATGGATGGATGGGTGGGTGGGTGGGTGGATGGATGGGTGGATGGATGGATGGATGGATGGATGGATGGATGGATGGATAAAAAAATCTAACTGCAGTGCATTTTTTTTTAATTTACAAGGTTTACAGTGAAAAAGTTTGCACGATGTGTGTTAATTTGCAGTCCATGCACAGCTTGAATCCCAACACTAACCATTCTGCATCATTTAAAATATGTTGTCAGGCTAAAACCATTATTTCAACTGCATTCTTGTTTTTCCACTTCAGATTTTTACTTTTATTTGTTGTTGTTGTGTATGTTAAAGATAGAGAAGTATGAAGTGTCAGTATGTGTTGTGCTCATTCTAGAGTTAAATGTGATTTAGATTATTGGCTTAAACATAACCAGTGTATTTTGTGAAAACAATTTGAACCTGCCTTGCGACAAACATGTGACAAATGTGTAAGAAAGAGTTCAGACTTTTCAAATGCACTAATTTCAAGAACTCTCAGAACTTGCAGCTCTCTTACAACATTAATCATCAGTCTTTGAATGTATTTTCTCTGGCTGTCATGGGTTGATCTCACTCAGTCCACATCCCCTATGTGCTACCTTTGTGACCAACCTTTATTTGCCTGAACAGGCCGGAATTCCCCAGTACCACCTACCACCCCAACTGTCAACATTCAGCAGCAAAATGCCAAGGGAGGATGGGACTGGAACAGATCCGCTCCAACAAACACAGGTATTTCTGACCACATAAACACACACATGGACAGTGAACACACGAGCGCACATACAACTGTATGAAATCACCAACACAATCACTTTCTCCATTGCACAAGCACCTCTTTCCCGCTAGCTGTGAGTAGACTACTACTGTCACTACAGATTGGTATATTTATAATTACACTATAATTCTGTTACCTAAACCAATGTTACCTAACAGCCTCCTTTTTCATTTATACAAACAACAGAAAAAGATATTCACTTGTGGTAGAAAACATATCTTTTATTGAACACTTTGTCAAATTAGACAGGGATGATAGACGTGCACTGAGGAAGTCATGTCAACATTGTCCTTCTGATGCATCAGACGCCCATAGCCAACAAATGGTGCTCTTTGACCGTATCAAATAATTCAACACAGTGAGCCATTTTAATGTATTTGAGTCAAAGTTGACTCGATGTTTCATGAGGCCTCAGTTTAGCCATCTCTAAGTTTGGGGTGAATAAAACCGCAAAGATTTAACAACGGCCTCCACAGTGAAATTTTCTCACAACGCAAGGCAAGTCTGATGACGTCTTTCACACTGTCTTGCACTGACGCACTCTGATCCCTGAAAATAATCACAACAATAGCGGACCTTCATGTAATGTTTGTTCTGCTGCATCCTTTTTATTTATTTAGTCTGTTAGTCCACACAAAACTACAACGCACGGTTGCCATCTTCTGTTGTTGCTGTTCTCTCTCTTCTCGGTTTTATCCCAATGATAGGCATGTAAAAACACTCTTGTTGTGTTGTGTTTTCTGGTCTTATGAGGATGTGGTGCAGACCTGGATGTTTTTGTTGCAAAGTTTCAAGACAAGGCAGTTTATTTTTATAGCACATTTCATATACAGGACAATTCAAAGTGCTTTACATAAAACAAAAGCATTACAGATATTAAGAAATAGTAAAAGGCAGTAACAAACAGCAAGAATCACAAGAAAATCATAAATTACATTAAAATGATTAAAAAGAGAAGTTAAAAAGTTATCATGCAGAATTCATTCATAAGCACATGAGAAAAGAAATGTTTTTAACCTGGATTTTAAAATGTCTACATTTGGTGAAAGTTTAATCTCCACTGGCAGTTTGTTCCACCTGTTTGCAGCATAACAGCTAAATGCTGCTTCTCCATGTTTAGTCTGGACTTTGGTCTGGACTAGTTGACCAGACTCGTTGGATTTAAGAGCTCTGCTAGGTTTATATTCTCTAAACATATCACAGATGTATTCTGGGCCTAAACCGTTCTGTGATTTGTAAACGTTCAAAAGGGTTTTAAAATCTATTCTGTGACTAACTGGAAACCAGTGTAAAGATTTCAAAACTGGTGTGATGTGTTCAGATTACTTAGTCCTGGTTAAAACTCTAGCAGCAGCTTTTTGGATGAGCTGCAGATTTTTAATGGTCTTTTTAGGAAGCCCTGTTAAAATATCATTCCAGTAATCAAGTCTACTAGAGATGAATGCATGGATGAGTTTCTCTTGGTCTTTCTGGGACACTAAACTTTAAATTCTGTTGATGTTTCTGAGCTGGTAAAAAGCTTCTTAGTGACAGCTTTGATGTGGCTGCTGAAAGTCAGATCTGAGTCTATCAACACTGGTCGGTGATTTTAAGAGCCCGAGTCTCCAGGTGTTTACCAATGCTGACTCTTTTCTTTTTGCTACCAAACAGAATAATCTCAGTTTTGTCTTCTTTTAATTGTAGAAAATTCTCCCTCATCCAGGTGTTGGGCTGCAGTCGTCTGGTGACAAAGACACATAAAGTTGTGTATCATCTCCATAACTCTGATAATTAATGCTAAAGTTCTGTAATATTTGACCCAAAGGGAGCATATACAGGTTGAACAGAAGAGGTCCAAGGACTGACCCCTGGGGGACTCCACAAGTCATTATCACTCGCACAGATTCATAGCTGCCGATCGTAACAAAATAACTCTGGCCTTCTAAATAGGACCTGAACTAGTTAAGGACCGCTCCAGAATGTCCAACCCAGTTTTCCAGCCTGTGCAACAGGATTCTGGGATCTACAGTATCAAACGCAGCACTAAGATCCAGCAGAACCAGGACTAATACTTGACCAGAATCAGTATTAAACCTAATGTCATTTAACACTTCGAGCTGTTTCAGGGCTGTGACGAGGTCGGAAGCCGGACTGAAATTTATCAAGATTTCCAATTTTATTTAAAAAGTCTTTAAGCTGGTGAAATACAACTTTCTCAATAATCTTGGATATAAAAGAAAGGTTAGAGAAAGGTCTATAGTTCATTAAAGAGGCGTCTAGAGTACTTTTCTTAATGGCAGCTTTTTATTTTTGTGACTTGGGAAAAATGCCTGATGCCAGTGAGCTGTAAACTATAAGTAGGAGATCCCTTTCTACAGATGTAAAAACTGTTTTTAAAAAGTCGGATGGTATAATGTCCAGAGTGCATGTTCTTGATTTCAAATGCCAAACTATTTCTTGTAGGATTTTTAAATCGACCATATTAAATTGTGACATAACACCAGAATTATTTCCAGGTCTTAAACACAGAGTAGTTTTCTTGTTTGACTGTGTGAAATTAATATTTTGCCTAGTTGTTTTAATTTTTTGGCTAAAAAAGTTGGCATATTTGTTGTATTTCTCAGTGGAAAGGAGCTCTGGGCTTATCTGTACAGGAGAATTTGTAAGATTTCAATCAGAGCAACCGGAGTACGAGAATTGTTGATGTTCTTGTTGATGTTTCAGATGAATGTAGCTGTCTGGCCTTGCATTGTTATAGTTACCCAGGCTTTGTTTGTACAGCTCATAGTAATTTAAAGTTTATTTTCCCGCCATTTCCACTCAGTTTTCTTGCATTCCTTTTTAGGCTGTTGACCACAGTGGTGTTTCTTCATGGGGTTTTCTGTTTGGTCAAGTCCTTGATTCTTATCGGTGCGACAGCATCCATTACATTCAAGACTTTCAGATTGAAATGATCCAGGAGTCCGTCAACTGACTCTGCACTGGTTGTTGGTAACATGGCTATGCCTTCCACAAACTTAGCACTTGTTCTTTCATTAATGTAAAGGGAGGGGGAGCCCTGTATTTTTTGGTAGATGGTGAGATGTGTAGACAGAATTGTCGGCAAGATCTCTATCAGTTCCCTGACTGATGTATTAGATGTATTAGATTAGATTGTGTTAGATTTTCCGTCTTTGCCATCCTCACATGCTGTGTTATAGAGTCTCCAATCACAATTGTGTCTATTTCTAGCTTCTGTAGTCCTCCTGTTAGTGGAATTTTGGTCTCTCCTCCTGGTTTGTTTAGCCCTTGACTGAGTTTTAGGGCTATTTCTCAAGTTTTTATTGATCCTTGCTTCACAATCATAATCATTCATTTTATTTTGAGTCAACATATATTTATTATGCAGTGAGACTTCCAGTGGTGGAGTGAGTGCTAGAGCTTTAAATTTCCTGTTGGATTTAACTCTGCGACAAACAACATCAGACCAGGTTCTGGCTGGGATTGATGACTTTGGTCTGGCACCAACACTGTTCTAGTAGGAGAGATCAGTCTGACCGTCCAGTTTGGGATTTCCCCCAGCTATTCCAGTGCCATTTGAACACATCCAAGGAAGTGTATTAGCCAGGTCTGTAGCGGGAGGCTCCACATTTGACATGCCTTCGTGTATGAAGATTCGACTTAGTCCATTTGACAACTCAGTAGCTTGTACAGAAGCTGCAATAGAGTTAATAAATTCCTCATTCCTTGTAGCATTTCAGTCCTCTGCTCCAGCTGTGTTATCCTCAAAGATAGTTGTTCACACTCAGTGCAGCTCACTTTTACTGCAGGGTTAGGAGACATTATTCCACTACTTTTCCGATGATCAAAAAATATATTGTTCTGGTAATATATAAGTGACAAGGAGTCTATGTTCCTAAATTTCTTGCCAGTAAAGATAAGAAAAGAGAAGAAAAATGCAAGCAGAAGGGAGAGCAAAGCAGAAAGCGTCTGCACGGCAGCAAAGCAGGAAGTAGTTAATTTCACCACCGACTAGAGGCCTGGCATGCGTACTGCATCATTTCTGGTCCTCTTTGCATTTTCTACTGCATGGGCATAGTTTCATTCTGCTGTTGTATAAATTGCTTCTTCTTTTTTTTTCATTCAAAAACGCAAAAGAAAAAAAATTTGAGTTTTGTGTGGAAACATCGTGTAAACGTGGCCTTAATCTTATTCGCTCTCCTGAAGTACTGTCTTTTAATTAATTAAGCAGGAGGCTTTGGTATGGGCAGTCGGTCAGCTACCACCAGCCCCACTGGCTCTGTTAACAGCACCCCTACCCACCAAACAAAGCCAAACACCCTGGATCCATTTGCAGACATCGGCAACCTGAGTGGAAGCCTTGGAGGTATGACATTGACCATTTCCTAAAGCTTTGTCACATTTGCTACTGCCTCATATTATATAACTGCTGTTCTTCCACCAGGAGGTTCTGGGTTCTCCAGCAAGCCCACTACTCCAACAGGAACAACCCCATCTTTCCCACCAATGGGCTCTCCTTCACAGCCTCCACCATCACCGCAGCATGCAGGAGGGTGGCAGCCTCACACAGGTCCAAACTTCCCCTCATGGCAGCCCAGCACTGGAGGCGGTGGAGGGTGGCAAGCCCAAGGACAGGGCTCCACCCCACAGCCAAAGCCCAGCCCCAGCCACACCTCCATGCCTCACACATCACCTCAGAACAGACCTAACTACAATGTCAGCTTCTCTGCAATGGGGGGAGGCTCTCCTAGTGCAGGGAGCAAAGCACAGGCTGGAATGGGTGAGCAGAAGATATAAATTGAGACGGATGTTGATTGTTACCCTGCAAATTTTTTGAACAGAAATCAGATGTCTCTTAAAATTCCAGTGTTTATAAAAGGAACATAATATTGAGAACTATGTTTTCATTGTGGTACATTAATCAGTCATTGTGTTTTATAAACGCTATAGTGTGGAATCCAATGATAGCACAGGTCTTCCATAAAATGCAGCAACTTATATTGAAATGTTTCTACAGTGTAGTGCAGTTTCAACACTAGATGTCACTAAATCATACAAAATTATCCTTTAACTCTAAGCTGATTTGTCAAAAATGTATTGTTTTATAGTTGGAGATGGCATTATAGAAGGAATTTATGAGTCGTTATCAAATTTGGATAATTAGTTCCAAAACCCAATGCCTTATCAAATGTATAATTCAAATTATTTATGAGGCGCATAAAGATATTGTGAAGTGACCTTGACAAGCTCAATTAAAAACAAACAAACAAAAAAAGATAGCTACCTAAACATAGTACACAAAGGGGTGCAGTAGAAGAGGGTCCGTCGGATAGTCGAAGCTCGGATTGAGGAGAAGCAGTGGACCAGCTCTACACTCTCTTCAGGGTCTTTGAGGGGGCATGGGAGTTTGCTTAACCAATCTACATGTGCCTTGTGGACTTGGAGAAGGCATTCGACCGTGTCCCCCAGGGACTCCTGTGGAGTGCTGGACCCACTTGTACGAGCTGTCCGGTCCCGGTACGACCGGTGTCAGAGCTTGGTCAGCATTGCCGGCAGTAAATCATAATCGTTTCCAGTGCGGGTTGGACTCCTCCAAGGCTGCCCTTTGTCACCGATTCTGTTCATAACTTTTATGGACAGAATTTCTAGGCGCAGCCGAGGTGTTGAGGGGATCCAGTTTGGTGGCCTCAGGATTTGGTCTCTGCTCTTTGCGGATGACGTGGTTCTGTTGGCTTTATCGGGCCGTGATCATCGGCTCTCACTGGAGCGATTCTCAGCCGAGTGTGAAACAGCGGGGATGGGAATCCGCACCTAAAAATCCGAGACCATGGTCCTCAGCCGGAAAAGGGTGGAGTGCTCTCTCCAGGTCTGCAATAAGGTCTTGCCCAAAGTGGAGGAGTTCATGTATCTAGGGGTCTTGTTCACGAGTGAGGGAGGGATGGAGCGGGAGATCGACAGGCGGCTCGGTGCCGCGCCTGCATCGGGCTGTCGTGGTGAAGAAGGAGCTGAGCCAAAAGGCAAAGCTCTCAATTTACCGGTCGATCTACGTTCCTTCCCTCCCCTATGGTCACGAGCTGTGGGTAGGGACCGAAAGAACGAGATCGCGAATACAAGCGGCCGAAATGAGTTTTCTCTGCAGGGTGGCCAGGCTCTCCCTTAGAGATAGGGTGAGAAGCTCGGTGATCCGGGAGGGGCTCAGAGTAGAGTCGCTG